>JAZKJV010010487.1:0-383901 GCA_037367405.1 Ottelia alismoides | reverse complement strand
TCTTACATATCTATATATAGAAGTCCCACTTCCTATGGCTTTGGAATGTGACAATCAAGTTGTTATATTCATTGCCAATAATCCAACATTTCATGAACGAACCAAGCACATTGGAGGTCGATTGTCACTTTATACAAGATATGATTCATAAGAGTTTTATATCTACATCTCATGTTAGCTCAGGGGACCAAACTGCAGATATCTTTACCAAGGCGTTACTTAGAGGACCACTCCAGAAGTGCTCGTCCAAGCTGAGCATGATCGACATCTATGCTCCATCTTGAGGGGGAGTGTAGAGATATATGTTCATGATGGCCTGCATTCTAGATATCATGCAGCGAAGGAGCAATTTCTTATATCAGACACACTGCTAACAATGAAGGCCATCTTTGGCCGACTTGAGGAGCTTGAGACATCCGTTGTCCGGCCTCCCGTCTTACCTTCAACATATAACTTCGCACACATCGCCTCATCTGGGCGAGGATGCAGATACGGCTTGCAAGGAGGATGCGGTCGTGATTCAAGTCGTGGCCGTGGACGGGAATCTGGACGAGGCCGCGACTTTGGTCGTGGTCATGGGCGAGACTCTATTGTCCCATGCACTCACTGTGGTAGGTGGAACCACCCGACTGAATGATGCTGGCAGAAGTTTGGCGTATCTTCTTATCACGCCAATAATACTTATGAGGATGCCTATGATGCGAAAGAGGCATCGCCTACCTCCAATGGCAAGACTGTTCATCTTAATGATGCAGATTACTCCCGCCTAATGTAGATTCTTCAGACTCCAGGGCCAACCACTACTAGTAACATTACAACTACTGCTCTGGCCACTCCTTCAGGTACAATAGCTAACTCTGCTATCACTCCTACTCCAGCTTGGATTATTGATTCATGTGTCTCTACTCATCTCACTGGAGAAGGTAGTCTGCTCACCTCTTCCATACCATCTACCTCTGTGAAGTCAGTTCGAGTCGCTAATGGGACTCATTCGCAGATTACTACTGTCAGAACTATGGAATTCTCTTCCAAGCTCCGACTTTCGGGGGATCATTGTGCTTCTGATCTTCCTCTTAGCTTGCTGTCAGTTCACAAGCTTTGTGTTGAGCTTCATTGTAGTGTGATATTTGATGAGTCTGGTTATTTTCATGACATTCAGACGAGGTAGATTTTTGGTGGGGGGCATGAGAAGAACGACCTATGTTAGCTTGACATACCCTCAGACTCCAATTTTGTTGGTGCTGCATCTATCTCCGAAAATCCGCTCTTATGGCATCTGCGCCTTGGGCATCCCTCTATAAAGGCCATTCCCATGATGTTTCCTAAACTCTCTGCTCTGAAGCCCTTTCAATGCGAGGCATGTGAGTTCGGAAAACACCATCGAACTTTGTTTCCTGATCGTAGTGAGTCTCGTAGTACTGTTGCTTTTCATCTTGTTCATTGTGATGTTTGGGGACCTTGTCCGATCCGCACATTAAGTGGTCATCACTATTTTATAGTTTTCGTTGATGATTATAGTCGATCTTCTTGGGTCTATCTAATAAAGGAGCGTTTGGAGATTAATCAAATTGTCAGAAATTTCTTTTAATATGTTAAAACTTACTTTTCTAACATTGTTAAGATCATTCGTACCAACAATGCTCTTGAGTTAACCCAACATGACTTGACCTCTTTCTTTGCATCCTAGGGAACTATTCACCAAACAACATGTCCATATACCTCACAACAGAATGGTATAACTGAGAGGAAACTCCGACACTTGCTAAATGTTGCCAGATCTCTTCTTAGTCAAATAAATGTTCCTAAACAATATTGGGAAGATGCTATCCTTACTGCAGTGTATCTCATCAACCGTGATCCTTCATCTGTTCTCAAAGGGGCAACTCCATTTCCTTACTTTATCCTACCGAATATCCTTTTCCTATATCTCTGCAAATTTTAGGTTGTATTGCTTTTGGTCATAACTTTCATGCAACTGACAAATTATTCTCTCATGCCATCAAATGCATCTTTCTTGGGTACTCTCATATCAAGAAAGGCTATCGCTGCTATGATCCTATTGGACGTTGATACTATGTATCTGCTGATGTCACCTTCTTTGAGCAAACAAGTTATTTCACACAGAGAGCGAGTGACATTCCTCTGGACCTCCCTCCTCCACCAATCGTCAATATTCACCAGCGTACCTCTATACCTCCTACACTAGTGTCTGTACCTTTGCATGTCTCTTTTATGCAGGATGATATGACCACTTCAAGTGCTCCCACCACTGTTGTCCCGGATGTATCTGGGGAGCTTCCTATAGCTCTACGCAAGCAAAAAAGGAAATGTACGTATCACCCCATGTCACATTTTACTTCTACAGATGGTTTATCAAGCTGTGACAAGAGATTTGCAGATGCTCTAAATGTTATTACCGTTCCAAGAGATCATTTCAGTGCAATGAAGGATCATGGTTGGCGACAGGTCATGGATGAGGAGATGGATGCACTTACCTCTCGGGGCACGTGGGATCTTGTGTCATGCCCCTTGGGAGTTCACCCTGTGGCTTGTCGATGGGTCTTCACGACCAAACAGTCACCTGATGGTTCTATTGACAGATTGAAAGCCAGACTTATTGCCAAAGGTTTCACACACCTTTGGAGTTGATTATTTTGAGACCTTCTCACCTGTTGCCAAAATGCGGTCGATACGTACCATTCTCTCTGCTGCTGCCAACAAGGCTTGACCCATTTATCAACTTAATGTGAAGAACGCCTTCTTTGTGGTGATCTTGAGGAGGAGGTATACATGATGTAACCGCCGAGGTATGTAGTCGAGGAGGAGCATGTATGTCGACTACGCAAGGCCATTTATGGCCTGAAGCAGAGTCCAAGGGCATGGTTTGACAAGCTCACTATGGAGATCAATGCACTTGATTTTCATAGGACAACATCTGACTACTCTGTCTTTGTTAGACGACGGTCTACTGGCACGATCATCCTTGATGTCTATGTTGATGATATGGTTATCAAGATGGTATTCAGGAGACCAAGGCCTTCCTCCGGAAGGTTTTTGTCACGAAAGATCTCGGCCAACTTCGTTGTTTTCTTGGCATCGAAGTAATATGCACTACAGAGGGTCTCCATCTTTCACAGAGAAAGTATTGCCTCGATATTCTGACTGAGGCAGGACTTCTTGGATGCAAGCCATCTGGCATCCCTGCAGAAGTGAGAAAATATTCACCATTTATTGATCTAGCTTTTGAGGATGCAACACGATACAAAAGCTTAGTGGGAAAATCACTCTATCTGAATGTTACTAGGCCAGATATATCATATGCTGTGAGTAGAGCCAATCAACATATGGAGAAGCCTCTTTACAGTCATTGGCAAGATGTTCTTTTGATCCTTCGATATTTGAAGGAATCTCCCGGACGTGGACTTTTCTATGGGGTGAATGGACACACTAATATTTCTGCCTATACAGATTCTGACTATGCTAGTTCTCTTGAGGACCGCCTATCCACTACAGGATACGCCATGTTTGTTGGGGATAACCTTGTCACTTAGCGAAGCAAGAAGTAGACAGTGGTATCCAGATCCAGTGTGGAAGCAGCATACAGGGCAATGGCTCAGACCACATGTGAGGTCAAATGGCTTGTTTCTTTCCTAACAGAACTTGGCATGTCAGTCGCCACTCCTGTACCCTTATTCTGCGACAACAAATCTGCCACGTACATCGCCACGAATCCAGTTTTCCATGAGCGGACAAAACACATTGAAGTTAATTGTCATTTTATTCGTGATGCAGTACGAGAAGGACGAATCAACACTCCACACATCTCCACTGAACTTCAACTTGCAGACATCCTCACAAAGGCTCTTCCGAGGAAGCACCTAATGTACTTAGTATCCATGTTGGGCATGATCGACAGATATGCTCCAACTTGAGGGGGAGTGTTAGAATTATTATATTAGAATTATTTTTGTAACCCTTCGGGTTCTGTAACACTTAACCCTTCGGGTTCCATAACCTTTAACCCTTCAGGTTCCGTAACCCCTCAGGGGTATTTATGTATTTTTCCTCTTGTATTCTCTAGGGTTTTCTCTCTATATAAGAGACCCTGGCCTGTGGAATAGATATCCCATTTTGTCTCTCTTCTCCACAGCAAAGCAAGGCGTCCAAGATTATCTGATATAGACAAAAATATTCGGTATTGAAATGGTCTGTGTTTGCAGGGGACAATGCCATTATCTCTCAAGCATCCTTCCAGGGTTCCCATGTGGAAAGGCGTCAAAATGGCATATGCGTTGGTTGCAGCATGTCTGTTCCCCATACCTTTTGGTGGATATTGGGCATATGGAACCTGGTAAGCATGTAATTCTATAGGCAACAACAAAAGATTTTGCAAATCTTGCTGACATTTTTCAATTCCAATTGAAGGTATCCACAAGCAGGGTGTTAATCGCCATGTATAAATTTCACCTAGAAGGAATATCGAAGGCCTTTCTTGGCATGACAATCTTATTTGTAGTGATAAGCTGCCTCAGCTCCTTCCAAATTTACACAATGGTGATCTTTGATGATATGGAGTATGGTTATGTAAAGAGGCAGAACAAGCCATGTCCGCAATTGCTCCGATCAGCTTTTCGTGCATTCTTTGGCCTTTTTTCATTGTTCATATCATCAACGTTCCCATTTTTGTCACATCTGGCAGGTTTACTTGGAGCGGTACCACTATCTGTGACTTTAGCTTAGATGTGGATTCTGATGAAAAAACCAGAGAGGTATAGCTGTATGTGGTTCATAAACTGGGTTAATGCTTCTTCTTATCGGAGGGGTTTGGAGCCTTTCAAAAACAGGCCTCAAATTAAGATTCTTCAAACTGCAATAACAATGAATGGAGTGAACCGAGCTTTAGGTAGAAAAATACCAGTCTTTCCTTCCATTCTAGTTGTATGAAACCCACTTTTTAAGAACATTATAGTTAATACAGCTTTGTAAGCACAGAACAAGTGCTATTCCAGGCACATGTGCATGTGGCATCATATGCCTGTGACATAGCATGACACACAAAAACAGAAATTATTGTCCATGAGCCTATGGTATTAATACAGCCTATATAACATTAGGTTGGAGTCTACCTATGGATGCCTAGAGATATCCAAGACAACTAACTCACATGGGTAATCAATCCAACCCATAAACTCTAACCACGAAGATCATAGGATGGCTGTGTTTCTGTTGGAATTAGTGAGGTGGGACCATATAAATCAAGCATTCATTTCTACGTTCACATTGTTAGAGTTATTATCCTTACAATTATGTTTGTAATACTTCGAGTTCCGTAACCTCTCGGGGGTATTTATGTATTTTTCCTTTTGTACTCTCTATGATTTTCTCTTTATATAAGAGACCCTAGCCTTATGGAATAGATATCTCATTTGTCCCTCTTCTCCACGTGGTATCAGAGCAACGGTCCTAGACCGGGGTTCTGATCTAAAATCCCCACCGCCACCTTCAAGCCTCACAAAAGCCTGCACGGACCCTCTTCCCTGAACTAGGGCCCCACGCAAGGCCATCCAATCGCCTCCAGTGCAGTAGCTCGACCCCAAAGGAGCATCTCCAACACCTACCGATGTTGCTGGAACCACCTACGAAGACCCGCTAGTGCCGCCAGGAGGTCATAACCCTCCCGCTAGCGCTGCCCAACGCTTCCAAGAATCCAAATCTGATGTTCGTTGAGGATTTTCAGCCCTTCTACAAGAGAAAACGTGAGTTCTAGGGCATTTTCTAGCCCTTTCATGCATCCTTAGTTGATCACAATATCTTCTTTCTATTTTAAGACCACCATGGCGCATTCTTCTACCGAGACAAAGTCCTTGACCACGAATATTATGGCACAAGGCACTACTATCAAACTCAAGGGCAAAGAAAATTACGTGCTCTGGTCTCGACCTTTTATGGTGTTCATTGGTGGTCAGAGGAAACTCTACATTCTACCTAAAGATCCTTTAGATGAAAAGGATAAAGAGTACGACAACTGACAGATAGACAACTACTTGGTTATGAACTGGATGACCAACATTGTTGAGGCTCACATTGCCTCAAATCTTCTTTACAAAAATATAGCTAAGGAAATGTAGGAGGATCTCGAGCAAACATACTCCCAAAAAAAGATGAATTCACGCCTTGCAAACATTTACAGGCGAATCTGATCGACATCTCAGGGTGATTCCACCCTCATCGAGTACTACAGGTACCTCTCCAGCCTATATGAGGAGCTTGCAATATTCCAGCCCTCATATTGCACCAAACAGATACAAGAGCGTTCTGACTGGCAGGTATACCGCTTTCTTGATGGCCTTCTTTTAGATACCATGTAGCAAAGGAGCAATTTCTTATATCAGATACACTGCCAATAATGAAGACCATCTTTGGCCGACTTGAGGAACTTGAGACATCGATTGCCCGGCCTTCCGTCTTACCTTCAATGGAGAATTTCACACATCGTCTCATCTGGGCGAGGAGGCAGATACGACTTACGAGAAGGACACGGTCATGATCCAAGTCGTATCCGTGGACGGTAATTTGGATGAGGTCGTGACTCCAACCGTGGCCGTGGACGAGACTCTGCCACACCATGCACTCACTGTGGCAGGTGGAACCACCCAATTGAACGATGCTGGCAGAAGTTTGGTGTACCTTCTTATCATGCCAATAATGCCTACGAGGATACCTATGATGTGCAAGAAGCATCGCCTACAGCAACCTTCAGTGGCAAGATTGTTCGTTTTAATGACGTAGATTACTCCCGCCTAATGCAGATCCTTCATACTCCAGGGCCTAGTAACACTACACCGCTGCTCTGGCTACTTCTTCAGGTACAATAGCCAACTCTGCTGTCACTCCTGCTCCAGCTTGGATTATTGATTCCGGTGCCTCTATTCATCTCATCGGAGAAGGTTGTCTGCTTATCTCTTTCATACAATCTACCTCTGTGAAGTCAGTTCAAGTTGCTAATGGGACTTAATCACCGATTATTACTGTCAGAATTATGGAATTCTCTTCCAAGCTCCGACTTTCTGTGGTTCACTGTGCTCCTGATTTTCCTCTTAGCTTGCTATCAGTTCACAAGCTTTGTGTTGAGCTTCATTGTCGTGCGATATTTGATGAGTCTTGTTGTTATTTTCAGTACATTCGGACGAGGCAGATTTTTGGTGGGGGTCATGAGAAGAACGACCTATATTATCTTGATATACCATCAGATTCTTATTTTGTTGGTGTTGAGTCCATCTCCGAAGGTCCGCTCCTATGGCATCTGCGCCTTGGGCATCCCTCTGCCAAGGCCATCTCTATAATGTTTCCTGAACTTTCTGCTCTGAAGCCCTTTCAGTGCGAGGCGTGTGAGTTCGGGAAACACCATCGAGCTTTGTTTCATGTTCGTATTGAGTCGCAGTACTGCTGCTTTTCATCTTATTCATTGTGATGTGTGGGGACCTTGTCCAATCTGCACACTAAATGGTCATCGCTATTTTATTATTTTCATTGATGATTATAGTCGATCTTGGTGGGTATATCTATCAAAGGAGCATTCGGAGATTAATCAAATTGTCAGAAATTTCTTTCAATATGTTAAAACATTTTCTTCTAGCATTGTTAAGGTCATTCGTACTGGCAATGCTCTTGAGTTAATCCAACAAGACTTGACATCTTTCTTTGCGTCCCAGGGAACCTGTTCACCAAACACCATGTCTACATACCTCACAACATAATGGTATAGCTAAGAGGAAACTCCGACACTTGCTCAATGTTGCCAGATCTCTTCTTAGACAAATGAGTGTTCCTAAACATTATTGGGGAGATGCTATCCTTACTGAAGTTTATCTCATCAACGGTGTTCCTTGGTCTTAACTAGAAGGGGCAACTCCATTTTCCTTACTTTACCCTACCGAGTCTTCTTTTCCCATACCTCTGCAAATTTTTAGTTGCATTGCCAGTGTTCATAACTTTCATGCAACTGACAAATTATCCTCTCGTGTCATCAAATGTGTCTTTCTTGGATATACCCATACCCAAAAAGGCTATCGTTGCTATGATCCTGTTGAGCGTCAATACTATGTATGTGTTGATGTCACTTTCTTTGAGCAAACAAGTTATTCCACCAATCGTCTATACTTGTCAGCGTATCTCTATACCTTCTACACCAGTGTATGTACCTTTGCATATCCCTTTTAAGCCGGATGACATGGCCACTTCGAGTGCTCCTACCACTGCTGCCCCGGATGTACCCGAGGTGCTTCCTATAGCTCTACGCAAGCAAAAAAGTCAATGTACATATTATCCCCATGTCACATTTTACTTCTACAGATGGTTTATCTAGCTGTGACAAGAGATTTGCATATGCTATGAATGGAATTTATGTTCCAAGAGATCATTTCAGTGCAATGCAGGATCATGGTTGGCGACAGGCCATGGATGAGGAGATGGATGCACTTACTCTCGGGGCACGTAGGATCTTGTGCTGTGCCCTCCGGGAGTTCGTCATGTGGCTTGTTGATGGGTCTTCATGACCAAATAGTCGCCTGATGGTTCTATTGATAGGTTGAAAGCCAGATTTATTGCCAAAGGTTTCACACAAACCTTTGGAGTTGATTATTTTGAGACCATCTCGCCCGTTGTCAGAATGGGATTATTACGTACCATTCTATTTGTTGTTGCCAACAAGGTTTTGCCTATTTATCAACTTGATGTGAAGAATGTCTTTCTTTATGGTGATCTTGAGGAGGAGCTACATGATGAAACCACCAAGGTATGTAGTCGAGGGGGATCATTTATGTCGACTACGCAAGGTCATTTATGGCCTGAAGCAGAGCCTCAAGGCATGGTTTGATATACTCACTACTGAGATCAACACACTTGGTTTTCAGAGGACAACATCTGACTACTCTATCTTTGTTAGACGATGATCTACTGGCACGATCATTCTTGTTGTCTATGTTGATGATATGGTTGTCACAGGAGATGATGTAGATGGTATTCGGGAGACCAAGACCTTCCTCCAGAAGGTCTTTGTCATGAAAGACCTCGGCCAACTTCGTTATTTTCTTGGCATCGAGGTAATACATACTACGGAGGGGCTCCATCTTTCACAGAGGAAGTATTGCCTCGATATTCTGACTGAGGCAGGACTACTTGGATGCAAGCCACCGGGCATCCCTGCAGAAGTGAGAAGATATTCAGCATTTATGGATCCACCTTTTGAGGATGCAACATGGTACAGAAGTTTAGTGGGAAAACTACTTTATTGCATTGTTACTAGGCCATATATATCATATGATGTGAGCAGATCCAGTCAGCATATGGAGAAGCCTCTTTACAGTCACTGACAGGATGTTCTTTTGATCCTTTGATATTTGAAGGAATCTCCCAGACATGGACTTTTCTATGGGGTGAATGGGCACACTAATACCTCCGCCAATACAGAATCTAACTATGCTATCTCTCCGAAGGACCGTCGATCCACTACAGGATACGCCATGTTTGTTGGGGATAACCTTGTCACTTGGCGAAGTAAGAAGCAAACAATGGTCTCCAGATCCAGTACGGAAGTAAAATACAGGGCAATGGCTCAGGCCACCTGTGAGACCACATGGCTTGTCTCTTTCCTAACAGAACTTGGCATGTAAGTCGCCACTCCTGTACCCTTATACTGCGACAAGTCTTCCACGTACATCCCCATCAATCCAGTTTTCCATGAGCGGACAAAACACATTGAAGTTGATTGCCATTTCATTCGTGATGCAGTACGAGGAAGACAAATCAACACTCTACACATCTCCATTGAACTTCAACTTGCAGACATCTTCACAAAGGCTCTTCCAAAGAAGCGCCCCATGTACTTAGTATCCAAGTTGGGCATGATCGACAGATATGCTCCAACTTGAGGGGGAGTGCTAGAGTTATTATCCTTACAATTATGTTTGTAACCCTTCGAGTTCCGTAACCCCTCAGAGGTATTTATGTATTTTTCCTTTTGTACTCTTTAGAGTTTTCTCTCTATATAAGAGACCCTAACCTATGGAATAGATATCTCATTCGTCTCTCTTCTCCACACACATGAATTCGAAGCAGTAGATTCGTGTTCAATTAAGTGTTCTTATATATTTAACTGTTCAACGCATGTTCATGTACGATAGATAACATGTCGTGCTTAATTATTCTATTGCGGACAAGACCAAGAAACTAATCCAAAAAGACAACCTAAGTATTTCCTCTATTAGTATTGCCTTTTAGTATTCAAAATGGTTACTCAGCGCGCAACCAAAATTTATTCGATAAAATTGATAACTGTGATCCAGTTCTATACCAAAAACAAATCATGTGAGATACGGTTAAAACCTCACAAACAATCAAAATTTTACCAATGGCAACCAAGTTGTCAATGTTAAAAATAAAGAGCAGGAAAAATGACATTCTTTAGCTTGATATAAGAGCTAGAATATATGAAACAGATAAAAGATTAAATGCACACAATACCCAAAACTGTGAATTTCCATTATCACTTCAACAACTCATATGGATCTTACTCAATTTCTAAGCTGCTACTAAAACAAAATATTACAAAAAAAGGGGGGCTCAAATTTAAAAAGGAAGCAATATTTTCGTAATATGCATTTAGTCTAAATGAGCTCTCCATCACTTGTAAAAACTTGTCTCTGGACAGGTTACGCAATAGTTGAAGTTGAGGTGTAGTTGGATGATTCTAGAATTGCAAAGTTATTCAACGAATTCCTAGTAAATTGTACAGTTGATTGCAGTTAAAAAAACCAAAAAGAACAACATGCTTAAACTAGAGGATCTTTCTGCAAAAATCGCAAACATGTATCTTTTTGCAACAATCGGAATTGCAGGGCCAGAAATGAAATTTCACCACTAGGGATCCATTTGCATTTCTACAAGGCTTTGGATCCCTTCTGTACGTTATCTTTCTCCGATATCTTCTAATAAGGAAAAAGCGAGCAGGGTGTTTTTATAATTAAAAATTTTCTGTTGTCTGTGGTCGAGAGAAAGTAAATGAGAGGGAGATACGAGAGTCAGACTCCAATTTTCTATTCCATAGAAAGTTTTCCTTAAAATAGCATACTAGCCTCTTTATATAGGAAGGGTTGGACATAAAACAGGAAATTTAAAAAAAAAATCAAATTGTAAACAAAACTAATTGATGGACCTAATAGCCTCCTGATTTAAGTAAAAAAAGTTATCAATGACCAGAATTATCCATCACTAATTGGTCTCAGTTATTTATTTAAATGATAATAAAAATAGACACAAGATAACTGGAAAATATTGAGTAAGTATCATCCTCTGCTTCAAAAAATCGTTATGATAAGTTGATTGCTCATCCAACATGTCACGATAAGACTAAGGTTCAGGAACATGGTATGTGTATGTGTTCGGAAATGTCATCACATAGTGAATAAGTGGTAGGCGGAGGCATACTTACACGAGGTATATGTTATTCTATGTAATTTCATAATTTTAATTTAAAAATAAATATATAACTATATATAAATGACTTCTAAATTTATGTTTATAAAAGAGACATGATCAAAAAAACCTTCCACGTATAGCTCAGAGCAATCTCTATCCATTAAAAAGTTTGCATATAGCATTGACTATCACCAATATGTAAGTATCAAACATCAAAAAGCGAGACAAATACCACTTGTAAATGGTTGTGTAGATGCCATGAAATTGCACGAATTTTATTTTTTTAACGAAAAAGGACGATCACCATATAGGTAGGTGCCCAAAGACTTCACCATTAGTTCACATGGTTACATGATTTTTTCAAGCCAAATCATTACATGACCCAAATATCAGCTAGTGCCTTTGCACGGCAATTACATTTTCACCGTAATACCTTTTCCTGGCGAAAGACCACCCATTTCTTGCAAGCCACATGGCCCATACAACAACCATGGCCCTACTTCTATCTTCCTCCAGGTCCTGCCATTTGGACCTAATAAATTCCTAAAGTGTGATGTGCAATCGGTCTTAACCAATGTGTTACCAAAACTCGCCCAGACACCTGCAGTGCTGATACATGTGAAAAGGTTGTGGTCCACATCCTCATTGGCCTCCAAGCAATGTGCACAAGTATAGTTACACACAAAAGAAGTGTGCAACCTGTCAATTGTCATCAACCGCCCACGACTTAAGAGCCAGAGAAACATCTTAACTCTCACAGGCACCTTCCACTGCCAATCTCCTACAATCAGCATTGCATCCACCCGGGTCAAATGGTACTGACCCTATCAATGTCGTGTAAGCTTTCTGAATAGAGAATCTTCCATCCAACCAATTCTAGCAATCAAGACCCTGCAAAGGCCTCTCTTCGTCTTCCAAAATCTCCAGCATCTCCATAATATCTCACATCTGTTGATCTAAAATCTCATATTGAAAGGATGGGAAATACGAGGTACCATCCCAAGCATCAACCACCAAAATATTAGGGTCTTGCACACGCATCATCAGAAGGGGGAATCTTACCCCAAAGCCCCCTCCTTCTATCCAATCTTCACACCAGAATCAAAAACCTTTCCTATCTCCCCAAACCAGCCATTGGACATCCTGGAACACTAAGCAAATCCCCTTCCATAAATGCAACGGTGTAGTACCAAACTCCACTGCTCAGCGAAGAAGAGGATGTCACATAAATCTTCCGAATCAAGGAGCATACAGACTAACACAATCACCCCATATGCGAGTGATTTTTGCATAATAGAACTTTGTTTATCTCTACCAAGCTACGAATGCCAAGTCTCCCATCAGCCTTGGATAGAGTAACAACTCTCCTGTCAACTAGGGCTACACATGCAGAGTGAAAATAACTTTATCAAAAGAAACGTCTCGTGGTGGTTTCTAGTCCCTATCGATCGACCGTAGGGAGAAATCGAGAAGAGAGAAAAAAATATGGGAATAGCCGAAAGAACTGACTTCAATAATACCAATCTGCGTCCTCTAGATAAACAAGTGGATTTCCAACTTGCTGAGGTTCTTCTCAATCAAGGGTAGCCAATCACTCTACCGTAACCTCCCACTGACCAGAGTCAGACCAAATAATGCAAGGGTAGACACCAGCAGGGGATCTCAACTAGTTTGCAAATAATGAAATCTCTTCTTCACTCGGGCCAAAGGAACAAAGTCGAACTTGTTCATGTTCAATCTCCATCCAGAAACAACAAAAAAATCCTTATTTTTTATTCATGTATTTTTTTATTTTTTTATATGATATAAATATATATTATTATATGATTTCTATTCTTTGGAGGGGTTACCCACATAGTAGTATTAAAATTGTGAATATCGTTCATAATTAAATCTCAATGGGATATTGCAGATCTCATCACACTATCCATGATTGTTGCATATATCACTGTCGACATTAATCTTGTCCAAGATATTTAACTCCAATTTTATTGTCTTAGTTATCTCTTTATACATGTCCAAATAAAATGTGAATCATATCCACTCATTAGCCTTGGTAAGGACTTACCAGTCGAAGATAAATTTGAGAAGTTCATGCGACCTCTTACAAAACAATGACGTTCTAAGATCATAGCTATAGAAATAGCTAAGGATCTCAGCAATATAACTCTTGAGGATCTTATTGGAAATCGTGTAGCACACAAAAATCAGCCTTGAAAAAGATGAAAAAGATGTCAAATATGGTTCTAGTAAAGGTAAGGCTTTATCCTTTAAGGTAAATTCTTCTGACACTCAAATAGGGACATAATATGAGGAAGATATAGCCTTTATTTCTTTAGAAATTCTGGAAATATGTGAAAGAAAGGAGAAAGTCAACGAATAATCTCTCTAAGAAGGATCGAGTTCCACAAAAAGAAGTGACACATGGCAATAGACTATCACTTCAGGAAGAAAACAAGTATGAAATAGAAATCGAGAAAAAGAAGAAATTTTTTAAGAAGAAAGCATTTTAATCACTTGGGATGGTTCTAACTCAAGCTTAAGTGAACAAAAAGAAGACCCAAATGCTGAAACAACCCACCTCTATACCATGACAAATGAAATCGAGTTAAATGAAGCTATCTCTACCATTTTAGAAGCATAAAATGTAAATTTCTCTCAAATGAAAGCAAATGAAAAAGAATGTCAAATTGTTCTTAACGAAAATACTTTTTAGGTATTAAAAAGTTGCCTTAAAAATATTGCTTCTATCAATAAAGACAATGAGAAGTTGCTAGTTATTAAGAAAGGTTTAGTTTCAAAAACTCTTTATCCTAAAAATAATGTTAGTATAATAGAGTCTTTAAGGTTAAATACTAATAGGTTAATAAATGATTTAGCCAAGTTTACTAAGGGAACTAAAAACATTGAAAAAAACTATTTCCACTCAGATTGTGCATGATATCAAGCATTGTATTGGTTATGTGCCAGAAGTAAAGGAAGTAAAATCTAAAACTAAACATGCATTTTTATATAGAAAGAAAAACTAGCATGCATCTGCATATTTTGTTCTAACCCTAAGGTGGAAAGGCTTCCAAACAACTCTATCGTCTGGATACAAAAACTAAAGAACAAGGACCCAAGAAAGTGTAGGTATCTAAACGAATATTGGTTATTGTTTATATGATACCCCAAGAATATGAAGTGGATTATAGATAGCGGCCTTTCGCTTCACTTGAGGGGCCAACTCCAAGTTTTTTGTCCAAGGTTTTGAAAACCAAATCGGGTGGTTGAACCGGTAAAATCAAGAACTGAAGGAAAAATGATCCAACCATCCGGATTTTATTCAGAAAATAAAAACTAGTCAAAACAGGTCAAAACTCGGTTGGGCCGCTTAAACCCGGTTGAACCAATTGAACCAAACCATCAGTTCAACCATCTATTTTTTTGACAAAAAAATAATTTCCAAGAAATTAACAAAATACAAGTTTTTTCAGAAATATTCACAATCTAGTCTCATTCTAACCCATATTATTGTACCCCTTTATCTATTCTCCTTCACATGTGACAATGACTCATTATTGCTTGTCCCTTACTGTCATATGAGCATTACCTCTCTCTTCCCACATTGTGTACAAGGTTGTTCATATATAACAATAACAAACGAAAACGACATTGTCATATACATACTATGAGAAGCAATAAATTAACAACACTTGTCGTTAATTAGAGTTTAAATAATTTTAAAATTATTAATTTTTTACATCACATATATGTATTTATGTAAATTATACGAAACATGATTATTATGCACTTTCGAGCTTTTTAAGAACATTTATACCCCTAACTTTTAAGTAAATTCACTTGTGCTCCTATATTTTTTGAAAGATTTACAATATCATCCTTATGTTGGTATAAAATGGGAGCAAAAGTGTACTAATAAATGACCACTACTGATGATTTTGTAAAAATATAGGGGACACAAGTAATTGTATTAAAAATAGGGTACAAGTGTTATTGGAAAAACTTGTAAGAACAAGTGTAAACAAATCCTTGAAAGATATGATGCAACATTTTTCATATTGTATGATATACCAGTCTAACTCGGTTCAACCCAGTTGATCCGTATGAACCAAACCAATAATACAACCGTCGATCTTTTTCGATTTCTTTGAACTGCTAACGCCATCATCGGTTCGACCTTTCAATCCCATTGATCCGATCATAAAATCAAAACCGAAACATGCCCAATTTGATGTCCGGTTCGGTTTTTAAAACCTTATTTTTATACAATTGAAGGATATCAAAGTTGGACACATTAGCTAAAAAACAATCAAAGATGCTCTATTACAAGAATGTATACTATTTGCAATCAAAAGAAGCAAAATACATAACATGTCAATAGTAATCGATTTGAAGCACAACCTTTCAAGCCTTTGTCAGATTTGTGATAAAGGATCCAAGGTAATGCTTAACAAAAACTTAGTACAAATATCAGAAGAGGATTTAGGTAAAGTTTTTCTAAGGATACAGAAGTAAATGTATATATGCTTTACCTTTCAGTAAGGACTTCTCTTTAAGTTACTTAGATCATGTAAATCTTGTAGAAGTTTAAACTAGTTAGAGGCTTGCAAAATTTAGCTTTTAAAAAGTCTATTATTTGTTGTTATTGTGAATTAAGTAAGATAACAAGAGACTTCTTTAAATAAAAGGTGTTGGTATTGTTGGAATTAACTTTGTTGGGATATTTTGATTTAATTTGATGGTCAATATCAAGTTGTATTAATGTATCTCAATTCATGGATTTCAATGTTTCAACCATGTGGGGTGTTGTTTAGTCCCACATCATGGAGATTCAAAACTGGCACTTGGTTTTTATATGGGAAGTCCTGAGACCAGTCTGGAAATAGACTGGAGAGGACTTTGGATCACCACACATGCGCGCACGCGTGCTCGCCCGCGTCGCGCCGGACTGGGCCCGGGCTCGGGCATGGGCGTGCACGGCTGCGACGTGAAGACTGGGTCAGTTTTGTGTAACCTCGCATTTGAATTCCAAGGGACGTGTCCCTTTATCCTCTCACGATGCCACCCCGACGGCTTTAAATATCTCTCAAACTCGTGGGCTAGGGTTACGAACATACAGAGTTCTCATTTCCATCGCCTCTCTTCTCCCTCTCGCGATCTCGAGCTTCATCTACAGAGGTAATTTTCGAGGATGCTCAAGCACGGTGCGCACTGTCGACAAGCGTGGAACAGTCAGACCCTGGGAGCGGCACGTCAAGGCCGTACATGCCGGTAAAGTGGGTGTGTTGTCTCTCTAAGGAGAGTCCTACAACAGGACGCTTCGGCTGTGATCTCTAACTCTCTCTTTTTCTTTGTCGCATTTTTGTCTTGATGGTTGTTTCCGGATTTTCCCCTTGTTCTAAAATGCATACATTCATTAAATGGATATTTTTCTTGTCACTAATGATCTGGATGCATACATACATTGATTTAAACTGGAAACATCTTGATAATCTGATTCATGTATGTATGTTGATGTCGTTTTTATCAACAATCTTAGAGAGATAGATCTTTAACGAGATAAGAAAAAGGTCGGATTTGAGGTTTCGGTCTCGTGTGGCTTTCACTGCTATATCAGAGAAGTTCAGGGGCCAGAATTTCAAGTGTTGGCAACAACGCATGAAAATCTGGCTAACCATGATTGTCCAGATTTCGGTTCTGAAAATGGAATGCCCTAAGTTATCTGAATAGAATCCAGATCCAGATGCGGTTAAGATGGCGGATGCGTGAAAAGAACATGACCGTCTGTGTCATGAGTTCATTCTTACCGCTCTATCGAACATTCTGTTCGATGTCTATGGTGCATCCACCAAGACTGCTAAGGATATGTGGGAGGAACTAGATAAGAAATACAACACAGAGGATCCGGGTATTGAAAAATACTCAGTCTCCAAGTTCCTAAATTTTCAGATGATTGAGGGCAAATCGATTTCTGAACAGGCTCATGAGTTTCTATTATTGCTCCACAGATCAGCCGAGACAGAAATGAAACTTCTTCAAAAGTTTCAGGTCATGTCAATAATTGAGAAATTTCCCAAGTCCTGAGAAGATTTTGAGATGTCCCTTAAGTAAAGGAAAGAGAAAATTTCTTTGGATGATTTAATGATCTCAATAGCTATTGAAGAGGAGCATAGGAAATAAAAACTTGTGATGCTTGTTGATGTAAACTCTAAGGTCAATGTCTTAACCTCAAAGGGAAATAATACTAAAGGGAAAAATAAGAAACTGAAAGCCAAGAGGAAAATCTAGAAAAAAACCAAAGAACAAACCTTGCTGGCAGTGTTGGCAGGTTGGACACTAGAAGAAGGATTTCCCTTCTCTAAAGGCCCAACAAAAGTCTACGATGTCGTTCCTCTGGCTCTTGTACTGACTGAGGGAGGTGGGCCCGGTGAGGGATATGTCTCAGTGAATCTTGAACTCTATATAGTAAACGAGCCTAATGAGTGGCTTGTTGATACTGGTGCAAATGTACACATTTGTACTAACAGGGCCTTTTTTGTATCTTATCAGGCTTCAGCCGGTAGAACAGTAATGATGGGGAACAGATCTGCATCCATGGTACTTGGGTCTGGATGAGTTGAGCTAAGATGCTTAACTGGACGAGTTTGGACTTTGGCAAAGTGCTACACGTTCCTGATATCAAGAAGAATGTCTTGTTTGGTTCTTTATTAGTTAGAGAGGATTTTCAATTAGATTTTAAATGTAATAAAGTAGTTTTTCTGAGACATGGTATTTTTTTGGCAAAGGATATTTGGATGATCATGATCTTTTATTTAGAATCAGATGTGACACTGATAGTTCAGTTAATAATATTTCCGATTTTGATTCCTCTACTTGTATTGTTTCAAATATTGAATCTAATGATTTATGGCATGTTAGGCTAGGACATGTGAATCTCAATTCTATGAAAAGAATGATGAAACTTGACATGATTCATGATCATAATACAGACAAACACACTAAATGTGAAATATGTGCTCAAGCTAAGTTTCCTAGAAAGCCTTTTAATTCTGTGAATAGGGAAACTGGAAGTCTAGACTTAGTACATTCTGATATTTGTGAGTTTGGTGGCGTGATGACTAGAAATAATAAAAGATATTTTATCACTTTCATAGATGATAGCAGTAGGTACTGTCATGTTTATCTGTTTAAAACTAAGGATGAAGCCCTAGAAAAGTTTCTTATCTTTAAGAATGAAGCAGAAACACAAGTCCATAAAATAATTAAACGTCTAAGGTCAGATAGGGGTGGTGAATACACATCTAAGATATTGATGAACAATGTAAATTATTTGGCATAGTTCATGAGGTCAATGCACCATATTCACCACATTCGAATGGAACAACATAATGGAAGAATAGGACCCTAACTAATATGGTCAATGCACATTTACAAAGTTCTGGACTACCATCTTACATGTGGGGGAAGCTTTGAATACGGCCTGTCATATTTTGAATAGAGTTCCCCTAAGGCATAAAGATAAGAGTCCATTTGAACTTTGGAGAATTAGGAAACCAAGCCTAAAATATCTCAAGGTGTGGGGATGCTTGGCTAAGGTCTTAGTCCCAGAACATAAGAGAAAGAAGCTTAGACCTAAAATAGTTGATGCAGTCGTCTTAGGGTATCTACAAAATAATTATGCCTATTGATTCTTAGTAATTCAGTCTGAGATCACGGTCATAGATACTAATACTATTGTTGAACTTTGTGATGCTACCTTTTTTGAGGATATTTTTCCAATGAAAAAAGGAATTCTTTAAAACCTGACTAGTGACGTAGCCTACGCATCTGGTTCTATTCCACAACAAATAGAAAAGATGTCAAATGTGGGGGCTCCCTCTTCTGAACCCAATGAACTTTTGGGATGTTGAACCTAGACAAAGTAAGAGGCCCAGAATTGCCAAGGATTTAGGTAGCGACTTTGTCTCCTACCAAATCGAGGTGATCCTCTCACATACAAGGATGTCATGGCTTCTACTGAAGCAAGTCATTGGAAGGATGACATTAAATCTGAAATGGATTCGATTATTTCATATGGCATGTGGGAATTGGTTGATCAACCTCCAGGGTGTTCCACCATAAGAAGCAAATGGGTATTTCAAAAGGAAATTTAGAATGGAGGATCCATAGAAAAATATAAGGTAAGACTTGTAGCCAAAGGTTTGAAGCAGAAAGAGGGTATTGATTATTTGATACGTATTCTCCTGTTACTAGGATGACTACGATTCGGATGCTCATTGTGTTGTCCTCCATACATGATCTCACAATTCATCAAATGGATGTGAAGACTGTCTTTTTATATAGCGATCTTGAGGAGGAGATCTTTATGGACCAACCTGAGGGATTCATAGCATCTGATAACGAAAGAAAGGTATGCAAGCTTGTAAAATCTCTTTATAGACTAAAACAAGCTCTGAAACAGTGGTATGACAAGTTTGATAAGACTATCTAGTCTTATGGCTTTATTGTTCATGAATCCGATAAATGTATATACTCTATGGTTAAAGGTGATATGTTTGTTGTCTTGTGCCTATATGTCGATGATATTTGATATTTGGATTAAACATAAGGATTGTGAAAGAAACCAAGAGGTTCTTGAGTAGTAAGTTTGAGATGAAAGACTTAGGAGTTGCAAATATGATTTTGGGGCTCAAACTGATTAGATCTACTAATGCGATAGTTGTGTCTCAGTCACATGATCGCACGAAAATCGAGAGAGAAACCGAGGTGGAAAATAAATCACAGTGTCGTTGTCCTCAGTCACTCAGAACGTGTCAATCCAGAAAAATAATCAACCACTCGAATGAGATAAAACAAGCAAGCACAAGAAAGCGGTCTAGCTATAGGTTTAACCTGGTATAGCTCCCAGGGTCGAACACAAGGAACACAGATTGGCCTTGCGGCCTACGATGTAGTCAGGAGTCCAAAAGAGTCTTTTTTAGTTTTTTATTTGTTTTTGTATTTATTTTTTTTTTTTAGAATTTTTAATTAATGAGAAAATGAAAGAATGTATATACAAAGCAACTTCAACAATTTATACAACACATCAAAAATGGTGCAAAAATTCCACAAAAATGGTTTTTATGTTTTTTTGAGTTTTTTACTGTTTTTGGTGAATTTTTGGCATTTTTCTAATGGGTAAAATAATTATTAAAAATCAAACAATGCAAAGAATGTAGGGTACTGTCCAGCAAGGCTTAAGACCACAAAATAAAATAATTTTGGATCTCAAAAGCCCTAAAGGTAATTTTCCTATATTCTATGAGGAATAAGGAAAATTTAGGCACCCTAATTATTGTTTTTGGATTTTTAATTTATTTACTACAATTTTTATGAGTTTTTAGGGGTTTTTCAATTTTTAGGGTTTTTAAGCAATGAAAATTAGCCAAAATTGACTAGAAAATCAAGCAACCAGTAAACAACAATACCTAATTTTTTTAGAATTTTTAGTGGAGTTTTTATATTTTTTTGGTATTTTTAAAGTCAAACAGTAGCAAAAAGAGGGGTTTTTGAATTTTTAAAAATAATAAATGAACTCAAAAATGTCCCCAAAAATCATAGAAATTCCTACACCATGGCAGAAGCCATGTGTCAAAATTTCATTGGATTTGGAGGTCGTTTGATATTTTATTCAAAAATAAAGGTAGGGCACTGTGCACAGGGACCTAAGTGCAAATACCCAAAAGTTCTGGGGTCCTGGTGCAATTTACCCAAGAAGTCACGTGCCAAGCACGTGTCTGGGGCACACAGGGACCTAAATGTAATAAAAATAAGTTCCAAGGACTTATTGGTAACAAGTACCAAAAGTCCAGGGACCTATATGCAAATAACCCAAAATAAAAACGCACATGCGCATATAAAGTGTTCACAGGGGTATAAGTGCAAATAAACAAAACATTTTATTCAATAAACAACAACCAGAACTACAAGGGGTCTCATGCAAATAACCCAACAAAACACGTGCCCAAGCACGTGGGTCTCTACTGGCAGGGGTATAAGTGCAATTAAAATTAAGTGCGAGGTCCTTGATGCAAATAACCCAGAAAATAAACAACTAGAATTCAAAATTACAGGACTAAAAAGAAATACGACAAACAGAGGGGGGCCTATGAAATTTACCCCTTTATTAAATAGCGACGGCCCGATGGTGACGCGTGGATGATCGGACGGTGGAGATGCAAACGCGCCTTTACTCTTGAAACGCTGGCCTGATCTGACGGCTGGTGTGCGTCCACGTGTATGATCGAACGGTGGAGATGCGACGTGGTTCTGTGAAGGGAACCAGGCTCAGATCGGATGGTCGAGAGAGATCCACGTGGCTGATCCGACGGTGCTGGGCTCGGATCTCTCTCCTCTGCTACGGATGGCTCCGATGCGCTCCTCAGATGGATCAACGGTGGAAGCAGCTCCAAGGATGGACGGTGCGGATCTGAACTGGAGCGGTGAAGACGATCGAACGGCGATGGAGGGTCCTCGAAGAACAGGTCCCCGGCGAGACTCGCCGGGCTCGTACGTGCGCTAGGGACCTCCGATGAGCCTCCTGAAGGTCGGCGAAGAATCGTGGGAGGCTCCCGCGTCTGCTGATGGTCTCCGACGGTCAAACCAAGCTCCGAGGAGTTCGAGCAAGGCCGGCGGAGCTGGGTCTCCTGGCTGAATGGCGAAGGGCCTCAGACGCCCTCGTTTGAACCTGCAAAGGAAACCAGAAGACTCGCGGGTCGAGGGCAAAGTGCCTCGACCCGGTTAGGCGGCGTGAAGATGAACGGTGCGGCGTGGCGGAGGAGCTCCGGCGAAGCGACGGCGGTGGAGCTCGACTCCCAGATCCTGTGCGATCTGGGTTGTGTGGAGGGGTGAAGAAGGTGCGTGAGGGGCTTGCGAAGGTGATGGGATGATCGGAATGTCGAGATGATACGTGAGGTGGCCGGAATCGAAGATGTGCGTCGGAGGTCGGAATTGGGGGAAATCCTAAATTACGCTAAACTAGAAGGAATTAAGGGTACCTGATGGCTGAAGTAGACTGGGCTGGAGATGGGCTATCTCCGGGTCGTAGCTTCGAAGGACGTCAAGGCCTGAAGCTCGGTGCTCGACGCCGGCGGCGGAGCAAGAACGGCGAGGTTACGCCGGATCAGAGGAATCACCTCCTCGCCTCACTGCAACAAGGGCTGACGCACGCTGTCACTCTTGCGGAGCCAATGGAGGTCACGGGGAAGAAGGAGAGGGTCCAAAGATGCGGCGCGGAGGCGGCGGAGGTGATGGTTTTATAATGTGACCGGGCGATTAGGGTTGCGTGAGGACAGCAAAGGAAAGCGTGGATTCGATGGCGAAGGGTCCGGCGAGGGAGAGGGATGTGCGGCGAAGAATCTGGGCGCGGGGGCTGAGTGGAAGACAGGCTGGACGCGCGTGGATAAATCAGGGAAGAAGGCTCGGTGCGCGACGGCCAGAAAAGGAAAGAGGCGCGGGGGAGTTGACCGGGGTCAACATTCCCCCGTGGCCCAATCAGGAGCGGCCACGTGTAGCGGATTTTTGTTTTATTTTTTTAGGGTAGAAATAGGTCGAATTAAAGAAAACTTAAAACATGAAATATTTTTCTTTTATTTTTTTCTATTTTTTGGTGATTTTTATTTAATTTTTGGAAATAAAAATAGGTTAGCTCTATATATAGGTATGTGTACACTACATGGATTTTTATTTTTGATTTTTTATTTGTTATTTTTATGTGTTTTTATGCTCTTTTTGTATTTTATTTATTTACAACATGAAATATGGAATAAAAGAATATTTTTATTTTATTTTTATCACTTATATACAAGGGTTAAATAAATAAGTATATGCATTTATACACATGGTATATATACAATGTATTTTGGTATTTTTAATTTTGTGATTTTTATTTGATTTTTGTTTTGTTTCTTTTTATTTATTTTATTTACAAAATATACCATAGAATATTTACAAAAAGTTTAGAAAATAATTGAATTTATTTATAGGGTTAAATAAATACAAGGGTGTGGTTTACACACATGGTGAAGGAAGGGTATTTTTGACTTTTTGGTTTTTATCTTTTTATTTTGTTTTTAATAGCTTTTACAACATATATACAAATATTTACAACATATTTTTGGGTGAGGAAAATATTTATTTACAAATATATACACATGAGCTCCTATCTCCCTCTACTTTGGCTTTTATGCGGTCAGGCCCATGCTGAGCCCTCCCTTGGGTTAGGTTGCTCAATATTTATTCTAAATATTTCCCTCTTTTTCTTTTTGCTCTTTATTCTTTTATTTTGTGCACAAAAACATGCTAATTATAGGTTTTTACACAATGCATGCTTTTGGTAATTATTTGTATTTACACATATCTACATGTATTTGCAAAGGGTTTTTGTAGCTAAAATAGAAGAATAAAGAGTGATGAATGGGTATTCATCACCCCCCTATGCTTAACTTTGCTAGTCCCTTAGCAAACACTTATTTGAAAAAGAAGTGAAAAAGAAAGAAAAAGAAAAAGAAAAAGAGGATGTACATGGATCAAGGTTGACTTATTAAATTTTCCTTCATTAATTTGAAATATGGAGCTCGATCAGATCTTTGGATTATTAATGTGTCGGAACCTTATTTGGACTTAAGCCTAAAACTCAACAGCCTCCAAGTTCCACCAATCTATGGGCAAGACTCCTCAATAAACCAGATCAGAACAAGTCTACATACACAAACTCTAATGACCATGAATCTTTTCCTTGCGGTGTAAGTGATATGTGGCTCCCCACCTCAGAAGTGACAAAGAAACAACCTCCCTCAACCTAGTAACTCTAATGCCTCAGTCTAGCAACTCTTTCCTCGAGAAGCGGGGTATTCCCTTCTAAGTTCAAGTGCAACTGGCTCAAGGAGAGGGGGTAGAAGTATAGAGTTTTGGAAGCTTAGCCAGTGTAGCTAAGTCTCCCGCTGCAAGCTTCATGAGATCTTTATACTCCGGTGGGGTTATTAAATTTTCAATCCGACCCACCACTTTTTTGGAGTTCTTTTTGCATTTTTGCATTTTTTTTTTTTCAAGACTTCTGTACACATATCTACATGGTGCAGCATATATAAGAAATTTCCCCTTGAGCCAGTAGACTATCCCTCTTTTGAAGCTTTATTGCAACCCACAGCTTCTGTCTTTAGCTTTCAACACCACTAGACCAAGTTGAGGTGCACTTCCTTCACTATAAGAAGAAGAGAGGTTCCGCCTAGAAGTACTACCCTCATATGCTACCCCAAGCCAAAGGAAACTGCCTCCTCACCACCTCATCCATGGAGAGCCATGTGTAAAGTGCAGGTGCAAGTTAAGCCATTGTCTCTGAGAGTCATATGTGTGTTGTTAAATGCTCTACTTAGGCTCATCAAGATGACATATGCTCACAGCCTAGTGGACTCAAAGAATTAAGTCCTTATGGACCTGAAAAGCCTTAAACCTAAGTCCTACAAGGTTCCTCTTGGAGTTAAGTGAATTAAGATCTTATTCAAGCTCCATTTCTCAATTTAATTCCAGGCTTAATTTACATGTCAACTCTCATCCAGGAAAAACTATATACATATATGTACACAAGATGCTATTTACAAATATTTTACAATCATGCAAAAATTTTTGAAAAATGTTTTGAAATTATGAATGAATGATGCATGAAGTGCAAGTTTTGCAAAAAGATATTTACAAACATTTACACAAGACTTTTGCAAACTTTTGATTTTCAAAACATTTTGGAAAAATTTTTGTACTATATACATAATTTTGATACAAAATATTTACACAAGCTTTACACAAAAGATTTTTGAAATCATTTTTACAAAAAATACTTTGTACACTAGCTATGTCTGTGCAAGAATAAAAGAGGTTTATGTACATGAAAAAATTTTTAATTTTTGTGATTTTTAGCCATTTTATTTATTAACACACTCACACAAAGTACGAGTTATGGTTAAAGTATATATGAAATATATACACACCCCCCCTATACTTAGCTCGAACGATGTCCTCAGAGTGATCAAGAGCGATAAAGAAGACATAACTCGTGCTTAGTAAAAGGGAAGTGAAAAGGAATGGCTAGAAACGAATAAATGAATGGAATAAGAAGAACTCGGTGGTTTCCCCCTATATTTAGGATTAACTAATCCTAAGTATAGAAAGCTGTACATGAAGGGAAAGCCGAGTGAAGAATATACAGAATCTGCCCCCCCCTATACTTAGGGTAAAATATCCCTAAGTATAGGCAGCAAAAACAAGAGCAGAAAGATTGAAAAGAATACTCGCGGGTCCGACATCCCCCCTATACTTAGGGTAAAGTACACCCTAAGTATAGCATAATCATAAGATGAGAAATGGGATGTGGGACTAAAGAATAGAATGATATAGACAACTGGATCTATACAGGCGGAGGAACAGTGAAAATCAGGCGTGAGATGCAAAAGATGTGAGTCAAAAGACCACATCTCACGCAAAATGAATAGCAGCGATAATAACGTCCCGCGGCTCATGATCAAGAAATGGTTTGAGCCGCTGGCCGTTCACTCGGAAGGTACTCTCAGAAGATAACTCAGATATATCAATGCTACCGTTATCGTGTACCTTTCTGACCAAATAGGGTCCTTTCCATTTGCTCTGTAGCTTCCCTGGAAATAATCTAAGCCTTGCATCAAACAGCCATACTTTCTGTCCAGTCTCAAAATGCTTGTGGCTGATATGAGAATCATGCCACTCTTTGACTTTCTCCTTATAATGTAGGCTATTTGAGAAAGCTGCGTCTCTAAGCTCTTCCAAGGCAGCTAACTCTGCCCTTCTCTGGTCTCCTATACCATTTGGATCCATAAGAATATCTGTGACTGCCCAAAGTGACTTGTGCCTCAGCTCAACTGGTAGATGGCAAGGCTTGCCATACACGAGGCGAAAGGGAGATGTACCCAATGGAGTCTTGAAAGATGTCCGATATGCCCACAAGACCGAGTCCAAAAGCTGTGACCAATTCTTTCGGTCAGGGCGGACGACTTTCTGCAAAATATTCTTGATCTCCCTATTCGACACCTCAGCTAGACCATTTGTCTGTGGATGGTATGGTGTAGCAACACGATGGTCTATGCCGAACTCTGTAGCAAGTGCCTTCACCTGGTCGTTGATGAAGTGAGATCCCCCATCAGAAATCAGAACTCGTGGAACCCCGAACCGCGTGATGATGTTCTTCCTCAAAAATCTGCAAACTGTCTTCGCATCTGCGGCTCGGGCGGGGATAGCCTCAACCCAACGACTAACATAATCTACGGCCAACAGAATGTACTCAAATCCCTGACTCTTAGGGAATGGACCCATGAAATCGATGCCCCATGCGTCAAAAACCTCACAGAAGTGAATGGGCTGCATCGGCATCATATCACGTTGTCCACAAGTGCCCATCCTCTGACAGTCAGTACACCTCTTCACGAACTCATCAGAGTCCTTGAAGAGTGTAGGCCACCACAAGCCGGATTGGAGCACTTTCTGTGCCGTTCTCCTCCCAGAATGATGTCCTCCTGCCTCAAGCTTGTGGCAGTAAGTGAGGACACTATGATGCTCCTCCTGAGGAATACACCGACGCCAGATGCTATCCCCTCCTTCGTGGTAAAGGATGGGATCCTCCCAGTGGTAGGACTTTGCCTTCGCAAGGAAGGTCTCAATCTTCTGCTTGGGCCAATCTTGTGGGACTTTCCCAGCAACGAGAAAGTTCACAATATCGGCGTACCATGGGAGTGAGGCGATAGCAAGGATCGCCTCGTCTGGGAAGGTATCACAAATGGGATCAATCTGCTCTGTCTCCTCAGGCTGCTCTAATCGGGATAAATGGTCCGCCACCACATTCTTGACTCCAGGTTTATCTTTGATCTCAATGTCGAACTCCTGGAGTAGAAGGATCCATCTAGTAAGTCTGGCCTTGGCATCCTTCTTTGCCATGAGGTACCTGATGGCGGTGTGATCTGTGTACAAGGTCACTCGGGATCCAATGATATATGATCTGAATTTATCTAGGGCAAACACTACTGCTAGCATCTCCTTCTCTGTGACTGTATAATTCCGCTGGGCGGAATCCAATGTGCGGCTAGCATAGTGTATGGCAAATGGTACTCCATCCCTCCTCTGTCCTAGCACAGCCCCTACGGCAAAATCGGAGGCGTCCGTCATGATCTCGAATGGGAGAGACCAATCGGGTGGCTGAAGGACAGGAGCCTCAATTACGCACTGCTGGAGAGTCTCAAAGGACGAAAGACACTTGTCATCAACAAGGAACTCGGTGTCTTTCGTCAAGAGATCAGTCAACGGTCGGGCAATCTTGCTGAAATCATGAATGAATCTCCTATAAAAACCAACGTGCCCCAGAAATGACCGTAACTGCTTCAGATTGGACGGCGGTGTGAGTTTCCTAATGACATCGACCTTGGCCGGATCAACCTCCATGCCTCTGTTGGAGATGATGTGGCCAAGCACCGTCCCTTGAGTCACCATGAAGTGACTCTTCTCCCAAGACAGAACCAAGCGGGTATCAATACATCGCTGAAGCACTCGGTCTAGGCATTCAAGACAGGAATCGAAATCGTCGCCGTAAACCGAGAAGTCGTCCATGAAGACCTCCAAACACTCCCCTACCATGTCCGAAAAGATTGACAGCATGCATCTCTGAAAAGTCGCAGGGGCGTTACATAGCCCGAATGGCATGCGTCGAAAGGCGTAAGTGCCGAAGGGACAGGTAAAAGTGGTCTTCTCCTGATCCTCAGGAGCGATGGCCACCTGGTTGTAGCCCGAGTACCCATCAAGGAAGCAATAATGGCTCTTCCCTGCCAGTCTCTCAATGATCTGGTCAATAAAAGGCAGGGGGAAATGGTCCTTCTTGGTGGCCTGGTTGAGTCTCCTGTAGTCAACACAGACCCGCCAAGAGGTGGGTACTCGTGTAGCAATCTCCTCTCCCGACTCACTGATCACAGTCGTGATGCCCGTCTTCTTGGGCACCACATGCAAGGGGCTGACCCACTTGGAGTCGGAAATGGGATAAATAAAATCTGCACTCCACCATTTTGATATTTCCTTCATAACAACCTCTCTTAGGTTAGGGTTCAGTCGCCGCTGGAACTCACGCGACGGCTTTGCCCCTTCCTCGAGATAGATATGGTGGGAGCACAATGAGGGGCTAATTCCCATGGAGATCTGCTACGCTCCATCCAATTGCCTTGCGGTTCTTTTCAAGAACCTCCATCAGACGGGATTCTTGTTCTCCAGTCAGATCTGCAGAGATGATAACTGGGTACATCTCAGACTCTCCCGCAAGGAATCGATACTTCAGCGAAGTAGGGAGCGGCTTTAGCTCTGGACAGCTAGGTGCTGGCAAATCTGGCTTCTGAAGAAGATGTGTGTATGCGGACAATTCTGCCAAATTTGCCTGGGAAAATGATAACGAACTCTCACAAACTGGATCTGGAGAAGGCGGGTCCTCTACATTGTCTCTGGTCTGCTCTGCCTCTACCTCCTCCTCTGTAGGCTCAAGTGGATCCAGATCTGGCATCTGATCATTACAATCTGCCCAATCAGATTCTGAATCCGAGGGATCTATATCAGACTCGGTGGCATCAGTACCACCGGAGAACAAGGTGGCATCAGCACCACCATCACTGGAGATCGTGTCGCGATCAAGGTCCGAATCTGCTGACTCAATAGTATCCTGTACCAGGTCTGTGCTCTCCAGACTATCCTCTACTAACATCTCTGCATCAGCTGTATCTGAATATGAGAGGATGGTCTGTGCTGCAGGATCTGCCCAAGCTGCCTCATCATCTGTGATCACAAAATCACAGTCCTGGTGGATGTCTGGCTCTACGTCTGTCAGCTGCTCTGAATCTGTACTGCCATGTGAGCGGGATCTGGATCTAGCTCTGTGGTCCTTAACCGTCTCTATTTGTATACTCTCGCCCTGGACGCGAAAGTACACCTTCCCGCTATCATGATCAGTCACCGCCTTGGCTGTGGCCAAGAACGGACGACCGAGGATGATGGGGGAATCGGTCAACGAGTCAGGGGTCTCCATGTCCAGTACGACAAAGTCCACGGGGAATTGCAAACCCTGAATCGTGACGACAACGTCTCGCAACAACCCCCTTGGCCTCTTGACAGACCGATCAGCAAACTGAAGGTATGTCCTGCTCTGTCTAAGAGTGCCCAACTCTAAGTGGTCGAGAAGGGCTGCCGGAAGAAGGTTGATCGACGATCCGCTATCTAAGAGAGTACGGTCGAACCTCTGCTCACTGATCTGACATCTGACATACGGGGCCCCTAAATCTGACCTCTTAGTCGGCAGATGGTTCTGGATCGCGTAACACGTGGCTTTTGTCAGCACATGGATCTCTGCGGTTTTACCCCTCTTCTTCCTCCTGACGGTGGTTCTGTCTCTCAAGGACCGCTGAAGAAGAGGGATGTGCTGCAAAGCCTCATTGAGGGTTAGCTGGATGTGAAATCTGTCTATCATGCTCTGGCTGAACTCCTCCTGCTCTCTCTTTTTTGGATCTTTTTCTTTTTTCTTCCCCTTCCCCAACTCAAGGGCTCTAGGAAAGGGGATCACAGGGTCCTTCTCAGATGAAGGACTAGGAATAGGTCTAGATGATTCAATGACTGGATCCTCACAAACATCATTCATCACAGTGGGATCAGAAGAAACTAAACCTTTTCCTTTATTAAAATCAGAGTTCCGAGATACATTCATTCGAGGAAAGTCAACATTTCTATCAGAATAAATGTTGGTGGCATCAGTACCACCTCTAGTTGGCTCTACAACTAGATGTCTTGCGGCCTCAGTACCGCTGGCTGGCTCGGCTCTGCTGGTGGCGTCAGTACCACCTCCTCGATGTGGTGAAACGGCGGCCTCAGTACCGCCGGTGGAATCAGCATCTCGGGTGGCCTCAGTACCACCGTCATCATGATGTGCGGCTTCAGTACCGCTCTCCTCTTCCTCATCTGGCGCTCTAGATGATTCCTCGTGATGTCGCTCAGATGAGGCGCCTCCTGCTGGTCTTCTACCGCTCCTAAGTGTGACAAAATCAGCATCAAATAAATCCGACGAGATAACATCAAATGAGTCACTAGAAGTGGTAGGCTCAGTGTGAACTACCTGCTCAGATTTCCTCTTCAAATTATTCGGATTCGGCTCGATCTGTGCAGGGATGGCGGCCTTCCCTCTCATCAGGTCCCGCATCTCCTGGCGGAACTCGTCCATCTCCCGTCTAAAGGTAGCCTGCTGCTCTGTGAAGAGGCGGGCTAAATCATCCATGGCGGGGCTCTCATGGGAGCCCGACGGGTTGCCTCTCTGGTAATGAGGCTGCTGGACCTGGTGCTGCTGTGGCTGAGAGGGGTAAGAGGATGGATGCTGCTGCTGGTGAGCATGCTGCTCACGTCTCCAACTCTGTCCCTGCTGCTGATAGGGACGAGATACGAAAGATGATGGCTGGTGTGCTGGGTGCTGCTGGTGATCTCTCTGCTGGGAGTACTGCCCTCCCTGACCGGCTGGCTGCTGCTGCTGGTTCCCCCACCTGAATCCGGGATGGTCTCGTCGGATTCCAGGCTGAGGCCGGTCATACCAAATCCCGTTGACATCCATCAACGGTTCCGCATCATAAGGGGCGGGTGGGAGTACATCCAGAGGCTGATCCGGCTGATATACCACCATCTGCAAGTCTGGAGATGGTGGTGACTGGTAAGAGGGCTGCTGCTGCTGGTACGGCTCCGCCTGTACAAGGTGAACTTGTCTAGGCTGCTGCAAGGAGCTGGAGCGCTGGGACGAGCTGCGGCTGCTACCGGAATCGCCTCGCGACAGAAGACGGGGCTGAGGAGCCGTCTGTGCCTCCTGAAGACACAAGAGCTGGGTCTTCATGTCGCTCAGAGTTCGTGCCATTTCCTCCATCTGAGTTATGCCCTGGCACTGCTTCTTCTCGATGATTTCCATGCGGTCCAACTTCTCGCTGATTATCCCCATGTCCGCAGCGGCCGACTCTGCCTGTGCGGCTGCAACTGTGGACGAACTGGAAGGACCTGCATCAACCCGTGCTATCCGCTGATACTGCACGGGTCCTGGCGGCTGCTGAGATCTCTGAGTGTACAACCGAGTCTGGGACATCACCATGTAATTTTCTGCCATCTCTTCGTAGATGGCCCAGACTTGGTTGTGGTCCTTGGCAAAGTAGGACCCGCCGCAAGAAGCATTCACCAATCCCTGAAGATCTGGTGTCAGCCCACTAAAGAAGCTCTGAACTAGGTTCGGCTTCGAAATATCGTGGTGGGGGCATCTATCCAGAAGCTCTCTGAACCTCTCCCATGCCTCATGAAATTGCTCGTTAGGGAGCATGGAGAAGTTGTTGATCAGGGCCCTTGCTGCATTCGTCCGCCCGAGTGGATAGTACTTGTTCAAGTACTCGGTGCGGAGCTGATCCCAGGTGTATACAAACTTCCCTAGATGTTTCAGCCAGGCGGCTGCTCTATCTGCCAGTGAAAAAGGGAAGGCCATCATTCTGATCGTATCCTGGTCCACACGACGGTCGTGGACAGTGCTGCAGATCATCAGAAACTCCTGGAGATGGAGGTGGGGTTCCTCAGTGGCGAGTCCGTGAAAATGAGGAAGCATCTGCAGGGTGTTCGGAGGGAACTTGAAATCCCCCACGATAGCAGGAATCACCACCCACTGGTGCATCAGTGTAGATCCGGGGTTGTGAAGTTCCCGCATCGGTCTTGCTGCGGCTGCGGCTGCCGCTGCTGCGGCTGCTGCTGCTGCGGCTGCTGCCTCTGCATCAGCATCAGGGATGTCCTCCGGCTCGCTCGGCTCTTCTCGCTCTCTTCGGAGTCTCTCCAACTCCCTCCTCATCTCGATCATAAAAGCCCCCTGATCGCGTAACTGGTTCTGAACTGTCTCTAATGACGCGATCAGGGTGGAGTTGATCGCTCCCTGGTCTAAGACAAAGTGTTCGGGCTGGCGATCGTCTGAACTACCGGCTCCAGCCATAGCTACGTCTGCAAAATCAGATGAGCCTAACTCAGGTTCAGTCAAATGAATTCGTCTTTCCTCGGGCTCATGTCTCTCAGAAGCAGAAGAAAGGGGATCGAGGGGGAACAGGGTGGATTCAAACTCGGGTCCGGAGAGCTGGTCTCGACTCTCACGGGCCAACCTAGATGATGGAATAGACTCGCCTGAAAGCGGTGCAGCCAGCGGCTGCCTAAGAGATCGTCTACCCATCATCTTGATCTTGGCGAGTTGGGCGGATGGGATCTGGAGAAATTATGATCACAAAGCAAACCCCCGGTTCACCAACACAACACAATCTGAAGACCGTGAAGGATCGGTCAATTTATCTTGTCAATTTTATTTGGTGAACATACAAGATATCAGAGCGATTAACGTGACCTGTTAGGATACCCGATACTCTCTCAACCGACTGTCCCGCACAGAAGAGTCGGTAATCAGTCGAGATGAGTACCGGAGGGCTCTACCTAGTGTTCGGGTCACTCTCTCGCACAATCAAACCAAACAATGAGGGGGTTGCTCTCCCCAAGACAAATTTTTAATGTGAGTGTCTTTTAGGGTCAATAATGTTATCCAGTCCCAATTTTTTTGTTTTTCTTTTTAAATATTTTCAAAAATAAATACAAGCGGCCTAACGGTTTTTCCGATTCTCCTGATGTTTAAGTCCAAAAACAGAGGGAGAAGACGAAAAAGCCGATGCACGGAGAAATCAATGATGCATGCAGAGTAAGAAATGCGTACCTTGTCTCCAGCACTCTACATGCAAGTGATCCGCGCAGAATTTAAAGACTGAATAAAGCTACCTAAATGGTGCAGCGGGAAAAACCGAATCCTAGATGAGCAACTTCTATTGATCGTGAAGAACAATAGTTAGCTAACCGAATTGAGTCCGGAGTCCGATCTTGGGAGTCACTCGGTGCCCGCCACAACGGGTCCTGCCAGCGCTGTATGTGACTCCTCACGGCACGTGGTCTCAAATCCAATTATACTAACTTTTTCAGTGAATTTTATTAAGGTCCAATTACGTTCTATAGGAACAGATATTCTATTAGGTGTTTGGGCCTTAAATATCTACGTCACAATCAACAGAAATCCCTAAATCTAGGGGCTAAAACCGCGAGAAACACCGGAAAAGGCAGCTATCTATGAAAACCACGATAAAAGCCGCGAAAATCCGAATGGGTCCCCCGAGCACACCGGTGCTCAGCGAAACAGACCCGCTAAGTTACAAATGTCCAAGAGTGTCCAAAGTCCTAATCCTAAATTATTACAACAAGAATAATGTTCTCTCTCTCTCTGAAATGAAAATTTCTTCTCCTCTCTCTCTCTTCCTGCTCTTCTTCCCGTGCGGGTCCTCAAAAAGTGTACTCCAAGATCTCCACGCAGTACCTCGCACAAAAATCAAAGAGATGAGGTCAGAAAACAACAATAATATAGAGAGAGACAAAATAGCAGAATGAAAACTGACTACAAAGCCGTGCTCCCCGGCAACGGCGCCATTCTGATCGCACGAAAATCGAGAGAGAAACCGAGGTGGAAAATAAATCACAGTGTCGTTGTCCTCAGTCACTCAGAACGTGTCAATCCAGAAAAATAATCAACCACTCGAATGAGATAAAACAAGCAAGCACAAGAAAGCGGTCTAGCTATAGGTTTAACCTGGTATAGCTCCCAGGGTCGAACACAAGGAACACAGATTGGCCTTGCGGCCTACGATGTAGTCAGGAGTCCAAAAGAGTCTTTTTTAGTTTTTTATTTGTTTTTGTATTTATTTTTTTTTTTTTAGAATTTTTAATTAATGAGAAAATGAAAGAATGTATATACAAAGCAACTTCAACAATTTATACAACACATCAAAAATGGTGCAAAAATTCCACAAAAATGGTTTTTATGTTTTTTTGAGTTTTTTACTGTTTTTGGTGAATTTTTGGCATTTTTCTAATGGGTAAAATAATTATTAAAAATCAAACAATGCAAAGAATGTAGGGTACTGTCCAGCAAGGCTTAAGACCACAAAATAAAATAATTTTGGATCTCAAAAGCCCTAAAGGTAATTTTCCTATATTCTATGAGGAATAAGGAAAATTTAGGCACCCTAATTATTGTTTTTGGATTTTTAATTTATTTACTACAATTTTTATGAGTTTTTAGGGGTTTTTCAATTTTTAGGGTTTTTAAGCAATGAAAATTAGCCAAAATTGACTAGAAAATCAAGCAACCAGTAAACAACAATACCTAATTTTTTTAGAATTTTTAGTGGAGTTTTTATATTTTTTTGGTATTTTTAAAGTCAAACAGTAGCAAAAAGAGGGGTTTTTGAATTTTTAAAAATAATAAATGAACTCAAAAATGTCCCCAAAAATCATAGAAATTCCTACACCATGGCAGAAGCCATGTGTCAAAATTTCATTGGATTTGGAGGTCGTTTGATATTTTATTCAAAAATAAAGGTAGGGCACTGTGCACAGGGACCTAAGTGCAAATACCCAAAAGTTCTGGGGTCCTGGTGCAATTTACCCAAGAAGTCACGTGCCAAGCACGTGTCTGGGGCACACAGGGACCTAAATGTAATAAAAATAAGTTCCAAGGACTTATTGGTAACAAGTACCAAAAGTCCAGGGACCTATATGCAAATAACCCAAAATAAAAACGCACATGCGCATATAAAGTGTTCACAGGGGTATAAGTGCAAATAAACAAAACATTTTATTCAATAAACAACAACCAGAACTACAAGGGGTCTCATGCAAATAACCCAACAAAACACGTGCCCAAGCACGTGGGTCTCTACTGGCAGGGGTATAAGTGCAATTAAAATTAAGTGCGAGGTCCTTGATGCAAATAACCCAGAAAATAAACAACTAGAATTCAAAATTACAGGACTAAAAAGAAATACGACAAACAGAGGGGGGCCTATGAAATTTACCCCTTTATTAAATAGCGACGGCCCGATGGTGACGCGTGGATGATCGGACGGTGGAGATGCAAACGCGCCTTTACTCTTGAAACGCTGGCCTGATCTGACGGCTGGTGTGCGTCCACGTGTATGATCGAACGGTGGAGATGCGACGTGGTTCTGTGAAGGGAACCAGGCTCAGATCGGATGGTCGAGAGAGATCCACGTGGCTGATCCGACGGTGCTGGGCTCGGATCTCTCTCCTCTGCTACGGATGGCTCCGATGCGCTCCTCAGATGGATCAACGGTGGAAGCAGCTCCAAGGATGGACGGTGCGGATCTGAACTGGAGCGGTGAAGACGATCGAACGGCGATGGAGGGTCCTCGAAGAACAGGTCCCCGGCGAGACTCGCCGGGCTCGTACGTGCGCTAGGGACCTCCGATGAGCCTCCTGAAGGTCGGCGAAGAATCGTGGGAGGCTCCCGCGTCTGCTGATGGTCTCCGACGGTCAAACCAAGCTCCGAGGAGTTCGAGCAAGGCCGGCGGAGCTGGGTCTCCTGGCTGAATGGCGAAGGGCCTCAGACGCCCTCGTTTGAACCTGCAAAGGAAACCAGAAGACTCGCGGGTCGAGGGCAAAGTGCCTCGACCCGGTTAGGCGGCGTGAAGATGAACGGTGCGGCGTGGCGGAGGAGCTCCGGCGAAGCGACGGCGGTGGAGCTCGACTCCCAGATCCTGTGCGATCTGGGTTGTGTGGAGGGGTGAAGAAGGTGCGTGAGGGGCTTGCGAAGGTGATGGGATGATCGGAATGTCGAGATGATACGTGAGGTGGCCGGAATCGAAGATGTGCGTCGGAGGTCGGAATTGGGGGAAATCCTAAATTACGCTAAACTAGAAGGAATTAAGGGTACCTGATGGCTGAAGTAGACTGGGCTGGAGATGGGCTATCTCCGGGTCGTAGCTTCGAAGGACGTCAAGGCCTGAAGCTCGGTGCTCGACGCCGGCGGCGGAGCAAGAACGGCGAGGTTACGCCGGATCAGAGGAATCACCTCCTCGCCTCACTGCAACAAGGGCTGACGCACGCTGTCACTCTTGCGGAGCCAATGGAGGTCACGGGGAAGAAGGAGAGGGTCCAAAGATGCGGCGCGGAGGCGGCGGAGGTGATGGTTTTATAATGTGACCGGGCGATTAGGGTTGCGTGAGGACAGCAAAGGAAAGCGTGGATTCGATGGCGAAGGGTCCGGCGAGGGAGAGGGATGTGCGGCGAAGAATCTGGGCGCGGGGGCTGAGTGGAAGACAGGCTGGACGCGCGTGGATAAATCAGGGAAGAAGGCTCGGTGCGCGACGGCCAGAAAAGGAAAGAGGCGCGGGGGAGTTGACCGGGGTCAACATTCCCCCGTGGCCCAATCAGGAGCGGCCACGTGTAGCGGATTTTTGTTTTATTTTTTTAGGGTAGAAATAGGTCGAATTAAAGAAAACTTAAAACATGAAATATTTTTCTTTTATTTTTTTCTATTTTTTGGTGATTTTTATTTAATTTTTGGAAATAAAAATAGGTTAGCTCTATATATAGGTATGTGTACACTACATGGATTTTTATTTTTGATTTTTTATTTGTTATTTTTATGTGTTTTTATGCTCTTTTTGTATTTTATTTATTTACAACATGAAATATGGAATAAAAGAATATTTTTATTTTATTTTTATCACTTATATACAAGGGTTAAATAAATAAGTATATGCATTTATACACATGGTATATATACAATGTATTTTGGTATTTTTAATTTTGTGATTTTTATTTGATTTTTGTTTTGTTTCTTTTTATTTATTTTATTTACAAAATATACCATAGAATATTTACAAAAAGTTTAGAAAATAATTGAATTTATTTATAGGGTTAAATAAATACAAGGGTGTGGTTTACACACATGGTGAAGGAAGGGTATTTTTGACTTTTTGGTTTTTATCTTTTTATTTTGTTTTTAATAGCTTTTACAACATATATACAAATATTTACAACATATTTTTGGGTGAGGAAAATATTTATTTACAAATATATACACATGAGCTCCTATCTCCCTCTACTTTGGCTTTTATGCGGTCAGGCCCATGCTGAGCCCTCCCTTGGGTTAGGTTGCTCAATATTTATTCTAAATATTTCCCTCTTTTTCTTTTTGCTCTTTATTCTTTTATTTTGTGCACAAAAACATGCTAATTATAGGTTTTTACACAATGCATGCTTTTGGTAATTATTTGTATTTACACATATCTACATGTATTTGCAAAGGGTTTTTGTAGCTAAAATAGAAGAATAAAGAGTGATGAATGGGTATTCATCATCACATTATACTGAGAAAGCTCTTGAAAAATTTGGCTATCTGAGTTGTAAATCTATATGCACCCCTTATGATTCGTCTAAACCCCTCTGCAAGAACAAGAGTGGAGTACTGGTAGCATAGCTACGATATTCTTAGATTATAGGAAGCTTGATGGATCTTGCAAACTGTACTCTACTTGATATTTCATTCACGGTCGTAAAGTTGAGTAGGTATACGAGATGTCCTGACCGTACTCATTGGGAGGCCTTGGATCGAGTGTTGAAGTACCTTAAGGGTACTGCACTTCTTGGACTGCATTATGGTAAATATCCTTCTGTCTTAGAAGGATATATTGATGCAAGTTGGATAGGTCAAATGGAGGACTCCGGGAGTAATGGTGTGACTGGGTATATATTTACCCTTGGAAGCAGTGCAGTCTCCTGGAGGTCTGTGAAACAGACCATCTTGGCTCGGTCTACTTTTGAGGCAGAGCTGTGTGCTTTGGACACAACAGATATAGAGGCTGAATGGCTTTGGAATCTTCTCTGCGATGCCCATGGTGGGTAAGTCGATACCGGTGTTTTCTTCACATTCTGATAGCATGACTACTATTGCAAAGGTAAAGAGTTCAAAGTACAATCAGAAAACTAGAAGACATATCCAAATTAGACTTAAGTCTATTAGGGATTTGGTGTCTTCTGCAGTGATTGCCATGGAATTTGTTGGTACCAAAGACAATACTGCAGATCCACTTAAAAAGGGACTTAATAGATATTTAGTCCAAAAATCTAGGCTTGGGATGGGGATGAAACTCACTGAGAGTTTACCTGCAGTAGCAAGCCAACTTAAATGAGTGAAAATCCCACAAAATAGTTTCAATGGAAAAACAAGATGTATGGGGAATTCATTGGCACTCATTATGCAATACTTTGCATGTAAGTCCTATCCCAAAAAAGTCGAGTGCATGAAAACTATAGGAAAAGGTTGAGTATTATGCTCTTAATGGATTCAAGCTTTTATAAGTAGGATGTGAGCAGTGCATCCTTGGAAAATGCCACCTATATGAGTATTTGTGTGGACCACAGATAAAGGATGAGGGTTTATCCTTAATATACTCATGAAACAGGGTAGGGTGCATGACCACTAATAGCACCAAAATAAGAAGATTGCCACCATAAACTTCATCTGTTGTTACCACTCGATACTATTACATCAAAGGATTAAAGTTCAAGACTCGGTTCACTTTATTCCCGTGATGGTGAAAGGGGATAACTCAGGCAAAGGTTCAAACCGGAAGGTACCTTTACTGAAAGCAGAGTGTGGAAACCCGAGATTTTTGGCTCTTCGTGTTTCAATAGTGAATTCGTGGGGGTCTATTGGAATTAACTTTTTTGGGATAGTTTGATGAAATTTGATGGTCAATATACGGTTGTATTAATGTATCTCAATTTCTGGAATTCAATGTTTCAACCCTGTGGGGTGTTGTTTAGTCCCACATCGTGAAGAGTCAAAACTGGCACTTGGTTTTTATATGAGAAGTCCTAAGACCAGTCTGGAAACAGACTGAAGAGAACTTTGGACCACCACACACACGCGTCCGCGCGCCCGCCCGCCCACGTCAGGCTCGGGCGTGGGCGCGGCTACAACTGCATCATGGCATGGTGTGAAGATCGAGTCAGTTTTGTGGAACCATGCGTTTGAATTCCAAGGGACGTGCCCCTTTATCCTCTCACGATGCATAACCGCCCTGACGGCTTTAGGTATCTTTCAAAGTTGTAGGCGAGGATTATGAACATATATAGTTCTCATTCCGACCGTCTCTCTTCTCCCTCTCGCGATCTCGAGTTTCGTCTATGGAGGTGACTTTCGAGGACACTCAAGCACGGTGTGCACCGTCGACAAGCGTGGAAACGTCAGACCCTGGGAGCAGCATGTCAAGGTCATGCGCGCCTTTAAAGTGGGGGACACTGTCTCTCTATGGGGATTCCTACAACAGGATGCTTTGGTTGTGATCTCTAACTCTCTCTTTTTCTTTGTCGCATTGTTTGTCATGATGGTTGTTTCCATATTTTTCCCTTATTCTAAAATGCATACATTCATTAAATGTATATTTTCTTGTCATTAATGATCTAGATGCATATATACATTGATTTAAACTAGAAACATGTTGATAATCTAATTCATGTATGTATGTTGATGTCATTTTTCTCAACAGGTATAGACTTAAAGACTTCTCAAGCTTTTGCACATGAGCCTATTTGGTTCTATCCAAAGCAAGAGTATGCTTAGGTCGTCGTCTTCTTTTGTGATTGTTGATGAGTTCTCTCGTTTACTTAGGCATCGTTTTTATGTTCGAAAGAACGAGCTTTTAAATTATTTAAGAAATGGTGTAAATGAAATTAGTAAGAAAAGGAATTCTACATTCCTAGGATTGGTGGCGATCACAACAGAGATGACAAGAATGAAAGATTTGATGAAATTTGTACCTTGATAAGAATTTATTACACATTTTTATTTTAAAATCTGCATATGTGCAGTTGAATGAAAGAATTGTACACTACAAGAATGTGCAGGACAATGCTTGTTGATTAGTCCTGCCAGAGTTTTTTTTGATACTATTTAAATAGCTTGCTTTACTTTAAAGCAAGTTGTTTTATGATCAAAATTTAAGAAATTTTCTTTTGAACTTTATTATAATAGAGTACATAGATTTCTTATTTTAGAGTTTTCGATTGCAAGTATTTTATTTAGATACTACATGTACTAAGATAAGTTGATCCTAATGGTTTTAGCAGTCATTTTGTTTCCTTAAGTATGGAATTAACCATGTCTTCTATGGATGCGGAATATGCAAATTTGTAAACAATGTACTCTTTACTTATATATGTCTTTGCAATGATTGTGATATGCAACATGTTTATGATTTTCAATCATCTGCATATTTTTACTTTATTAAAGCAGATACCCGATTTTTTTGTTAATGAATGGTTACAAACTTTAATTGATTTTGGCTTGACAATTCCAAACTAGACCATCAAGTAAAAGAGTTGAGTCGCGACATGGAGTGAGATTTGATTGGGCTCAAATTTAGATTAAAAAATCACAATATGTTTAACACGAATCAACTGGGCTTGAAAACGTCGGTTCACAGTCAAAAGACTAATTAGTCGAGCTGGTGGCATTCTTGGATGTAAGGAGCTCATTAAATGGACTTGAGTGAGGCAGGATATACAATGCATCAAGTTTAAGTTAACTTGTTCAAACTAGCGGTTTCAAAATTGGACCGGACCAGCTGGTCCGATCGGTTGGACCGGTGAACCGGTTGTAGATCATTCCAATTAACCTGTTTGTACCGATTCGATTCAAAAATCCGATTTTCGATCTAATCAATGGTTCGATAGATTTTTTCAAACATACCTAGTTCAAACGAAATTGAACCGCAATAATTTTGAATTTTTTTCAAAATAAATAACATTGTTGGGAGTTTAACTCATGGCCTTCATTAAAACATAACAAACCTCTGAGTACTATATCACAAGTTCTTGTATTAAATGGAATTTAAATATAGCATAAACTATTGTCCTTCTTTTGAAAATATCATGTAAGCATTATATATATCTATTATAACATTTTAGTGTTGCATACCAAAAATATATTTTACGTATACTATAAGATATATATCACAATTACTTCATTTATATTTATTTCAACTATATTTGAATGTGTATTTTATACATGTTTTAATCCATTACATTCAATTAACCGGTTCAACCACTTTTTTCCCACTTATTTGGTTCAATCTGATTTTCAACAATGATGACATAATCATCCGGTTGAACTGATTTGATTCCATGATTCAACTCGATCCGACCTTTTCAGCAAGATTTCCCATTTAGTTTCGATCGGTTGGATTTAAAAACACCAGTTCAAACTCAATAGAGAGTTCGAGCCTAATTTCGAGTTAGATGACTTCCGATAAATTTGAATACAAACTCATGTCAACTCATTTCGTTGGACTCAGATCTACAACCACAATGATGATATGGGACCAATTGGCAACACACATTATTTCTTTTGTATTGTTGTAAGGTGTGACGCATAAGTTGTATGGCAGTGTTTGATGCGACGTGTAATATGGAATAAATGATTGCTTTAGTATGAGGTAGGTACTCGGGTTATCTTATTGTGTAAATTGGATGTTTAATTTATTATTACCTGACGGTTGAAGAAGATAAAGTTTGGTTGATATGCGGCTTAGCCTTCTTAAGATGTAATATAAACGACTAATCCCTTTCGAGGTGACACTCTACTGCTCAACCTCCAATTTACACGATGTTGACATCATAACATGAACTTCGATGCGAGTGATTTGGGACAATAATAAGACCTTTGAACTAAATCACAGCACCCCATGTGGACTTCCATTTCCAATATCAAAGATACAATACATCTCCTCCCAATCTGCGATAATAATTGTTTAGAGTGATGCATGCATATTTTGATACTCTATTATAGCTTTGTTGTCTCTTGCTGCATTATTTGTCTGTCCAGTTCCATGCACCTACACTAATGTTATTCGCGGTTCTCTAAATCATTGTCTTGAAGAATGACTATTATAAACTCTACTCAAAAGGAGGGATATTAACGAAAATTCATAAAAAAAAATTAAAAATTTATGCATGTGGCCCTGTAATTTGCACTGTTTTAGTAAAATGATTCCACTATTTTCCATGCTAAGTAATGTCAGTGTAAACGTTCTTCAGTGTATAAAAGAAAATCTTGACAGGCCTGTCCAGTGTCCAATCATAAACAGATTAACATTAATGATAACGTAGGTATGATCCGTTTGGCACTAACGAAGAGAAAACTAATCCCCGGATGGTTCCCCTCAGAAACCCTTCTGCTCCACTTCGATCTGATATTTTTCGTGGCAATGAGTAATCACAGGCGCATCCTTCTTGATATTGCACGTGAAAAAGACAAGCGGCGCGTATGAAGCCCCCTCCTCACCACTTTGCCACCTTATCTTGCCATCTACCAAATTCATCTCGCATCAATCTTGGAATATGAACTCTACTCATGCGGAAAGCCAGAACTCTCCATGCTTTTCATTGCTTAGAATATGGCAGGAGGATCGTCTGTATTACAGTGGACCGTCCGATCGTATAAGGGGCTTACTATCCCGACCTTTTAGAAGAACCGTCAAATTCCGATTGGACGGTAATACAACAGGTGCTGTATTACAACGGACAATCCGATCTCTGTTCGAGACCGGTTCCTCTACAGTACTACAGAGCCGGATGTAAAAGAGATTGTAGCGTGAACCGTTCATACGAGATCAGAGTTTTTATCAGTTTTCACCGTGATAGAGTGGTTCACGCCGCACCCTATCTTTACAGGCTTACAGCCGACCTCTCCGTACTACTCTGAAATACAATTGCTAGGTAAAGGTCGCATGCTTTCTTTGCCGAAAGGAAGGACATACAGTAAACTGTAACGGGGTGGTCTCAAACACGAAACTGCAATCTTCCGCCCAAAACTATGGCTCCCAACCGTCCTCCACTCCAATAGAAACTCGGAGAACCTCAACGACAAAATCCATCACGCTCTTGCAGACGGCGGTTGCTGTCACGCATGGGAAGTCGACGGCTCCAAACCCTACGGAGGATCGACGACCCCACACTAATGCCCAAAGAAGCAGCACAGATATTTTGGGGGAAACCCTTATTCCATTCTGGAAGGCGGATGTCTGCATGGAGTCAAAGCTTATACGAGTTCTCTGTAGAGATTCCTTCGCTCACATGGGCGAAGACTGTTATTAGTAAAGAAACTTCCAAAGGCGCCCTTAGAAAGGTATGTAAAATCTCTATTCATCAGCTTGTGGCAGAAACGGACTCGGTTGAAAATTTTGAGGCTCTTGTTCATTACTCCATTCAAACTCAAGAGGGTGCCTAGCTTTGGTTTTATAAGTGGTGCATCTCCTTCGAGGCTAAACGTATGGAGGAAATCTTGACGTATTGGACGGTAGCACTAGGGCTACCTCTTCATCATAGGTATCCTTATGTCCTGGCGAACATGGTGAAATCTTTTGGGGGAAGGTGAACCTTAATGTTGTTTCCTTCCCTACCCATCGTGGACCCTCGCTGGGAGTAGCGATGGTGCCAAGGAACAAGGTGGATTGGTCTGAGTCTGGAAAATACTGAATTATTCAAGGCCTAGGTCAGAAAATGAGATGTCACAATGCTTGATTATCTAATCCAATTTGGTAGCCGGGAAAGAGAAATCCCAAATGATATTGTGCAGGCATACCTTTGCACCTCGAGGGAAAACACCCAAGGAAAAGGTATCATATCGGATCCTAATTCTCTAAATTCACTGAATTTTGGGAGCTCTCCGAACTTCTTGCTTCGTATATGATGACTCGGCAACCAATAATTCTAATATGTATTTGTTGTAACACGGTCAATTAACAAATCAACAGAACCAAGCTAATGATCTCCATGAAGAGAACTTGGTTTAAATTTATCTTGGATAAGTCCAGTGTCGAAAGGACACAAGCAAGTAGCATATTCAATACAGATATAAATGCCTAGATTAAGTTGATTAAAGTGATATCTAGGTCAAGAATGCAACACAATTTAATATGCAAGTTAATAAAGGATGCTTACAAAATGATATGCACTTATGTAACATAATACAAAACACAAAATAAACTACATCATACGAAATAAGATCCTGATTTAAGTAGCGATAATTAACATCAATTACTCATGAAAGTGCTTGATATATGCTCTAACTTATCAATGCATCAAATTCAAAATAAGCCTAATTTATTCAATAGACTTTCAATATTCAATAAAGTTTTGAATGATTTAAAACAATCAATGATCTGAAACTTAATCAAATTCCGAGTTAATGAATTAAATCAAGATTTAAGTTAAGCATTGAATACAACTAAGATACATTAACAACCATCAAGATCAAGTTATAATAATAAAGAAGATTCTCCAATTTATAATCGGGATTTTTATCCGGCAGACCCTATAATCTTTGTCAATTACCTCCACAACCTTTGAAACAACCTAACTCCCCCTTCGACCCCGTAAACTTGCTCCGTCTTACCTCATAAACCTTGCCGTCAGTTTTAACTTTATTTGAGTTAATTACTTGGGTTAATCTTGAGTTAATCTAACCAATGAAAATCCAACGGTGGATATTCCACCCCCATGTTCCTTCCATAGGCCGGAGAGGAGGTTGCCGGTGTGGTCGAGGGCTTGGAGGGAGGAGGCTTTGTATGGAGGCTTGGCTGAACACGTGACGAGAGGATGACCAGATTAGAGCCACCCGATCAGGATGGGGTGATAGCTAGAGGACAGGCTCTCCCCCCTTTTAAGGTGGTCTTCTTCGTTGAAATAGATAGAGAGGCTCGAGAAAGGTGGAACCGATGAAGGCTCAATGATGATCTAATAGTCTGGGGACCCTCGACAGGTCCCTAGAGCTTCGTGTTGTCGTCGGTGAGGATCAGAGCTGCTAATGATGGTGGTTTTGTACAAATGCTCATCGATACACAACCAGCTCAGGTGCGAGGTGATCTTGAAGGATGGAGTTGAGGGGAGCTTCTGTTGTGGGGTTCCTTATCTGCTTAACTTCACCGCAGTTGGGTGGATGAAGACCGAAAAATCCCAAGTGACTAAGGAAAAGGTATCTAGATGGTCGTTGCGACCTCAATCACTCAGACTCGATCAATCAAGAAAAATAGACCACCAATAAAGATAAAATCGAATCGAAAATCAATAGCGGTCCTGCTATTAGTTTAACCTGGTATAGCGACCAGGGTCGAACACAAGGAGCACGGATTGGCCTTGCGGCCTATGAAGTAGTCAAAAAGAGAAAAAAAGAAAATAAAAGGGTATTTTTGGTGGTTTTTAAGTATTTTATATTTTTTTTGGATTTTTAAGATATTAAGAAAATAATAAAAACAAGAAAACAAGGCACTTCAACAATTTATTAAATGCATTAAAAATCAACCAAAAATTCTAATAAAAATATTTTTGTGTGTTTTATAATTTTTACTGCTTTTAGTGAATTTTTGGGATTTTTCTGATGTTTATTTAATTTTCTAAAAATGAAACAAGATCAAAAACTGTAGGTACTGTCCAGCCGAGCTTAAGGGACTTAGATAAAATATCTAAGAGTCCCCAATAAGCCTGGAGGTATTTTTCCTGTATAGATAATAAAACAAGGAAAAATTGGGCACCTAAATTAATATTTTTGGGCTTTTAATTTATTTATTAGAATTTTTATAAGGTTTTAAGTGTGTTTCAATTTTTAGGAGTTTTACGCAATGAAAATAGCCAAAATTGGCTAGAAAATCAAGCAAGCAAAGACAAACAGTAAGTGATTTTTTTGTAATATTTTAAATGAGTTTTTAATATTTTTTGTGGTTTTTCAACTTAGACAGTAATGAAAATAGATGTTTTTGAATTTTTAAAAATATCAAAACAAATCAAAAATGTCTCCAAAATTTATAGAAAATTTTATATCATGGCAGGAGCGATGTGTCCAATTTTCATTAAATTTGGAGGTGATTTGTTATTTTATTTAAAAATATAAAGAGGGTACTGTGCACAGGGACCTAGGTGCAAATACCCGAAGTCCTGAGGGTTCTGGTGCAAAATTCCCAGGTAAACACGCGCGTGGTGCGTGTTTGGGGCACTCAGGGACCCAAATGTAATAAAAACTACATCCGAGGACTATTTGGTAACATGTACCAAAAGTCCAGGGGGTAGTCTGCAAATAACCCAGAAATTAACGCACATGCACAAATGTTTCATGCACAGGGGTATAAATGCAATATCCAAAAAGTATTCATTCAATCGATAACATCCAGAACTACAGGGTATTGAATGCAAATACACCAGAAAACCACGTGTTGAAGCACGTGCTACATCATACACAGGGGCATATATGCAAAAGAAATAAAGTGCAGGGTCCACTATGCAAATATCACAAAAACTAAACAACTAGATTAAATATTTACAAGACTAAATGCGAAATAAAATAAAAGAGGGGGCCTAAGGGTAAATTATCCTTTATTAATGAGGGTCGCTGGATGGATGCCACGTGGAGAATCGGATGGTCTGGATCGGGTGGCACTCCAACGCTGAGGTCCCCGCAGTGATCGGACGGCCGAGGCTACGCCACGTGGGGGATCGAACGGTGGAAGCTCTCGGTGGCTAAATCTCGCTGGACCGACGGCTGGGATCAGTCCTCCACTGATCTGACGGTGGCTGCTGCTCCTGGAATGGACGGCCCAGATGAAAACTGGAGCGGGAGGCTGATCGGACGGCTGCTAGAGATCCTCGAAGAACAGGTGGCCGGCGAACTTCGTCGGCCCAGTACGCTCGCTCCGAGACTCCTCTGCTGCTTCTGAAGATCGGAGAAGCTCCGGCATGACGCTCCGCAGCTGCTGGTGGCCTCCGATGACCCAGCCGAGCTCTGGGGAGCTCCGGCGAGGTCGGCAGAGGTAGAGCTCCTGGACTGAATGGTCCAAGCCCTCAGATGGGCTTGGATGTACCTGCAAGATAGACCGGAAGACTCGCAGGTCGAGGGCGGGGTGAAGATGGTCGGAGGGTCGATATGGGCGAGCTCCGGCGAAGGTGGGGACGGAGGAGCTCGAGCCCCAGCTCCTGTGCGAGCTGGGTTGGATGGAGGTATGGAGAAGGTATGGGGGAGGAAGGCGGAGGTGACGATAGATTCCGATGATCGAATGGAGCTATGGGGTGGTCGGAATCGGCGAAACACGTCGGCGGAGCGAAATGGGGGAAATCTAAAATTAGCGAAAAAGAAAGAACTACGGGTTTACCTGGGTGGACGATGAGACTGTGGACGAGCTGGTGATGCTCTGGGTCGTGGCCTCTAGGAGCGTCTCCCTCCGAGGCTCGAGCTCCGGCTCTGGGCGGAGCACGGCGGTGCTTGATCGCCGGATCAATGGGCCATTGCCCCTCTCCTCGCTGCGACACTTGCTGGAGCAAGCTGTCACTCTTGCCAACACAGTGGAGGTCACGGGTAGCGAAGCAAATGAGCCAAAGATGATAATGGAGGTGGCGGAGCTGGGATTATATACGCTGAAGGGTCCGGGAAGACGAGCGCGGGTAGGGCATTCTGGAGCGCGGATCCCGAAGCGGTGGCTCCGGCGAGATTCTCGGATATGACGTGAGCAATTCAGACCCGGGGTTTAGGCAGGAGGGAGTCGGGTCTGCATGGGAAAAATCTGAGAAGATGGGTCGGGCGTCACAGACCCGTGAGAAGTGGTCCTGGGGGGGAGTTGACCGGGCGGTCAACATCCCCTAGGGCCAATGGGTGAAGGCCACGTGTAAAATATTTAGAAATTCAATAAAAAATAACAAATGGCCGAATTATGGAAAAGTCAAAACATGAAATATTTTTCTTTTAATTTTTTCTATTTTTTAGTGATTTTTAATTAATTTTTCAAAGTAAAAATAAGGTATGTACATAGTAGGTTCATATATAGGTATATATACAATATATAGGTTTTTAATTTTGATTTTTAATTTATTATTTTTATACAATTTTATTCCCATTTTATATTTTATTTATTTATATCATAAAATAAGGAATAAAACTATATTTTTATTTTATTTTTATTATTTATATACATAGGTGAAATAAATACATATGTACATTTATATACATGGTATATTTACAATAGTGTTTTGATTTTTAATTTTGTAATTTTTATTTTGTTTTTGTTTTAATTTATTTTATTTACTTAAACTAGATAATATAGAATATTTACAAAATTTTTAGAGATTAATTTTATTTATTTACAGAGCTAAATAAATATGAGATGAGTGGACTATATACATGGTGAAAGTGATGTTTTTGTTCTTTTTTATTTTTCTATTTTTATCTTGTTTTTATACTTATAAATATATACAAATATTTACAAGCCTATTTTAGTTTCTTTTTGTGAGGAAAATACTTTTATTTTATTTACATAAATATTTACACACATGAGCCCCTATCTCCCTCTACTTTAGCTTTTATGCGGTCAGGCCCAGGCTGAGCCCTCCCTTGGGTTAGGTTGCTCAATATTTATTCTAAATATTTCCCTCTTTTTCTTTTCAATCTTTATTCTTTTATTTTTGCACAAAAACATGCTAATTATAGGTTTTTACACAATGCATGCTTTTGGTAATTATTTCTATTTACAACTATATACATGCATTTGCAAAGGTTTTTGTAGCTAAAATATAAGAATAAAGAGTGATGAATGAGTATTCATCACCCCCCTATACTTAACTTTGCTAGTCCCTTAGCAAACACTTATTTGAAAAAGAAGTGAAAAAGAAATAAAGAAAAAGAAAAAGAGAATGTACATGGATCAAGGTTGATTATTAAACTTGCCTTCATTAAATTAAGGTATGGAGCTCGATCAAATCTTTGGATTATTAATGTGTCGGAACCTTATTTGGACTTAAGTTTAAAACTCAACAGCCTCTAAGTTCCACTAATCTATAACCAAGACTCCTCAATGCTCCAGATCAGAACAAGTCATCAATCACAAACCCTGAAGACCATGAATCTTTTCTTGTCCTGTGAATGTGAGGTCTAAGCTCTCCACCTCAGAAATGGCAACTTGACAACCCTCCCCAACAAGGTAACTCTATGACCTCAATCTAGCCACTCTTTCCTCGAGGAGCGGGGTATTCCCTTCTAAGTTCAAGTTCAACCGGCTCAAGAAGAGGAGGAAGAAGAGAATGGGTCAAGGCCAGTGTAGCCAAGTACCCTTGGGAGCTTGACCAGTGTAGCCAAGTCTCCCTGCTGCAAGCTACATCAGGTGGATCATGAAACTCAAGCTTTGCTTATTGCACTCTATATACATACTCCGGTGGGATTATCATTTTCTCTCAGACCCACCACTTTTTTGGAGTTATTTTCTTTTTGCATTTTTTTTTCAAGTGCATCTATACAACATATACATGTGCAGCATATATACAAGGAGTTTTTCCTCTTGAGCCAGTAGACTATCCCTCTTTTGAAGCTTTATTGCAACCCACAACTCCCGTCGTTAGACCTCATGGCAACCAGACCAAGTTGAGACGCACTTCCTTCACTAAAAGAAGAAGAGAGGTTCCGCCTAGAAGTACTACCCTCATATGCTACCCCAAGTCAATGAAGACTGCCTCCTCACCACCTCATCCGTAGAGAGCTCGGTGCATAGTGCTGGTGTCCAAGTAAGCCATAATCTATATGAGTCATGTGGTGTTTTTAAGTGCTCTACTTAGGCTCATTGAGATGACATGTGATCATAGCCTAGTGGACTCAAAGAATTAAGTCACCATGGACCTGAAAAAGCCTTAAACCTAAGCCCTATAAGGTTCCTCTTAAAAGTTAGGTGGATTAAGATCTTAACCAAGCTCCATTTCTCAATTTGATTCCAGGCTAGTTTAACTGTCAACTATTATCCAGAAAAACTATATACATATGTACAAAAGATGCTATTTACACAAAGTTTTACAACCATGCAAAATTTTTGAAAAATGTTTTGAAATCATGAATGGATGATGCATGAAGTTCAAGTTTTGCAAAAAGGGTATTTACACACATTTACACGAGATTTTTGCAAACTTTTGATTTTCAAAATATTTTGGAAGAATATTGTACTATATACATAATTTTGATAAGAAAATATTTACACAAGCTTTACACAAAAGATTTTTGAAATCATTTTTACAAAAATAATTTGTACACTAGCTATTTATGTGCAAATAAAAGAATGTTATGTACATGAAAAAATTTTAATTTGTTTGTGATTTTTCAGGTTTTTAGCAATTTTATTTATTAACACACTCACACAAAGTACGAGTTATGGCTAAAGTATATATGAAATATATACACACCCCCCTATACTTAGCTCGAACGATGTCCTCAGAGTCAAGAGCGATGAAGAAGACATAACTCGTGCTAGGTATAGGGAAGTGAAAAGAAAGGCTATATACCGAGACGAATAGATGAAATAGAAAAGTCAAGAGGATATCGGGTCTTCCCCCTATGCTTAGGATCAAGTAATCCTAAGTATAGCATGCTGTATACTAAGGGAAAACCGAGTGGAGAATGTACAGGGTCTACCCCCTATACTTAGGGTAAAATATCCCTAAGTATAGGCAGCAAAAACAGGGATAGAAAGAAACAAAAGAAATACCCGAAGGTCCTACATCCCCCCTATACTTAGGGTAAAGTGCACCCTAAGTATAGCATAATCAAAAGATGAAGAAAGGGATGTGGGACTAAAGAATGTAGTGATATAGACATCTGGATCTATACAAGGCGGAAGATCAGTGAAACTCAGGCGTGAGATGCATTAGATGTGAGTCAAAGACCACATCTCATGCAAAATGAATAGGGGCAAGATCAACGTCCCGCGGCTCATGATCTAGAAATGGCTTGAGCCGCTGGCCGTTCACTCGAAAGGTACTCTCAGAAGACAACTCGGATATGTCAATGCTACCGTTGTCGTGTACCTTTCTCACCAAGTAGGGTCCCTTCCACTTGCTCTGTAGCTTCCCTGGAAATAAATGAAGCCTCGCGTCAAACAGCCATACTCTCTGTCCAGGTTCAAAATGCTTGTGGCTGATATGAGAATCATGCCACTCCTTCACTCGCTCCTTATACTGTAGGCTGTTTGAGAAGGCGGTATCTCTAAGCTCCTCCAGGGCTGCTAACTCTGCCCTCCTCTGGTCTCCTATACCATCTGGATCCATGAGTATATCTGTAACTGCCCAAAGTGACCTGTGCCTCAGCTCAACAGGTAAATGGCACGGCTTTCCATATACGAGGCGAAAGGGAGATGTGCCCAATGGTGTCTTGAAAGACGTCCTATATGCCCACAAGATCGAGTCCAAAAGATGTGACCAATCCTTTCGGTTAGGGCGGACGACTTTCTGCAATATAGTCTTGATCTCCCTATTCGACACCTCGGTTAGACCATTCGTCTGTGGATGGTAAGGTGTAGCAACACGATGGTCTATACCGAACTCGCTAGCAAGGGCCTTCACCTGGTCGTTGATGAAATGAGACCCCCCATCTGAAATCAGAACTCTAGGAACCCCGAACCGCATGATGATATGCTTCCTCAAAAATCGGTAAACTGTCCTCGCATCAGCGGCTCGGGCGGGGATAGCCTCAACCCAACGACTAACATAGTCCACGACCAACAGAATGTACTCAAATCCCTGACTCTTAGGGAATGGACCCATGAAATCGATGCCCCATGCGTCAAAAACCTCACAGAAGTGAATGGGCTGCATCGGCATCATATCACGCTGTCCACAAGTGCCCATCCTCTGACAGTCAGTACACCTCTTCACGAACTCATCAGAGTCCTTGAAGAGGGTAGGCCACCACAAGCCGGATTGGAGCACTTTCTGTGCCGTTCTCCTCCCAGAATGATGTCCTCCTGCCTCAAGCTTATGGCAGTAAGTGAGGACGCTATGGTGCTCCTCCTGAGGAATACACCGACGCCAGACGTTGTCCCCTCCTTCGTGGTAAAGGATGGGATCCTCCCAGTGGTAGGACTTGGCCTTCGCAAGGAAGGTCTCAAGCCTCTGCCTGGGCCAATCTTGTGGGACTTTCCCAGCAATGAGAAAGTTCACAATATCGGCATACCACGGGAGTGAGGCGATAGCAAGGATCGCCTCATCTGGGAAGGTCTTACAAATGGGATCAATCTGCTCAGACTCCTCAGGCTGCTCTATACGGGAGAGGTGATCCGCCATCACATTTTTGACTCCAGGCTTATCCTTGATCTCAATGTCGAAATCCTGGAATAGAAGGATCAATCTAGTAAGTCTGTCCTTGGCATCCTTCTTTACCATGAGGTACCGGATGGCGGTATGATCGGTGTACAAGGTCACTCTAGATCCAATGATATAAGATCGAAACTTATCTAGGGCGAATACTACGGCTAGCATCTCCTTCTCTGTGACGGTATAATTCCGCTGGGCGGAATCCAATGTGCGGCTAGCGTAGTGGATAGCAAAGGGGACTCCATCCCTCCTCTGTCCCAGCACGGCTCCCACGGCAAAATCAGAGGCATCCGTCATGATCTCGAATGGGAGAGACCAATCAGGCGGCTGGAGAACAGGAGCCTCAATCACACACTGCTGGAGAGTCGCAAAGGACGAAAGACACTTGTCATCGACAAGGAACTCGGTGTCTTTCGTCAAGAGGTCAGTCAACGGCCGGGCAATCCTGCTGAAATCATGAATGAATCTCCGATAAAAACCAACGTGCCCTAGGAATGACCGTAGCTGCCTCAAATTAAACGGCGGTGCGAGTTTTCTAATGACATCAACCTTGGCCGGATCAACCTCCATGCCCCTGTTGGAGATGATATGGCCAAGCACCGTCCCTTGAGTCACCATAAAGTGACTCTTCTCCCAAGAAAGCACCAAATGGACCTCTATACATCGCTGGAGTACTCGGTCTAGGCAGTCAAGACAGGAGTCGAATCTGTCGCCGTAGACCGAGAAATCGTCCATGAAGACCTCCAAACACTCCCCTACCATGTCCGAAAAGATCGACAGCATGCATCTCTGAAAAGTCGCAGGGGCATTGCATAGCCCAAATGGCATGCGTCGAAAGGCATATGTACCGAAGGGACAGGTAAAGGTGGTCTTCTCCTGATCCTCAGGAGCGATGGCCACCTGGTTGTTGCCCGAGTACCCATCCAGGAAGCAATAATGGCTCTTCCCTGCCAGTCTCTCAATGATCTGGTCAATAAAAGGCAGGGGGAAATGGTCCTTCTTGGTGGCCTGGTTGAGTCTCCTGTAGTCAACACAGACCCGCCAAGAGGTGGGTACTCGTGTAGCAATCTCCTCTCCCGACTCACTGATCACAGTCGTGATGCCCGTCTTCTTGGGCACCACATGCAAGGGGCTGACCCACTTGGAGTCGGAATTGGGATAAATAAAATCTGCGCTCCACCATTTGGAAATCTCCTTCATGACGACCTCTCTCAGGTTGGGGTTCAGTCGCCGCTGGAACTCACGCGACGGCTTCGCCCCCTCCTCGAGATAAATATGGTGGGAGCACAATGATGGACTAATCCCATGGAGATCTGCTACGCACCATCCGATTGCCTTGTGGTTCTTTTCAAGAACCCTCATCAAACGGGATTCTTGCTCTCCAGTCAGATCGGCGGAGATGATGACTGGGTACATCTCAGGCTCACCTGCAAGGAATCTATACTTCAGCGAAGTAGGGAGCGGCTTAAGCTCTGAACAGCTGGGTGCTGGCAAATCTGGCTTCGAAAGAAGGTGAGTGTATGCTGCCAAGTCTGCCTGGGAGAAAAACAACGAACTCTCGCAAACTGGATCTGGAGAAGGCTGCTCATCTGAACTGTCTCTGATCTGCTCTGCATCTACCTCCTCCTCAACTGTAGGCTCTGTGGGACTCAAGTCTAGCATCTGATCCTCGCAATCTGCCCAATCAGACTCTGAATCCGAGGGATCTGCATCAAACAAGGTGGCATCAGTACCACCATCACACAAGGTGGCCTCAGTACCACCATCACTAATCTCTGTGTCGCGGTCGAGAACCGGCTCTGCTGCCACTGAAGTATCCTGGACCAGGGATGTGCTCTCCAAGCTCTCCTCTGCTGTCATCTCTACATCAGCTGTGTCTGAAAATGAGAGGATCGCCTGTGCTGCAGGGTCTGCCCATGCTGCCTCGTCGTCTATGATCACAAAATCACAATCCTGGTGGATGTCTGGCCCGGCATCTGTCAGCTGCTCTGTATCTGTGCTGGTCTCTGAGCATGCTCTGTCTCTGGCTCTGTAGTCCTCGACCGTCTCTATTTGTACACTCTCGCCCTCGACGCGAAAGTATACCTTCCCGCTATCATGATCAGTCACTGCCTTGGCTGTGGCCAAGAACGGGCGACCGAGGATGATGGGGGTATCGGTCACTGAGTCAGGGATCTCCATGTCCAACACTACGAAGTCCACGGGGAATTGCAGGCCCTGAATAGTGACGATAACGTCTCGCAACAACCCCTTCGGCCTCTTGACAGATCGATCAGCAAACTGAAGGACTGTCCTGCTCTGTCTAAGAGTGTCCAACTCGAAGCGGTCGAGAAGGGCTGCCGGAAGGAGGTTGATAGACGATCCGCTATCCAATAGAGTCCGGTCGAACCTATGCTCACTAATCTGACATCTAACATACGGGGCTCCTGAATCTGGCCTCTTGGCCGGCAGACGGTTCTGGATCGCGAAGCACGTAGCTTTCGTCAGCACATGAATCTCTGACTGGTGGTTCCTCCTCCTCCTCCTGACTGTGGTCCTATCTCTCAATGATCGCTGAAGAAGGGGGAAGTGCTGCAAAGCCTCCTGAAGGGTCAGCTGTATGTGAAATCTGTCGATCATGCTCTGGCTGAACTCCTCCTGCTCTCTCTTTTTTGGGTATTTTTCTCTTTTCTTCCCCTTCCCCATCAGAAGGGCTCTAGGGAAGGGGATTACAGGGTCCTTCTCAGATGAAGGACTAGGAATAGGTCTAGACGGCTCGACGGCCGGATCCGCACATACATCAATCACCACAGTGGGACCAGAAGAAACTAAACCTTTTCCTTTATTCAAAACAGTGTTCTGAGATAACATTAGTGGAAGGAAAAACAACATCTCTCTAAAAATGAACACCGGTGGTATCAATACCACCACGGGCTGGCTCTGCTGGACGTCTCGCGGCCTCAGTACCGCGTGCTGGCTCGGCTACTCGGGTGGCGTCAATACCACCTCCTCGAACTGGTGAAGCGGCGGCCTCAGTACCGCCGGTGGAATCAGCATCCTTGGTGGCATCAGTACCACCGTCATCATCCTGCGCGACCTCAGTACCGCTCTCCTCCTCCTCGTCTGGTGCCCTGGATGGATCCTCGTGTCATCGCTCAGACGAGGCGCCGCCTGCTGGTGCTCTACCGCTCCTAAGTATAACAAAATCAGCATCAAACAGATCTGAAGACATATCATCAAACGGATCACTAGGAGTGGCGTGCTCAGTGTAAACTACCTGCTCAGACTTCTGCTTCAGGCTGTTCGGATTCGGCTCTATCTGGGCAGGAATGGCGGCCTTCCCTCTCATGAGGTCCCGCATCTCCTGGCGGAACTCGTCCATCTCCCGTCTAAAGGTAGCCTGCTGGTCCGTGAGGAGGCAGGCTATGTCGTCCAAGGCGGGGCTCTCGTATGGTGGACCATGAGAGCCCGACGGGTAGCCTCTCTGGTGCTGAGGCTGCTGGAACTGGTGTTGCTGGTGAGAGGGGTAAGAGGAAGGATGTTGTTGCTGGTGTGGCTGGTGAGCATGCTGCTCACGTCTCCAAGACTGTCCCTGCTGCTGATAGGGACGAGGAACGAAGGATGACTGCTGGTGTGGCTGGTAGACTGGGGGCTGCTGCTGCTGGTGATCCCTCTGCTGGCTATACTGCCCTCCCTGACCGGATGACTGTTGTTGGGGCTGGGTACCTCCACTCCCCCACCTGAATCCGGGATGGTCTCGTCGGATCCCAGGCTGAGGACGGTCATACCAAATCCCGTTGACATCCATCAACGGCTCTGCATCGTACGGGGCTGGCGGGAGTACTGCCAACGGGGCTGGCGGGAGTACTGCCAGAGGCTGATCCGGCTGGTATACCACCATCTGCAAGTCTGGAGATGGTGGTGACTGGTAGGTGGGCTGCGGCTGCTGGTACGGCTCCGCCTGTACAAGGTGAACCTGTCTAGGCTGCTGGTGTGAGCTGGAGCGCTGGAACGAGCTGCTGCTGCCGTCGGTATCGCCTCGCGACTGAAGACGGGGCTGTGAAGCCGTCTGTGCCTCCTGGAGACACATGAGCTGGGTCTTCATGTCGCTCAGAGTCTGTGCCATCTGCTCCATCTGAGTGATGCCCTGGCACTGCTTCTTCTCAATCAGCTCCATCCGATCCAACTTCTCACTGATGATACCCATATCCGCAGCGGATGACTCTGCCTGTGCTGCTGCTACTGCGGATGAACTGGATGGACCGGCGTCGACCCGTGCTATCCTCTGGTACTGCACGGGTCCTGGCTACTGCTGGGGCTGCCCTGAGTATACAACCGGGTCTGGGACATCACCATATAGTTCTCGGTCATCTCCTCGTAGATGGTCCAGACCTGGTCGTGATCCTTGGCGAAATAGGACCCGCCACAAGAAGCATTCACCAAGCCCTGGAGCTCTGGTGTCAGCCCGCTGAAGAAGCTCTGCACAAGGTTCGGCTTCGAGATATCATGGTGCGGCATCGGTCAGTCAGCTCACGAAACCTCTCCCATGCCTCATGAAATTGCCCGTTGGGGAGCATGGAGAAGTTGCTGATGAGGGCTCTCGCTGCATTGGTCCGCCCGAGTGGATAGTACGTGTTCAAGTACTCGGTGCGGAGCTGCTCCCAGGTGTAAACAAACTTCCCCAAGTGCTTCAGCCAGGTGGCTGCTCTGTCTGCTAGGGAAAAGGGGAAGGCGATCATCCTGATCGTATCCTGGTCCACCTAACGGTCGTGGACAGTGCTGCAAATCATGAGAAACTCCTGGAGGTGAAGATGGGGCTCCTCAGTAGCGAGTCCGTGGAAGCGGGGGAGCAACTGCAAGGTGTTCGGGGGGAACTTGAAGTCCCCAACGATAGCTGGAAGCACAACCCAGTGGTGTGTCAGTGTCGATCCGGGGTTGTGTAACTCCCGCATCGGTCCCGGTGGTCCTTCGGCCGCGGTTGCGGCGGCTGCTGCTGCTGCGGCTGCTGCATCTGCATCCTCTGGGATCCTCGGTCCCTCTCTCCTCTGCTCGTGCTCTGCTCGCATCTGCTCCATCTCTCTCCTCATGTCGAGCATGAATGCTCCCTGATCCCTCAACTGCTGCTGGACGGTCTCTAAGGAGGCGATCAGGGTGGAGTTGATCGCGCCCTGGTCCAGCACAAAGTGCTCAGGCTGTGGACCACGGGAACGATCCTCGGAACTGCCGGCCATGGCGTCTGCAAAATCAAATGAGACAAACTCAGGTGTTGTCAAGTCTGCTAATCTCTCCTCTGGCTCATATCTCTCAGAACCGAAAGAAAGGGGGTCGAGGGGGAACAGGGCGGAATCATACTCGGGCTCGGAGAACTGGTCTCGGCTCTCACGGGCCAACCTAGATGAATAGGTAGACGTGCCCGAAAGCGGTGCAGCCAGAGGCTGCCTAAGAGAGCGTCTTCCCATCATCTTGATCTGGCGAGTAGTGCGGATGAGATCTGCAAAAACTATGATCAAAATGCAAACCCCTCTGTTCACCAACGCAATGCGAGCTGAAGACCGTAAAGGCTCGGTCAAATTATCTTGTCAGTTTTTATTAGGTGAACAAACAGTCTATCAGAGCGCTTACGTTACCTGTTAGGATACCCGATGCTACCCCAACCGACTGGCCCGCACGGAAAAGTCGGTAATCAGTCGGGAATAACACCGGAGGGCTCTACCTAGTGTGCGGGTCACTGTCTCGCGCAAGCAAACCAAACAATGAGGGAGTTGCTCTCCCCAAGACAAATTTTTAAGGTGAGTGTCTTTTAGGGTCAATAGTTTTAGCAGTCCCAATTTTATGGTTTTTCTTTTTTTTAATATTTTTCAATAAAAACAAAGGCCTAACGAATTTTTCGATTCTCCTGCTTATTTAGTCAAAAACAAGGGGGGAGAAGATGAAAAAGCCGATGCGCGATGAAATCAATGATGCATGCAGAGATAGAAATGCGTACCTTTCCTCCAGCACTCTACGTGCAAGTGATCCGCGCAGAAATTTAAAGACAGAAAGTAAACTACCCTATATGATGCAGCGGTGAAAATCGAGTCCTAGATGAGCAAGTCTACTCGCAGAAACATCTAACTGATCACCGATCCTCCAAGCCAAAGGTCCGGTCTTGGCCTACCCCTCCTCTGTCCGACAAATCAGGGGTAGGAGAAAGCGCTTTGCGGGGCAGGCTGCGACACGTAAGCTACGAAGGGGATGAATCAGTTATTTTTATTATTCAATTTTAGTAGGTCCAATTAATCGCACTATAGGAACAGGCAAGCAATTAGGTGTGGGGACCCTACTAATTACGGCACAATCAAGTAGAAAATCCTAAGTCTAGGGGCTCGATGAAAAACCGCTGAAAACCGACAAAGGCAGTAAAAAAACCAAAACCGTGAGAAAAACCGCTAAAACACCTAAGGGTCCCCCGAGCACACCGGTTCTCGGCGAAACAGACCCGCTAGAAGTTCAAGTCCACAGTCCAAGTCTTTGAGTCCCTGTATTATTACAATAATAATCAAAAATAAAAATAAAAAGACTAAACTAAACCTCTCCCACTCAGTCTCTCCCCCACGCTCTCCTGCGGCTCCGTACAGAAGGGAGCCGCCTCCGAGTCTCGCGGTTGCGTCGGCTTCTCGAAATCGGCCGCCTCGTTCCTCGGGCCCTCGCAAGAAAAGAGACAAGTGGTCAGACCAATAAAGATAATCAAATAATAATAAGAAAATAAATGAAAATAAAATGAGGGTATATATGCAAAAATGCAAAATAAAATAAACACACAAAAATCAAGCAAAACAAAAATAAAATAAAACAAAATAAAATAAAGCAAAAATAAAATAAAAACAAAAAGCCGCGAAAAACCGCGGGCTCTGAAAGAGCCGCGAAAAGCCGCAAAAACGAAAATAAAGTAAAAACAAAAACTACTAAGCCGTGCTCCCCGGCAACGGCGCCATTCTGAAGACCGAAAAATCCCAAGTGACTAAGGCAAAGGTATCTAGATGGTCGTTGCGACCTCAATCACTCAGACTCGATCAATCAAGATAGACCACCAATAAAGATAAAATCGAATCGAAAACCAATAGCGGTCCTGCTATTAGTTTAACCTGGTATAGCGACCAGGGTCGAACACAAGGAGCACGGATTGGCCTTGCGGCCTATGAAGTAGTCAAAAAGAGAAGAAAAGAAAATAAAAGGGTATTTTTGGTGGTTTTTAAGTATTTTATATTTTTTTTGGATTTTTAAGATATTAAGAAAATAATAAAAACAAGAAAACAAGGCACTTCAACAATTTATTAAATGCACTAAAAATCAACCAAAAATTCTAATAAAAATATTTTTGTGTTGTTTTATAATTTTTACTGTTTTTAGTGAATTTTTGGGATTTTTCTGATGTTTATTTAATTTTCTAAAAATGAAACAAGATCAAAACCTGTAGGTACTGTCCAGCCGAGCTTATGGGACTTAGATAAAATATCTAAGAGTCCCCAATAAGCCTGGAGGTATTTTTCCTGTATAGAGAATAAAACAAGAAAAAATTGGGCACCTAAATTATTATTTTTGGGCTTTTAATTTATTTATTAGAATTTTTATAATGTTTTAAGTGTTTTTCAATTTTTAGGAGTTTTACGCAATGAAAAATAGCCAAAATTGGCTAGAAAATCAAGCAAGCAAAGACAAACATTAAGTGATTTTTTTGTAATTTTTAAATGAGTTTTTAATATTTTTTATGGTTTTTCAACTTAGACAGTAACGAAAATAGATGTTTTTGAATTTTTAAAAATATAAAAACAAATCAAAAATATCTCCAAAATTTATAGAAATTTTACATCATGGAAGGAGCCATGTGTCCAATTTTCATTAAATTTGGAGGTGATTTGCTATTTTATTCAAAAATAGAAAGAGGGTACTGTGCACAGGAACCTAGGTGCAAATACCCGAAGTCCTGAGGGTTCTGGTGCAAAATTCCCAGGTAAACACGTGCGTGGCACGTGCCTGGGGCACTCAGGGACCCAAATGTAATAAAAACTACTTCCGAGGACTATTTAGTAACAGGTACCAAAAGTCCAGGGGGTAGTCTGCAAATAACCCAGAAATTAACGCACATGAACAAATGTTTCACGCACAGGGGTATAAATGCAATATCCAAAAAGTATTCATTCAATCGATAACATCCAGAACTACAGGGAATTGAATGCAAATACACCAGAAAATCATGTGTCGAAGCACGTGCTACATCATACACAGGGGCATATATGCAAAAGAAATAAAGTGCAGGGTCCACTATGCAAATATCCCAAAAACTAAACAACTAGATTAAATATTTACAAGACTAAATGCGAAATAAAATAAAAGAGGGGGCCTAAGGGTAAATTACCCTTTATTAATGCGGGCCGCTGGATGGATGCCACGTGGAGAATCGGATGGTCTGGATCGGGTGGCACTCCAACGCTGAGGTCCTCGCAGTGATCGGACGGCCGAGGCTACGCCACGTGGGGGATCGAACGGTGGAAGCTCTCGGTGGCTAAACCTCGCTGGATCGACGGCTGGGATCAGTCCTCCACTGATCTGACGGTGGCTGCTGCTCCTGGAATGGACGGCCCAGATGAAAACTGGAGCGGGAGGCTGATCGGACGGCTGTTGGAGATCCTCGAAGAACAGGTGGCCGACGAACTTTGTCGGCCCAGTACGCTCGCTCCGAGACTCCTCTGCTGCTTCTGAAGATCGGAGAAGCTCTGGTGTGACGCTCCGCAGCTGCTGATGACCTCTGATGACCCAGCCGAGCCCTTGGGAGCTCCGGCGAGGTCGGCGGAGGTAGAGCTCCTGGACTGAATGGTCCAAGCCCTCATATGGGCTTGGATGTACCTGCAAGATAGACCAGAAGACTCACGGGTCGAGGGCAAACTGCCTCGACCCGGTTAGGCGTGGTGAAGATGGTCGGAGGGTCGATATGGGCGAGCTCCAGCGAAGGTGGGGACGGAGGAGCTCGAGCCCCAGCTCCTGTGCGAGCTGGGTTGGATGGAGGTATGGAGAAGGTATGGGGGAGGAAGGCGGAGGTGACGATGGATTCCGATGATCGAATGGATCTATGGGGTTGTCGGAATCGGCGAAACACGTCGGCGGAGCGAAATGGGGAAATCTAAAATTAGCGAAAAAAAAAGAACTACGGGTTTACCTGGGTGGACGATGAGACTGTGGACGAGCTGGCGATGCTCTGGGTCGTGGCCTCGAGGAGCGTCTCCCTCCGAGGCTCGAGCTCCGGCTCTGGGCGGAGCACGGCGGTGCTTGATCGCCGGATCAATGGGCCACTGCCCCTCTCCTCGCTGCGACACTTGTTGGAGCAAGCTGTCACTCTTGCCAACACAGTGGAGGTCACGGGTAGCGAAGCAAATGAGCCAAAGATGATAATGGAGGTGGCGGAGCTGGGATTATATACGCTGAAGGGTCCGGGAAGACGAGCGCGGGTAGGGCATTCTGGAGCGCGGATCCCGAAGCGTTGGCTCCGGCGAGATTCTCGGATATGACGTGAGCAATTCGGACCCGGGGTTTAGGCAGGAAGGAGTCGGGTCTGCATGGGAAAAATCCGAGAAGATGGGTCGGGCGTCACAGACCCGTGAGAAGTGGTCCTGGGGGGGGAGTTGACCAGGCGGTCAACATCCCCCAGGGCCAATGGGTGAAGGCCACGTGTAAAATATTTAGAAATTCAATAAAAAATAACAAATGGCCGAATTATGGAAAAGTCAAAACATGAAATATTTTTCTTTTAATTTTTTCTATTTTTTAGTGATTTTTAATTAATTTTTCAAAGTAAAAATAAGGTATGTACATAGCAGGTTCATATATAGGTATATATACAATATATAGGTTTTTAATTTTGATTTTTAATTTGTTACTTTTATACAATTTTATTCCCATTTTATATTTTATTTATTTATATCATAAAATAAGGAATAAAACTATATTTTTATTTTATTTTTATTATTTATATACATAGGTGAAATAAATACATATGTACATTTATATACATGGTATATTTACAATAGTGTTTTGATTTTTAATTTTGTAATTTTTATTTTGTTTTTGTTAATTTATTTTATTTACTTACACTAGATAATATAGAATATTTACAAATTTTTTAGAGATTAATTTTATTTATTTACAGAGCTAAATAAATATGAGATGAGTGGACTATATACATGGTGAAAGTGATGTTTTTGTTCTTTTTGATTTTTCTATTTTTATCTTGTTTTTATACTTATAAATATATACAAATATTTACAAGCCGTTTCTTTTTGTGGGAAAATACTTTTATTTTATTTACATAAATATTTACACACATGAGCCCCTATCTCCCTCTACTTTGGCTTTTATGCGGTCAGGCCCAGGCTGAGCCCTCCCTTGGGTTAGGTTGCTCAATATTTATTCTAAATATTTCCCTCTTTTTCTTTTCAATCTTTATTCTTTTATTTTTGCACAAAAACATGCTAATTATAGGTTTTTACACAATGCATGCTTTTGGTAATTATTTCTATTTACAACTATATACATGCATTTGCAAAGGTTTTCGTAGCTAAAATATAAGAATAAAGAGTAATGAATGAGTATTCATCAGTGGACTTTACTAATGGGTGAGTTCCGATGCGATGGTGGGTTATGTTCCTTAGCAGAGGAACGAAGGCGTCGTGGGAATGCTACTCAACAGTGGTGTCCCTCACCGCGACGGGTTGCACTTCCACAGCAGATGATGCACAATATTCCTAGAGTTCGACCCGAATCACGGAAGGTTGGAATTTATCCAACCTCGCAGCACCTACTGGGTTATATTGCAAACGAAATGGAATGGGGAGCGAGATGGAGGTCCGACACAAAGATATGAAATTGGGGAAGAAAGGGGTGTTCTATAGTAGAGAAATTAGAGTTGGATTTGGGTTGAATTTGGGTTGATGTGAGCGAAGCTTGAATAAAGAAGATGAAACTAGGGAAGAAAGGGGAGGAAGGGATGAGGAGGTGGTCGGGAGGAAGGGGAGGTTGGCGAAGGACGTCGACGGGGTGCTGGGGGGTTGCGGATGCACTGGAGGGGGAAAGGGTCCTTGCGGTCGAAAGTGGGGGAGGAGGGGAGCAAGGCTGTGGGCGAGGTAGGAGGGATCGGGGTGGAGGAGGCAGCGGAGGTCGAAGAGGAGGAGGGTGAGGGTGGCAATGGTCGATGAGGTGGGTGGTTGCTGGGTAAGGGAAAGGGAGATGAGGAGTAGGTGAGGGGGAGTGGCAATCAATGTAAATTTGATAAACAAAATGGATATAATGTCATGGCACATAATGGAATCTGGTTAGTTTTAGCGGGTAAATGGATGGGGGTTAACCACAGGGTCTGTAAAGTAAGGGTTAGCAAGTCTATGGGGTCGAGAGGGGAATTAGCTTGTTTCAAAGGTCGTAGAGATAATTTGAAAAGATTATAGGGTCTGACGGGTAAAAATTCCTTTATAATTTAGAAATCACATAGCATATCAGAGATTAATCTATACCAAATTAAGTAGCACGAAGAGAACTTTAAAATGAGCTAAATTTCACTCAATTTGGATTATGATGTTCAAGTTATTAAAAGATCAATCCAGGGTATTTTATGCAATCAAACATATAAAATAAATACAAAAACAATCACATTTAAGTTCAAAATGGTTTAAAATACAACATCGATGAAAGAAGCGGGAACTCTTTCTACCTTCCAAGTCCAACTTATATTCTTAGTACGATCTCCAACACCTACACACCCACGTATATGGGGTTAGCATGTTGTTGATTAAACCAACCATCGATGAGCGAATAACAATTTACTCTATGCACAATCCAATGCCGTCTCAATAATACGAGGAACAATATTGGGGAAACTATGCATACGATCTATCTCTTTCGAGAAATGAAGAACCCGATTCCATGATTATTTTTATTCCAGAGTCATGACTACACATGAGCGTTTCCAAGAATACAACTTTTGGTGAAGAAGTAAGTTCTTAGTAATGGCAGGATACCATGGATGTCATCACATGACTTAGTCTATATCATGTTTAAATTAATGATTAATCAATTCTAATCATATTCTCATGATTAATCTAAGAGATAGAGTCAGGACATATGCTTATTGTCTTAGTTTTAATCCAATTAAATAATTACACTTAAGCAGTCCCTACTAGGGTTTGAACTTTTATACACTTGATGTTACCATATAATATTACACCCTAACTTAGTACAATTTAATGTTCCAAGTTTAGTTGAAGTACGCCATAACTCCTCGTGCCACCTTTCATCAAAACGGATCTAGCAGGTTGGACAGACAATGTTAACATGGAACGCTTCCACTGCAAATGCGGCGCATGGTGTCAATTAAGTAACCTATTATCATTTCTACAGCCTAGACACCTTCGAATCAATTCGAGACAACACAATCAGTACATATTGTACTAAAGAGGTTTTGTCGATCTTTCAATCGTGTATGATATCGTATAATAACTCTCAGCTATTTTAAGAATTTAGAACTCTTTCTAATTTCTCAAAAGGTCTAGTGCAATAATCTAGATACTTCTTAAATTCAAAAAAATCCTTTTTTTTTAATTTCAAAAGATCTAGTGCAAAAATCTCGACAATTCTCTAAATTAAAACAATTTCAATTACCAAAGATGTCTAGTGCAACAATGTAGATAATTCATGAAATTAATCAAAATTAATTCTACAATTTCTAATTGCATTGTATACATATAAGTGCATGATTAATTAGGAAAATATGGAATAAATAGACATTCTATTTTATTGCATATTTTCAAAATAAATAAGCAATAATTTCATATTCGAATTTGCAAGCTACGACCATCGCACTTCAAATTAGAAAGTATCACGTTACTTGGACTTAAAATTCGTTGCGACCCCTGATATTTCTAAAATATTAGTTTCAACTCCTGATATAAATATATCAAATTTATTTACATCAATTTTGAGTCCCAAAATATGAGAAACAAGTCAATAAGCGATCCAGTCCTCTTCCAACTCCGCCTATAGAGAAATTCAATTTCTCGAGGCCGCACTGTCGAAATTACGTGAAACTTTTTCATACTGATTGGGTACTTTATTTATGATTTATTAATCGGTATTTATCATGTTATATGATCCAAAAAGAATATCTAAAAATTCATAACTTTAATGCTACAATCTTTGAATGAAATCGGAGTTTGCGATCGCTTTTAACATATGGATCTTCTCCTGAATATCACCAAAAATTGGTGCATCTTTTGAGTATGAGTACAGACCTTCTAGACCTAATATATATCCCAAAATTACATTTAAAAATAGTAAGAATAGTAGTAACTTCGAAAGTCATCGAATCATTCGAATCGTTAAAACTGTCGCAAGACAATGTACTCGATAATCGAGATGATCTAGCCAATTGTTCCTCAGACTTGGATCCAATCCAAATCCTCTAAACATGGTTCTGATACCAATTGAAGGAAGTAAATAAAATTTATTTACTACGAATCACAGAAAAAATGGAGTATTTAGCAAATAATTTGCCAAAAAATATTAGTTCATCGTATGAACTAGAAAATGTAGCATAATGATTTGTGCATTTAGAAATCAAATATATATATAAAGGAAATAATTTTCGTTATGATTTCTAATATTCATGATGAATAAGAGAGGTATATCAGGATTACATTTGATGCATGAGTTACTATGAAAGAAACCTCCTGAATTGGAGTCCGATCTGCAGACTTCTCTCGTGGGCGCGAAGATGAGTCGTGTTACTTCGCATGATCCCGAACATCGATTAGTGCAACTAGAAGAGAGTTGTAGACTCTCAAGTCTCTCTCTCTCTCTCTCATGGGGGTACAAACTTTAGAAGAGGATTTATCCTTTAGAATTATTTCAAAAAGATAGAGCATAGCCCTTCTTTTATACTTATTGTACACATTCAACATGTACCATGGTAGCCCTTGGATTTTAAATCAAGAGCTAAGAGCAAGTCCTAATTCAATAAGGATCATCTCCTAATTATCTCCAATCAATGTTATTAATTAAAATAAAATAAGCAACAACTTTAGAGTCCTGATATAATAAGAAGTCAACAACATGGTGGACCATGTATACTTAGTATACACGCATACCACCTTCCATAAATGGAAGTTATTGTTACAAATTTAGTTATTAATTAATTAACTTGATTAGGACTCATGAGATAAATATGTAGATACTTGAATTCGAGAAGATCATACTATCCATGTATAGTGACTTGAAATATGGATAACTATCCAACTTTAGGATTTATATCATTTTTGCAAAAAAAAACCCATCACCTACGAATGTTGAGCTTGAGCTGGAACACTTTACACTCTCATTGAGTTCAATGAAACGCGACAGACTCTCCATGAGCTAGACAAAGTGTCGGTGAGCTGAATCCAGCTTCCTTGACCATTTCTAATCATAGTCCAAACCATTTGGAGCTAAGAAATGAGCTGAAGGAGCTTGTATATTTCCACTTTCATGACCATTTCTGTTTTCAACATTTGGACATTGAAATTTGAATTGGAATTGGAAATTGATTAAAATGAATTGTTATTTAATACAATTAAATCACAAATAATCTAGCTAAATGGAGCCAGTAAAATCCATCTTGCTTCATCACTTCTTCGATATAGAAGTATCACTGTAGATGATCTATTACAATAATAAAAGTATCCTTGAGTATTCCAAATACCCATCCATCCTTTACACTAGAATACTTTGATAAATCTGAAGTTCAAAACTTACTTTGACTGTCTTCTTCATAATGTATCAATAGATTTCTCATTTGATAATTGGATGACAATTTTAATCATATACTTTCCAAAAGTTTGTATTAATATCACGAATCATGTCTTATTTCATAAACAAGACGACCCTGCATGGAATTTATTTTGACCTCAAAATATCTCATGAGTGAGCTTTGTCTCCCGATTCATCAACTATGAACATATATGATTCCTTCGATAGATCATACATCTCATACAAATTCATATGCACACCAACACACCGGTATATGGATCTTTTCTAGGTCACAAGCTATTGGTTTGTCAAATATGTATACTCAGACATATAGATGAATATCTGTCTCAAGTCAAAGGATACGTGCCTGATCATGACAGTTACGATTCAGGTCTTAGTTTATCTCGACCTCATCAAGTCAACTCTTTGACTTGATTGTTCCAACACTTTTGAATCTCCACTCCTATGCATAGGACATTCATCAAGAAGTCAGTTGGAAATCAATCTTTAGAGAAAGATTGCTATCTCTTTCTCAAACCAGAGATTTTTATTGAATCTCACATATTTTAAGTTAGTTGTGTCCTCCCAGCTGCATGGTTTTCGGAATGACCATGGTACATAACCCTAATCATACATAGGGATCTTAACAATAAAGTTCATTCATTCAATTATTCATTTCATTTCAAATGGACATGAACAAAACAATAACTTTTATTGCATTTAATGGGTCATCGAGGGCTTACAAGTCCAACATGTTATCCATGCCAGTGCGGTTGGAAGTCTTATGTATGACATGGTATGCAAAAGACTTGATATCGATCATACTATGAGTGTTGTTAATAGATTCATGACAATCTAGGGAAGGAGCATTGGTTAGTAGTCAAGAGGATTTTCCACTATCTGAGAGAAACACGAGACATTTGCCTCATCTACAAAAGTGATTGATAGTTTTTGGTTGCTAGATATTTAGATTCAGATTATGATGCGTGTGTTATTGGGAGGAGATCAACGACATGCTATGTTTTCACTTTGGGGAGTTCTGTCATCAGTGAGAATGCTACCTTAGAACAATCAATTACTTTGTCTACCACAAAGGTAGAGTACATGGCTTTGACAAAAGCTGAAAAGGAAGGCATCGAGTTGAAGGGTTTAGTTGCAGATCTCAGTCTACAACATGATCATGCTATAGAATATTGTGATGGTCTCAATGCGATATGCTTAGCCAAGGATCAGGAGCATCATGTGATGACTAAGCACATAGATGTAAGATATCACTTCATTCATTCTGAGAAGAGGGACGAGGTGAACAAGGTCAGCACAGTAGATAATATAGCTAATATGTTCACAAAGATAGTTCTTAGAGTAAGTTCAAATACTGTTGGGACTTGTTCAACGTCGATAGTTGGCACTAGCCGTCAAGGAGGTGCTGCCAGCGGCATAGTAAAGCTTGACAAAACTTCTCAGAGAATACAATTCAAGGTGGAGAATGTTGATATGCCTTTAATCCTAACCATCTGACCCAGGTTGATGAATCATTGTATGCATCTCCTGTCATACCATACCCCAACAAGACAGACAATACAAAAAACACGATTTGGCGAGCACAAAAGGGCTAGGACGGGGTGAGCACATGTGCTCGCCACCTTTGGGGGAGCACCTTGCGAGCACATGTCCTCGCCCACCTGCCTCGCCCATTTGAATTTCAACGTGTGATTTTAAATGGCGCGTGAAAATTTAGGAGAGAGCACATTGGCGAGCACATGTGCTCGCCCACGTGCCTCACCCAGTTAAATTTCAATGTACGATTTTAAATGGCGGGTGAAATTTTGGGGGAGAGCACTTAGAGAGCACATTGGCGAGCACATGTGCTCGCCCACGTCTTCTAAACAGTACGCTAGCGGGCTCCCTGTCCTTCATTCCAAATGAAACCAAACCCCCAAAACCCTCCTCCGACGATCTTTGAGCTGCATCCCTCACCTCCATCGACCATCATTTACCTCAACTAAATGTTACTTTTTCTTCCATAAGGTATTTTGAGCACTCCTCTCTTGCTTATTTTTATTTTGGTTGCATAGTATGGATTTATTCAATGCTTTAGGGTTTGCAATTTTTTAGACTAGAACATCATACCGTGTTTTTTTAGAATCCGTTAACTTGTTTATTGTACACCATACAATTATATTGATGTATATTAGATGTTAGAATTGATTTTGCTAACTAATTTTATATGCAAGACACCATGTATGGAAGGTGTATGATGAAATGCCTAAACCATCACAATTAGAAACAACAACATTGTTCAAATTTGTTTACTTGTATATTGAATATTATACAATTATACTACCATAGATTATATTTAGAACAAATTTTGTGAGGCTATTCTATATGCAAATCAATATGTATGCAAGGTGTATGATATGCTAATGAAAAATTGAGAACTTCCATTGTTATATGTGATGTGATAACCTATACATAAACTAAATACCCATATTTTCTACATTTTTAGGATTATATAGTAATGATTTATTGTATATGTACTTGTGGTATATAAGTATGGGTGTGTGTGTGTGTGTGTGTTTGTGTGTGTGTTAGTACATGTGTACATGTGTGTGTTAGTATGCTACTGTGTGTGTATGTGTGTGATGTATGTTAGAGAATATAGAGTGTATTAATACAATGTTGAAGGGGATGTAGAAATTATTTGTGTGAGATGTTTATGTATGTGTTATATGTGCATGCATGTGCATGTATCTTAGGGAGTGTGCTTGTATATTGTGTATCAGGGAGAGTGTGCATGCATATTAGAGTATGTGTTAGTATGTGTTAGAGAGCGTATTAGTTTAGTATGCATGGAGCACAAGCTTGTGAGAGTGAGGACATACTTCTTAATATGTTAGATTTATTTTAGTGTGTAATATTAATTTGTAAAATGTGGATAAAATGGTCTTTAATTTTGATGTTATTGATAAAATACCTAAAGTTTCTACATGTAGAAGGCTGCCATGGATATACGTGTTAACAGAGTTTTATATTTTACATTTTTTATTACTTTGCAGATGAACGTGATTGTGAGGGTGACTATAAATTATCTTATTTGTTCCTATTTTGGATATTAGTAGGAGGAAGCTCACGGTATTATTGGTAACACTTTATTTTCCAGTAAAAACATCTATATCTTTAGTTTATCAAGATTTCTACTGAGATTATCATTTATAATTGAATGCAGGCTTACGCATATACTGTAGACTCATTTTCCATACGACAACTCCTCTATCATTAGGTATGCTCAATTAAATATTGTCCTCGTACTTTTATCCATGTATATCCAAGTTTTAAACTTTGAACTAAAGTTTATAATTAAGTGATTAGGAATATTTTAGTATCCATATAAAATATGATGAGATCTAGTATGAATAATTGTTTACGATATTATACATTTTTATTTGTAAGTATATATTCATGTACATGCCTTTCATAAATTTCACGTGCATGCATTTCTATTGTATCATCATTCACACTTTGTCTTCATGTATTTACATTCATGATTTTGCAAGATGATTTATTGAGTATGCATGTCTAGAGGTGTTACGCTTTTTATTCTTGAAAGTGTATTCACTTCTAATTTTTCAGAATTACAGGATTATGGGTTCTTACATTTGAACATGATCGTGAGTATGAACATGATTATTTTTTGAAAGAGTATGAACATGATCTTGAGGATGTAGAAGGTCAAATCCTACATTATTAGGTATGCTTGATTAAATTTTATCATCTTTCTTTGATACATGTATATTCAAGCTTCAAACTATTAATTTAATTTTACTTTGAGTCGACTAAGTACAAGGCATGATCTATAAGGAGGATGCACTTCACTGGATGGATGAGGTTAGTGCATATGTTGATTTTTTTACTTTTGTATTATGATTCATACTCTTTCTTCATGTATTTATTTTCATGTTTTTGCAAGATGATTTTTTGAGTACTTACATGTTCATATGTGTACTGTCTAGGTCCATGCGTATTTATGTGTGTGTTAGAGTGCTCGTATGTATATTCTAGTGTGTTTGTGTGTGTGTGTGTGTTACATTATATTAGTTTGTGCTATAGTTCGTATGTGTTACACGGTGAAAGAGATGTTGTGCGTGTTTGACTTAAGTTCATTGCTTATGTGAATACTAGTATGTATTAGTATGTATGTATATATTTTAGCATGTGAATGCAAGAGATATAGTGTGTGTATGTTTGTTAGAGAATGCTGAGTGTGTAAGTATAGTGTTTGGTCTAGATATGAAGTGCTTGTGTGTTAGTATGATGTTTGTGTTAGTATACCTATGTGTGTTACTATTTGTGTTAGTATACAGGTTCAACAGGGCTTCGAAACCCTGAAGAACCTATATATTTTTTCATGTTCTCCACAGTTGGCGAGCACATGTGCTAGCTAAGTCCTAACTAAGTGCTAGCTAATACAAGACCTAGAGAGCACTTGGCTAGGACTTGGCTAGCACATGTGCTCGCCCACTTTTAATGGCGAGCACATGTCCTCGCCAATATTAGCTAGCGACTAGGGTTTTAACGAGCACACATTTAGCGAGCACATGTGATCGCCAAATGACTTGGAGAGCACTTAGAGAACACTTTGAGAGCACTTGGGGAGGACATTTGTGCTCTCCAAAAGCTCTTTTTCTTGTAGTGGAGTAGTATAGAAACTTCGTTAGGGTTATGGCTCTATGTATCCTATGTATCTTCTTCTTCTCCACATAGTGAAAGCCGATTGCCGCCGTCCAAGGATGTTGCTCAGTTACGAGTGAACCTTGTAAATCCGTATGTCTTTGTGCCTGCGTGATCGATCGTGTTTTTGCGTGCTTCTGCAATATTCGCAGCACATGCTTCATCACATTAGTGTCGGTGCGGGAATCCTTCTTTTGTTGGGTCTGTAATTTAACTCTGTTAGACTAGTGGGACACTTTCATGGGCTGGTTTTCTCCATCAATGATGATTGAACTTTGTCGTTTCAACAACAAAAAAAGAAACCTTATTCTAAGATTTCTCCTTTCGAGATGTATCTCTTGTTTCAAGATAAGAATACCTTACCACTCATTCGAACATATAACCTAGAGATATCAATCTCAAGCGTGGATCCCGTTCGTTCGCAGGTGACAATGACCCTACATGTGATTAAGAAGCCTTCTTTCGGCTGAAATGATGCTACGATAACAGATGTAATGACAGAGATTTCCCGATCGAGCACACATGGGATGATGAATAATGATTATCAAAGAATTGAAATTGAAGTCCGCATCAATTACTCGGGACCCATAACAACCAATCAACCAATATGGCTCAGTCGGCTGCCAACCCATTGACATGACCGTTCCTCTCCCAGCTATTGCTCGTAATCAAACCATTATTATCGAAGCAGGACCATCTGGTGGAAGACTACGCAGTATGCAGGGTCCCCTTATCAGAAGGTAGGATACCACCTTATTAAATGTGGATTTCGGAGAGCTCCGTGCCCATCTCTTGTCCACGAGCGTCGAGGTCCCACCTATCCACTCCCTTAGTTCCAATCACGTTGGCATTATTGCATATACAACACTCACGTCTATCTATCTAACTTTATGGCTACATTAGACGAGCCTGCTAAATATGTCAAACACCTACCTCCTGTCTGCCCGTCCATTCGCTACGTTTGGAACGATCTTTCTAAGACCGAGCTGTCACCACCTATTTTACATCTAAATGTATGATGCCTAACGAACGTGCGACTTATATCATGTTACCATCGAAGATACGTATGTGCAATGCGACGATCGTCGTCATTCGTATTAAAAGATTAATCGTATATACGAAATCATGTGGCACGAAGATTGCCACTTTATCCTCATTGATTACTGCATTGACAACCTCCAGCTCGGCACACTTCGGAGCTCTGAAAGCAACCCTTTCCAGTTGACCCTTTGCTCGCACTCGTGTGGGCCATCGAATATGTACATCTCCCTCCTGTTTCAAAAGTATTTGCATTTAGATCCCTGGCAGCGCTCCCTCCTTTAAATACACCCTCCACCTTCTGGCATCTCCTCAGTCCATCTACTACCACTCCAACACAAGGAACGCGACACAATGACCGTCGGATTCCGCCGATCGTCCAGCCACGTGCGATCCAACAGCCTCCCTTGCCTCTTTCACCCTCTGTTGTCCGACCTCCACTCCGCCATCCAATCCCTCTACGCGTGCCAGCATCAGTACTCGCCCTCTTACACGTGGCTTAGTAATACTCTGACCCATCTCGAGCTCCTTCTCGCCAATCTTGACAACGTTCTCTACCTTCCGGAGGCTCAACAATGCTTCCGCCGTCGCCGTGCATCCGCGTGGGCAGACACTATCCTCAACAATTTCCTACTCCTTGCAGATACCTACGCCCAACTCCGCGATGCCGTGGTCTCCCTCCACCAGCTCGTGTCCGACGTCCGGGTGGCCTCGCGGAGAAAAGATGAGAAGGGGCTTAATGTTGCCACCAGGGAGAGGAAGAAGCTGGAGAAGGACGTGAGCAAGCTCCTCTCATCGCTCCGTGAATTGGGCAAAGCACAAGATCCGATCGCGGCGATTGTTGAAGGGATCGACATTCAGATAGTGGGTACGCTGAGGGAGGCTAGAGTTGCTTTCTACGCTGTTTCGGCTGCCGTATTTGTGTGTATAATTGGACTGTCGAGTTCGTCTTTCAGTGCGACGACGACGGTCAGCTTCTCCTCTTGGTCAGTGGTTAGAAAACTGGTCACCGTCCCGAGCATCGGTGAGGAGGAGAAGTGGAAGGAGATGGATGGGTGCATGATCGACATGGAGAGCGGGATCGAGAAGGTGTTGAGGCGTCTGTTGAACACCAGAGTTCTACTTCTCAATGTTTTGGAGCCAATGTGACATTAAACAAAAGGAGTCGTTGTTGTTGCCTGTGAATAAGAAGGGAAAAACAATACAAAATTGGGATAGTTGCGAATTTTTTCTGCCCTCCTCACTTTTCTAATATTTTAGGGAGTGCGGATCACTGCCGCTCGATCATGATCGAACGGCTGTTGTGCATTACAACACTAACACTATTTTGGGCAGGTAATGCTGCCATTTGTAAATTCCTGAAGCGACCTTTGTCGAAACGAAGTTCTGAGAATACAGCGTATATTTACAACATTGAAATAAATCTTTTTTTTTCTACGTTCAGAGTTGAAGGATTGCACACTGACGGGTCACAATCAGTTTACATCAGTCCCAACTGTAACGGTGGACATTTCATTTTCATGATTTTAGAGTGTATATATCTATTTGAAATCATGTATGTGTGACCTACCGAAAAAAACAAAACACTCATCAGCGCAAAAAGTTCAAGAATGGAATCAAGCTTCATCCCTCGCTGAAAACTGCACAGTCAGGTAACTCAGGTTAATGATCCATTTCATCGTTGACCTATCTTAACCCATCCTCATCAGTTCGAGGGTCAACCCGTCTCGTTCCAACGGGTATCCAACTCTAACCAGTAGGCAGTTCATTTCAGTAGATAACGAGTCAAAAATCTGGATACCCATTGACCTCCATATTTTGGATGCTTCTACTGGTTCGAGTCAAATAATTAATTTGCTAAAGAGGGATTTCCCATATAAGTCTTTTCTTTTTTAAAACACACCATCTATTTCTTTATTAGTCATTAAATCTGGACTCCTTTGATATCGTGTTAGGCAACTTAGATTTGTTTTCCAAAAACTTGATAGTTGGAGAATTTGGAAAACATGTGAATTTCTTTAAAGTTATTGATTTGAAATTTTAGTTAAACCTTAGTTTGAATGCAATATTCAAAAGTATATTTATAATTGTAATTCTGAACTTTACCGATAAAATGAGTGTCCATATTTATTTCATGATCACGACGAGACATTTACTGCAAAACATCCATAAACGCTTCTGCCCTTTTATCAAGAACAATGAGTCGGAAAGATGGCAAGATGTTTAAAAAAGAAGTTGCACATAGCCAATCATTCAGATACCCAAGCAAGCAACAAACATAATACAAGATTTACTAGGTTCATTCGTGACGAGGCTACATCATTGATCAATGGTTCTATCTCAATATGGTAGAAGAACTATAGTACAAATGATGATTCCAAATACAAATCTTATAAGAGTTTATATAACCATCTGTAACCCCTTCTCCATCCCATCACCCCCCTCCCCATATACCTAATCCAAAAATACAAATATGATCCAAATCCCCATATAAATAGAATATGAGTCATATATAGTACAAATAGGTCATGTTAGGATTCAAAACATTTTAACCATCACCACCACTAATTGAAATATCTAATAGAAGAAAAGTGATTGCAAGACTCCACAATTGTTTCGCCGTATGGGACTAATGCCAATAGTCAATAATGAGCGAGGCAATGTTTGAACTCTCAGAAATTGCTTTTATGCACATTTATCTCCTTCTAAGACGGATGAAGTGAAACATGATACCAATATGGTTTGATCTTCTTACAATACACATGATTTTTGGCTAGACATATTAGGTTAACACTGTTATAATATACAATAGCGTGTTCATCCGATAGATCAAGATCTCCAATCAAGCCATTTAACTACGTTTCTTTGTATTTTTTACTAAATAGATGAAGTGGCTGAAAATTATAAGATGGGTTTACAACTAATGATAGAACTTTGCAAAGTAAAGACAGCATGTCATCGATGTCCTCTGATTTAGCCAAAAATTCACGTGGTCTAAAAGTGGTGTCTCACACAAGGCGAAGACAACCGTCGCTGTGACGACTCACGACAAATCTCGGACTAAAGTCAACAATTAACCCACACTAAAGATCAACAAATTAGAACTAACGTAGAGTTAAAATTTATTTTTAACTCTGCACAAATGTTGTATAGTGTCAAGTATGCAGAGAGTTCGAACACAGGGAGCAAACAAGGTAGTTCACAAAAATGTGCTCAAGTGTGTGTGTGTGTGATGTGTCTACACTAAGCAAGCAAACAAAGCAATTTTTGTGGGTTTTTAATTTTTAATTTTTTTTATTTTTAATTTAATTTTATATTTTTGTATTTTGATTTTTAATTTTCTGATTTTTATATTTTATATTTTATGTATTTTTTTTATTTCTTTTACAATATTGGAAAGTAAAGACAATATAATAAATGACAAGCTAAAGTATTTATAAAAATGAGCAAAAATAACTAAAAATTCAGAAATAAATTGTTTTTAATGTTTTTTATGATTTTCTACTGTTTTTGTGATTTTTGGGGATTTTTCAATGTTTTTTTTGATATTTTTAATTGCTGAAATAAGGCAAAACAGTGGAAAGGGTGCTAGCTGTGAGTAAAATGGGATTTAAAAATAGCAACCAGTAGCTAAAAATTTTCACACTGTTTTTCAACTAAAAAGGACAAAATAAGGAACAAACAGGAACTGAGTTTTTGATTTTTGGAGTTTTCTACTATTTTATATATTTTTTTTGAAGTTTTTGAGTGTTTTTAAATTTTTAGTGTTTTTCTTCTGAGATTTTTAATGATTTTTGGTCTGACACTAAAATTGGATAAAATAGACACTAGGTAATTTTTTTGGAATTTTTGGAGAGGTTTTAATATTTTTTTGGCATTTTCTAAGCTAGACAGTGCATAAAAAGCAAGTTTTTGATTTTTAATAAATATAAAAATAAAACAAAATCAAAAACTAAAATGATGGCGTGGAAGCATATGTGTCCAGAAGCTTAACCCTATTTTTGTGGAATTTTTAGATTTAAGATGATAGGTTAAATAAATACAACAAGCATACAAAAATTAAACCAGCCTGGCAAGGGTATATGTGCAATATATCAAAAATCCAGGGGCGTACATGCAAATGTCCACAAAACTTAATACTGAATCAACTAATTTCTGGGCCCAAAACAAATATTTAAAGCCGCAAGGGCTTTCTTGCAAAAACTCCCAGGCTCACGTGAGTTACACGCGCACCTGGGAGGGATTGTTCCGCAAATTCCTAAAAGTTCAAGGGTCTTTCGGCAATTATTACAAAACTATCAAACGACCAATGAAAGCTTAAGTAGCAGATGCTAATTACAAAAATTGGCGGGAAAGTACCGCAAAATTCCCACGACTGGGCGCTGGCGGACGGCAGATATGTGCTCACTTATACACGTGTCCGTGCCACAGCCCACGATGCCCCTTCGACGCCGATGGTTAGGATTAGAAGATGGGGCTTTGATCGGACGGCCAGGAGCTTGATCAGATCCTGTGGCTGCTGCTCTCCACGACGAACAGGGGAAAATCGACGGCTCACGCGAGGCCAGGAAGAACAGGTGAGGAACTCGCCCCAGGCGAGTTTGGAACTGGTTGCGCGTGCTCCTCCGACCTCCCTCAAGCCCGCCAGCGGGCTCCCCTTGCTCCTGGAAGGTTCCTCGAGGTGATGGCGGATTCAAAATGGCCAGAGGACGACCGGGGCTCCGCTGCTGATCGGCGAAGGAGGACGGCCCCCAGGAGCTTCGTTCAGCTGCAAAACTCGAACCCAGATGGGGTTCTTCGAGCCCCAGGACCTGCAAATAAACGCAGCACACACAGTAGATGGTCTCAAGGCAGAGATGTGCGGGATGTTGAAGGTTTTGGCGAAATTGGAGCTCGCCGGAGCAAGCTCCGGCGAGGGGGGCGATGGATGTCGAATATGCGATTAAACTACTAAATTAACCCACGAAATGAAACCTGATACTACCAGCTACTAAATGACGAAAGAAAAATAAGAAGAAAACCAGCCTCGAGCCCGGAGAAGGCGAGGAAAAACCTCACGGCGGCGCAGCCGCCGGAGATGGGATGGGAGCACGCCTAAGCACGCTTGGCACCTCAACGAGATGCTGGGATCACCCCCTGTCACCGGGGATCCCGGTCGCACACTCGGAAGTCTCCACCAATGCCAGAAAGCGGGTCCAAAGAGGAATGGAGGGAATGGGCTTGTTTTGAAACTTGGTTGAGAGGGCTCGCAAATCGAGTTGCATCGAGTGACGTGCTGATCCCCTGCCCGAGATAATCACTGGGCGAGCTAGAGGGATTGTAGGTGGACAACTCTCGTGAAGACTTCGATCAGATTCGGTGAAAGATGCGGCCCCCAAAAATTGTTGAAGATGAGTCAAAATCAGTCTGACACGCAGCAGAGAGAAGGTCAGACAGTTGACCAGAGTCAACTGTCCAAGCCCTCTGGTTGGTCCACGTGGACCAACCAGAAAAACCCTCTGGAAAAAGATTTAGAAATTAATTAAAAAATAGTAAATGATTTTATTAATTTATGATTATAACATAAAAAATGTTTGTTATTTAATAAATTATTTTATGGTGATTTTTATTGATTTTTATGAGACATATTTTTACAAGTTTGCATTTATACCCTTTATAGTATATATATATATATATCTATATATTTAAGTATTTTATTTTTATTTAGGTATTTTATTTTTATTATTTTTATTTAGTATTTTATAAAATTATAAAATACTTTTATGTATACAAATATATTTTTATTTTATTTTTCTGATATGTTTTGTATATTTAATAAAATACGAGTATGTTTTGTATAGGTATATATATAGGTAATGTACCTATGTATTGAATATATACAAGTATTTTTATTTGTATTTTAATTATGTTTTTATTCTGATTTTAATACACATAATTATTATAAGTAATATTTACAACATTATAAAGATATAAAATTATAAAAATAATAAATAATTAATAAATTGAATATTTTAATATGTACAAGTATACAATTAGGGTCCAAAACTCAACTTTCAAACCGTAGCTCCTCCAAATGCGAAACCACCGCCATTGGATAGATTATTTTATTCTATATACAATTAAAGGTGAATACACTGCATTTGGAGTTGTCAGTTGTGAGATACGGGTCTGGGAAGTTGGGATTTTGGATTCTTATTCAGACCATAACTTTTTATCTGTACATTATTTTTCTGTGAAATCAATTTTGTATTTTTCTTTATTAATTTATCTACAACTTTCATGTACAAAGTTTCTTTATTTGTTGTATAAAAAGTGGAACCAAAAATAGGTCCCAAAATGAATAAAGAATGAATAGAAATATAGGTATTTTCTCTGTATTTATGACCTTATCTCCCCCTACTTTATTCCTTGTCGACCTATTCATCAAGATGCCTAGGTCTCGGGGGTTTTGGGTCATAAAATATTTACAATATTTTATTATTTTTCTTTTCTTTCTTTATTCTATAATTTTGGCCTTAATTACAGTATTTTATACACTATTTAGATGCACATGCATGAATGCTAAGATGCTTGATTTAAGGCTATTTACAGGCATTTGCTAGGGTTTTTAGTGCCAAAATGATAGAATAAAGATGATGAAATGTGGATTCATCATCCTCCCATCAGCATCTGCAGCATAGTCTGAATATGAATATAAAGGAGTCAAACATTGTAAACCGCATCCATAGAGCTTGAACTCCTTTGAGCTTGAGTTCCTTGATCTTGAACTCATTCTCTTCTCTAAGATTTGAGCTCCTTATGATTGAGCTTCTTCTTAGTCTTTTATCTTCCTTGATTTTGACCTAGCTCCAAGTTAAATAAACAAGTTTTTATTATCATTAAAAAATGTCTATTTATGCAAGACCTAACTTGCTTGGGATACAAGTTTTTGACATTCTTCCCAATTTTTGATGATGACAAATTATTTTGCGTTTGGAGAAAATAGCTTGTGTCCATGGAAATATTTTGAAAACGCATCTTTCTTCTAACCAATAAAAATATTTTGTAAATATTTTTCTCTCTCCATTTTTGACACTAACAAACTTGAATTTAATTAGGATGTTTTATCTCTCTTTTTTGAAAATATCTTTGTTAAATAGAGCTCACCATAAGTTAAAGACCCTCCTTAATATTTTCTTAAAGATAGGAAATGAGGTTTCTTATCGAACGCATTATGCTATGCATGATCAAATGGATAAAGAAGTTAGATGTCACCTTCAATTTTTTGAGGTGGACATCTCCAATCTTGATACCTTCTCCATGGCAGTGACATCCATTCTTGATTCTGCATCTGATAAGCATTTCGCTTTGTAAGGTCCATATTAGATTAATGTCGATGCAACTTTCGCCATTTATTATTTATTTTTCCTTAATCTTCTGTATTTGCAAGATTTGCTTCCAGTACCCTTTCTTTATCGGGACTATCAACACACCAAATTCCCAACATCACACGACGTGGCACACGAGCCAACAAAGATGTTGGATTTCAAGATATCTTTAAGTATCAAGTCCATTTGCTTTTTTTTCAATACTAACATTAGGATTAGAAGTAGAGTTATCTAACTTGCACTTTTCTTTTTCAACATTAGGCATAGTCATATTTCTTCTTAATACACTATTTATTTTTTCCAAACAATCAATCTTGTTTTTGAAAATACTTAAGTCATTTTTAAAAATTCATTTTCCTTTCCAAAAATTCAAAATCATTAAATGGCAAAGATTTATCATCTACTAACTTAAAATTAACTTTCTTTAAAGATTCTAGTTCCCTTTTCACATTTCATAACATGTTTAAAGAGATTTTGAGAGGTATTGTAAAGTTCATTATAAGAAAGTCTACTTACTTATTGTCTGAGTTAGAAGAATCATATTCGACTGTCTGACCAATCTTGTGCATATGTTTTCTTCTTCTTCCCTAAAACTTGAATCTTTCCAAGTTGCTTCCATTACTTTCTTATTGAGATTCTTCTCACATCTGAAACTTTTCTTTGCTATCCTTCTTTTTGTGACATACCTTGTTGCATTGTTAGCATTTTATTTCTATAATGACTTGAAATTTTAGGTGGTGAATGCAATATCATCATCACTATCTGATTCTTCTGTAGTTTCTTTGTTAGCTTTAAGGGCTACATTCTGTATCATTTTTTTCTTTTTCTTTATTCATGTTTTCGAGCATTTTTTCATGGGTTAAAAGGTTTCCTCTGAAATCTTCCATTGAAGATGTGCTAAAATCTGTTGATTCCTATGTGTTGTTATGTTATGATACCATGCGAAATAATAATTTTAATGGGTTTTATCAAGGTAAGAAAACTCTTGCTAGATTCCTCAATCGATTCACTATTGTTTTGATAAACGTCCATATGTTTTATACTTTCACGTTTTTGCATCTTAAAAGTTTCATAATCAAGATTAAGCATTTCAAAACAAGATTCTTTAACTTTTAAAGTACCTTCATGAGTAGTTTCCATGCATTTTCAAATTTCATATGCCATTCTAAGTGATATACTCAATCAAATTCGACTTATGATAGAGTGCGATACAAAGCGATCATTGCCTTTGAGTTGAGCGCTATTTTTTTCCGCTTTTATGACGATGTAACCTATCTTTTCTATCGTCTTTACATCTTTAAGAACCATGTTCCATATTGTGAAATCAAATGATTGGAGGAAGATAAATCAGATGATTGGAGGAAGATAATCTTATTTGTCTTCCAACTAGATTAGTCCATCCCATTCAAAAAGGTAACGAATCGTCAAGTTTCCTTATGTACACAATCCTTTGATATTGACCATGTTTGTTGGATTATTACGTTATTCAAATGAATTAGGCTCTGATATACGATGCAGGTTCATGTTGGATCTATGATGCTTTTGGGATCCCTATGAGCACAAGTCTCCAATGAACAAAATGTTACCTAGAACTTATCAATTAATGGTAAAACAAAAAACAACTTTATAAAATTAAGAGAATGCTCATAAGATGAATAATTGAAACAATAGAGCTTTACACAAGTAGTGCGACACATATTGTAGTTCTAAATTTATCTTACAAATTATAGAATGATTAACATCAATTGTTTTATATGAAAGAGGTGTCAAGAGATTTATATAAAGTATAAACGTCGAGGCTAAAAGAGTTGTTGGGATTCAAATCAGGAATAATATCTTTGAAAAAAATCCAGGAAATTGCAATTGATTAATCAGATCAAAAAGTTGATTGATAAGAAAAAAGTGATCAATCAGATAAAAAAGTTGATCCATCAGGAATTGAAAGTGATCGATCATGCCATAGAAGTTGATCGATCGGTATTAACCAACGATGAAAAGTGATTTATCAATAAAAAATCTATCGATGATATTCTTTCAGCGACAAAAAAATGATCGACCCTACTTGTGGAATGCAGTGTGCCCACCACCCAAAAAACTAGGGTTCAACACCCCGATAGAGGTTACATTAAGTAGTCGACATCCATTGTAAAAAATAATCAGGTCTTTCAACATGGATTTGAGCAACAATTCATTAGCCGGCCCTACTTGTAGTGGGAGAAGGCTTTGTCATTTTGTTACAAAATAATGACCGATCAATTTAGATCGTTTACATGAGATTGACTTCTGGAAATCTGATATGCATGGTGTAGGATAATCTTCAAGGTTCTTTATAATACTAAGAAAAGTACAAGTGCATGGCTAAATAAATGAAAAGTCATCAACTTGTCTTGAGCTTGAAGTCCTTTGAGCTTGAGTTCCTTGGTCTTGAACTACTTTTCTATAAGCCTTGAGCTCCTTATGCTTGAACTTCTTCTTAGTCCTTTAGCTTCCTTGTATTTGACCTAGCTTCAAGCTAAATACAAAAGTTATGTTATTATCAAAACATGCATGTGAATGTAGGACCTATCTTGAGATACACATTTCTAACATTTGTGAGACTGCTTGAGTCCATATACAAGGACTTCTTCAATTTGCATACAATGTATTTTTACCTCAAAATCCCTCTGGTTGGCATACCATAATATTTTCTTTAAGTTCACTATGTAGAATAGTGATGGATCCTAAAATTAGTCTTTGCTAATTAAAGGAAATTAAGAGTTAATTAATGTGTGAATATAAGTGTGTCATTTGTATTGTAGGCGGGTCATCAGAATCAATCAAGAAATAAACCACAATTAATTTATTCAATTAATGCAAGGTGATTTTTATATTTATTTAACATGGGCAAGTCTCAGGGTCGATCTCAAGGAGGCAAAGGAACAACCTATGTTAATGTCTATCAAAGTTCATGCATGGTTTTCGAGGCAAATTTTTGGTATTTTTAATGTAATTTTAGAATGCAAATGAAATACGGGCCAATTTCAGGGACAAGAAAATAATGTCAATCAAACGATGTTCAAAAATTACAAAACTTGGGTCAAGATGTGAAATATGATTAAATTGATGCACTGCAATTTTTTTGAAATTTTCTGATGCAATATGACGAATTATAATAATTAATTATAATGAATATTAAAACTATTTATTTTTAAGAAATAAAATTATCTAAGATATATCACAATGTTATTTTTCTCAGAAAAATGCTATACCCTATAAATATGAGATTTATCATTTATTAACAATTAAATATTGAAATAAACAAAATGATTTTTACAGAGCAAATTATGCATGCAAATGAAATTCTTTTTGGGTAAAATGTAAATAACAAGTAATTCTACTACCCATGAATTTTTGATAATTTTTCAAACAGTGGTTAATTTAATATGAATTTAAGATCAACATATGGGTAAAATATGCAATATTCCACATAAACAATTATTAATTAGCCACAGAGCACAAAATGAGATTCAAGTGCCGCAATATAGAGAATTAATTGTAGAACAAAATGTTATTTTTTGAATAATAAAATGATGTAAAATTGAGGTAAAATTACAGAGGAAGGATAAGGGTCTAGCTGCAAAACAGAAATTTAAATAAAATAGAAAATAATGTAGTATATGGATGTAAAAGAAATTACCGAGACCTAGAGGGTCTTATATTATGCAAAATTGCTAAGGGGCACGTGCACAACATGTGCCCTTGGGAGCAGGGGTTTCTAGGGAATGTGGTGAAACTCCAGGGGGCTCCTTCGCAAAAAAAGCCCCTCCCCCATGTTGCGACCCTAATTCCAGGCCGTCGGATCCTCCCATATCCGGATCTGGTTACTCAGCAATAATTTATCCAGCAATCACAACTAAATTTCAGAAATAAACTGCAAATAAAAATACTCAAAAATAGGTATTTAATACTTTTCCATTCACAAAATAAAGTTTACATGATCCATTGTCCGACTACAACCCTTTACATGTACATCAGCTTGAAAGGAAAATATACAAAATATTACTAACTACCTTACAGAGAAAAGCTACTGTGGCTAGTTGGATGACTATGTTAATTGGTTGGATTACTAAAGTCCTTACGATTGCTCACCGACACATGTTGGATTTTCCATAAATCATATGATAAAAATTAGCGAATGCTAAGTAACGAAGAAGAGAAAAGCAAACAAATTGTGTAATTTTTTCAAAACTTGTTATCACAAAAGATTCCATTCCTTCTCGTTAATTTAAGTCCTAATCCTTTGTATTCCACGTCAAGGATTAGTCGAGGGCAACCCCACCATTCTTGCACTCCGAAGCTGTGGACACTTCGGGATTGGAGATTGCGTTGATCTTGGTAAGCTTATGTCGTCGCACGTCGCCTCAACCAATCCTCCAATACTACCCTGACAATTTTCTTTTCTTTTATTAATCAGGGTCTCAAACCCTCAACCTGAAAAACAATGAGCACACCGTCCTCGAGGACTCGGTTGCTTAAAACCTCATGCTAACATTATAACCTAGCGGCTTTAAATACATGTTGTCGTGACCCCGCTATTGAACCACCAATGCCTCCACATGGCACGACCACATCTTCCATTGTTCAACCCGAATATATTGACTCCCAGTACCACGCGTTGCAAATCATTCATTTCGTGCACACTTATCATAACAGAGCAACCGTATACCACCTAGGTAGGGAAACGCCAATACGGGTTCCTTCCGACAAACTTACAGGTTGCATGCCTGACCTGTAGTTCTACTCCTAGTCATTCTTAATGTGACTCACGACCCTTTTCAGGATTCAACTCAAAACACATAAATTCTAATTCCTTTGTTAAGCCTCATATTAGCGTAACCATAATTACGAGTATAGACTTACACATATATTAGGTCATATATTTAAATACTCAATTTATGCTTTTTTTAACTTCCAAACCCTAACTTTCGAAGCCAATTCATCCATTCCATGCTTAAACTTTATTTTAGTGGGATTCACAAAGCAACTTTTCATACTTTCTTAAAGATGGCAAAATTAGGGTTCTTTATAGCGAAGAACATAAAATCAGGAATTTCAATAATCTCATATGAACACCCAACAACAAAAGGAAGGATTTCGTTACCTAATCGAGCTCTCTCTCGCGTATGCAACGCTTTATCACGTTTCGTTTTCAGAAAGGATGATTTAAGGCTCCTGAAACGATCGAATTTCATTTTGTATCAAAAATGCTAAGAACGTGCCAAGAACGGAAAGAATGAATGAAGAACACGAAGAACGCAAAGAACATATTTTCTCTTGAAATTTTGGCAGAGCTTCCCCTTATATGGGGTGATATTTCTGAGAAAATTTCGGCAGAGTTTCCCCTTATGTTGGGACATATTTCTCAGAAAATTTCGGCAGAATTTCCCCTTATATCGGAACATATTTCAAAATAAAAATGAATAGAGTTTTCTCTATAAAATCAATCGAGATGAAAAAACCATCGAAACAAAAAGAATATAATCAAACTGCAAGCGATACAGAATCGGTAGACACCACGCGTCTTAGGTTTGTGAATGTGTGACGAATAACAAGGTTCACTGACGTGCATAGCCGTCCGCACCTAAGTAGGGTATTACACGGATTTCTCTATCAAAATAACTATAAAAGTGGAAAAGAAAGAGCAATGAGCAATGGAGATTCGGTAGACACCACGCGTCTTAGGTGAGTGAATGTGTGACGAATCACAGTATTCACTGACGTGCATAGCCTCCCGCACCTAAGTAGGGTGTTACACAGATTTCTCCTCGAACCACAACAGGAAATGAGTCGGAAAGAAAGATGAATAGAGAACAAAACTAAGAAGAAAAGAGGATGAATTGAAAGCCTTGTTTACAAAGCAAACTAAGAGAGGATCATACCTTCCTCCTCCTCGTTCTTCCGGCAGCGCTTCGCTAGCGCTCTTTCCCCGCCTCTCACTCCTCCTCCCGACCTCTCAACCCTAACCCTTGAGGTGGTGGTTGTAGTGGAAATCGTAGAGAATGAATGGGTGGGGGTATTTATAGGCTCCAGAAAACCTCTAACCATGGTTTAGCCCTTAACCGCGGTTAGCGGCCCATGGTTTTGGCCCATGGTTTTGTCCAAAACCTATCCGAAACTTAGGGCTTAAGTTAGAACATTCCAGAGGATTCTAGATTCGCTAATGATGCTTAATTAACGCTAAACATGATTAATTTTTACTAATCACGATTTAACTTTCACGGCTTAGCTTATCTTTTGCTAACTATTGATTAGTATTCGCTAAAGGACATTAGTGATTTTCTATTCGTCATTAGTTTCTTTAATCATGTTTATTTAGTCTTAATGACGGTCATTATGGGTTAATAACGTCTTAAACCTCTTTACTTCTCTTTTTTCTGAAAATCATAACAATTCCAAACGAAGTCCGATTCATACGAAACAAATTCTGTTGGTTTCCTCCTGACGAGCCGAATCTTATGATATAGGATCTGAGAGGGACCAAGTTCAAGGCTTTACAATTATAACAACCTTAAAGGAAGTCTCGTTCTTGAGACTAGAAATGCAGGCATAACAATCTTAAATAGGATTGAAACCAAAACAACCTTAAAGAGGATGAACGACATTTCATTTACAATAAAGATATACACAATACATAGTGTTATCATTCAAATAAGTATGGGTATTTTTCTCTCATTTCCACTTCAGGTTCCCACGTGGCTTCTTCAAACTCTTGGTTGTGTCACACACACTTTAACTAGATGTACCTCTTTATTCATCAACTTCTTGATATCCCTGTCAAGTATTTGCACAGGTATCTCTTGGTATGTCAAGTCTGGCTCAACATGTAAATCATCATAACTTATCTTATGCTATGGATCCCTAACGTACTTTCTCATATTTGATACATGAAAGACATCATGTATTGCTGAAAGATGTGGAGGAAGCGCAAGTTTATATGCCACTTTTCCAATCTGCTGAATGGATTCAAAGGAACCCACGAACCTGGGTGCTAACTTCCCATGCACACCAAACCTCTGAATTCCCTTCATATGCAATACTTTGAGAAATACAAAGTCACCTACCTCAAATTCAAGGTCTCTTTGCCTGGTATCACTATAGCTTTTCTGGCGACTTTGAGCAGTCAATAGTCTTTTTCGAGCAAGCTCTACAGCTTCCCGTATCTCTTGCAGTCTATCTGAATCATAAAGGTTCTTTATCCCGACCTCTTGTCAACACAAAGGAGTAGTACACCTACGCCTATAAAGTGCTACAAATGGTGCCATGTCAATACTTGTATGGTAACTGTTATTGTATGTGAATTCTGCAAGAGGCAAATGTTTCAACCATGATCCTTTCCATTTTAAGGCACATGCTCATAACATATCCTCTAAAGTCTGAATAGTACGTTCCAATTGACCATCTGTTTGTGGATGATATGATGTGCTCAAGCATAGTTGTGTGCCTAAGGCTTTCATGAAGTTCTGCTAATAGTGTGAGGTGAATCGTGAATCTCTATCGGAAACTACTTCCTTTGGGATACCATGGAGACGGATCACATGTATGATATATAACTCAACAAGATGGTCTAGAGTGAAAGATAAATTTATTGGAATGAAGTGTGCCACCTTGGTCAGACGATCGATTATAACCCATATACTATCGTTCCTACCAGTCATTTGAGGTAAGCCAGTAACGAAGTCCATGGAAATGTTTTCCCATTTCCACTCAGATATGGGGAGAGGTTGTACAATCCAGGTGGCTTTTGGTGTGAAGCTTTTACCTGTTGGCAAGTGAAACATGAATTCACAAACTCAATAACATCTTTGTTCATTCTTGGCCACCAAAAGTATGAATGAAGATCCTTATACATCTTCGTAATTCCTGGATGAATAGATAACCTAGAACAATGAGCTTTACGTAAGATGTCTTTCCTCAGTTCAGGTATGTCTGGTACACAAGCTCTGTGATGGTTATATAGTAACCCATCTTGTATCTGAAATCCCTCTATCTCATTCTTCTCAAGTTATTGTCTCAAATCTTTAAAGACTGGATCATCCTCCTGTCCTTTCTTTATTTTATCTCAAATCTCTGGTTTGTATCGATGAGGAATAGTTATAGTATCAGCACTACTATCAAATGGTTTCCATTCACTTAACGTTGATAGTAAATCCCAGAAGTGGATAGCACTCACCAACCCAGGTGAATAAATTCTTCTGCTAAGGGCATCTGCTACGACGTTCCCCTTACCAGGGTGGTAGGAGATAGTGCAGTTATAGTCTTTTAACAATTCTAGCCACCGTCTCTGTCTCATATTGAGCTCCTTCTGATCAAACAAATATTTCAAGCTTTTATGATCGGTGAAGATTTTAAAAGTAATACCATAGAGGTAGTGTCTCCATATCTTTAAAGCGAAAACTACGGCAGGTAATTCAAGGTCATGTGTTGGGTAGTTCTTCTCATATGTCCTGAGTTATCGTGATGCATACAGAACTACCTTATTTTGCCCCAAGTCCTTCTTTAGATGCTTCAGTGTACACTGTAAACCATTCACTCCCGAAGGGTAGAGTAAGGATGGGTGCAGATGTTAGGTAAGGATGGGTGCAGATGTTAGGCATCTTTCCAGTGTTTGGAAACTAGTTTCGCATGCATCTGACCATATGAATGGAACTTCCTTCTGAGTCAGCCTAGTCATTGGCAACGCTATTCGTGAAAAGTCTTTCACAAATCTTCTATAATATCCAGCTAATCCTAGAAAAGATCGTACTTCTGTGATAGTCTTCGGGCGTTCCCTACTCATCACTACACTAACCTTTGTAGGATTAACCGATATACCATCCCCAGAAATAATATGGCCTAAGAAAGACACTTCAGATAGTCAGAAGTCACATTGTTATATTTAGCATACAGTTTGTTCTTCCTTAGAGTTTCATGCCTTCCTGAGATGGTGTTCATGCAGATACTTATCCTTGGAGTAAATAAGCACATCATCAATAAAGACTACTACAAAGTGATCTAAGAACTCCTTGAATACTCTATTCATGAGATCCATGAAGGTTGCTGGAGCATTTGTCAGTCCAAAAGGAATAACTAAGAATTCATAATGCCCGTATCTAGTTCGAAAAGCTGTCTTGGAAATATTTGTATCTTTAATTTTTATCCGATGGTATCCAGATCTTAAATCAATCTTGGAATACACAGTTGAACCATGCAACTGATCAAAGAGATCATCTATTCTTGGCAGAGGATACTTGTTCTTTACGGTCTTCTTGTTTAGTTGTCTATAATCAATGCACAACCGCATTAACCCATCTTTTTTCATGACAAATAAGACAAGTGCACCCGATGGTGAAGTACTAGGATGAATGAAGCCTTTATCTAACAGTTCTTGCAACTGTACTTTTAACTCTCGTAACTCGGCTGGTGCCATCCTATATGGAGGGATAGAGATAGGCTGAGTATCACCTATGAGAGAAATCTCAAATTCAATCTCTCGTTCAGGTGGTAATCCAGGTAATTCATCTGGAAATACATCAGAAAACTCGCACACTATAGGCACATCTTCTATCATTCTATCTGACCCTGATGTAGTGGTTATATTGGCTAAATAACCTTGGCACTCTTGCTCTAACAACTGTTGTGCCTTCAAAGTAGAGATATATTCGATATTATCATTGGATGTCTTTCCAATGAATTGGAACTTTATCGAGTTAGGAAGGTAAAATGTTACTGTCTTCTGAAAACAGTCAAGACATGCACGATGCCTTTCTAACCAGTCCATCCCTAGGATAAGGTCAAAGTCCTCCATCTTGATTAGTAGTAGTGAAACAGGTAACTGATGTCCTGCTATCAGTACTATAAAATTATCCAGGATTTCTTGGATTATAAATACTTGTCCTCCTGGTCCCTTGATCAGATAGGACCGGTGTACTTCTATTGGTATCTTACCCAATGTGGGTACTAACCGTCGAGCAATAAATGAATGTGAAGCACCAGAATCAAATAAGGATGTACTGAAAAGCCATGAATAGTAATGATACCCCGTATGACCGTGTCTGAGTTGTAGGCTTGTTCCTCAGTGATTGCATTGAGCTGGCCATTGGGAATAGGCAAGCTAGAACCCGCAACACTTTGTGGTGGTTGCTGTGTAGGAGACACTCTTTGTGAACCACGACCTCCGCCCTGTCTTCCTCCACGTGTGGATCCATTGCTCGAGGTGGATGTTATACTATTAATTAGGGTCGATTTAAACCCCGAAGCTCTTAACTTCGGACGGTATTTCTTGATGTCGCCTTCCTGATGACACTAATAACACACATGTGCTCTTGTTTGAGCTGAAGACCCAGCCACAAAGGTACTAGCTCCTTCTGCTGAGTCGCGAGGATATAGTGGAGGTCTAGAGAAATCCCTTCTTCCGAATAATTCCTAGTCCAAAGTCTGTGGCGAGCTTATATTAGACCAAATTGGATGATAACGACTGTCTCTTCGAGTATAATTCGCCTTACGTTTGGATGGTCCACCAGTAAAGTGAAAGCTTCTTCTTTGGCGATTTTCATCCCTCTCCATCTCAATACGAGAGACAATGTCCATGGCTTCATCTACAGTGGTGGCTCTAAAACCTGCAAGCTTCTCTCTCAAATCTCCCTGAAGACCGCTAACAAATTTTGTAAGACACTCTTGTGGTGAAGCTTCTAAAGCTGGGGAGTAGCGTAGCAGCTCCGTAAAGTGAATATGATAATCTCGTACATTCTTGGATCCTTAGGTCAAAGAAGACAACTCCCTCCTCTTGTATTCTTCCCAATGGGAGGGACAGAAGTGAGCTTGGAACCTCTCTTCAAAAACATCCCATGGAACAGGATCTACTATTTTTGCTGGTGCATGTATTATTCTCAACATCCTGCTGACATCATCAAGCCATAGTTCTGCTTAAGAATGTGTCTCTATGCCTTTAAATCGAGGAATCTTTCCCTTTCGATAATTATCTAGTAATGTTTGGTGTCTAAGAAGTGCCTTTTCCATTGCCCCTTCAGCTGTGGTAGGAGCAGACTCAGTTGAAGGATGGTAACTAGATTCTTCCTCAGAAAGATGGACATAACCTTCAATGCTAGCATCCACAGGTCTGGATGCCTCAGGTCTCTCAGCTTGTGCATTGAGCCTCTCCTCTAACGCTTGCTGCTTTTGCCCCATTTCTTGCAGCATTGCCATCATAACCGCTAATTGCCTAGACACGTCTTGGTCTGTCATGATCCTGGGATGAGTTAAGGCCAAAGGTTAGGTTAGGTTTTAAATGTTTTTGCATGATGTTCATAAGGGACAATGATTTGTGAATGGTACTGCAGTCACTAATTAAGATCAAAGGATCTCAAGGCAATCATTGTTTCTGAACACTGCTCATAGTCATTAATTACTGAGTAAATACTGGAGTAATCGGGCTTTGATACCAATCTGTCAGGACCCCGATTCCAGAGCTGTCGGATCCTCCTATATCCGGATCTGGTTACTCAGCAATAATTTATCCAGCAATCACAACTAACATTCAGAAACAAACTGCAAAAAAATTCTCAAAAAGAAGTATATAATACTTTCCATTCACAAAATAAAGTTTACATGATCCATTGTCCGACTACAACACTTTACATGTACATCAGCTTGAAAGGAAATACACAAAAGATTACTAACTACCTTACAGAGAAAAGCTATTGTGGCTAGTTGGATGGCTATGTTAATTGGCTGGATTACTAAAGTCCTTACGATTGCTCACCGACACCTGTTGGATTTTCCATAAATTATAGGATAAAAATTAGCGAATACTAAGTAACGAAGAAGAGAAAAGCAAACAAATTATGTAATTTTTTCAAAACTTGTTATCACAAAAGGTTTCATTCCTTCTCGTTAATTTAAGTCCTAATCCTTTTTATTCCACGTTAGGGATTAGTCCAAGGGAACCAAACCATTCTTGAACTCCGAAGCTGTGGGCACTTCGGGGTTGTAGATTATGTTGATCTTGGTAAGCTTATGCTATCTCACGTCGCCTCAACCAATCCTCCAATACTACCCTGACAATTTCCTTTTCTTTTATTAATTAGGGTCTCAAACCCTCAACCTGGAAAATAATCAGTACACCATCCTCGAGGACTCGGTTGCTTAAAACCTCAAGCTAACATTATAACCTAGCGGTTTTAAATACATGTTATCGTGACACAACTGCTATTGAACCACCCATGCCTCCACATGGCAAGACCACATCTTTCGTCGTTAAACCCAAATATATTGACTCCCAGTACCACGTGTTGCAAATCATTCATTTCGTGCGCACTTATCATAACGGGGCAACCGTGTACCATCTAGGTAGGGAAACGCTAATACGGGTCCCTTCCAATAAACTTACAGGTTGCATGCCCAACCTGTAGTTCTACTCCCAGTCATTCTTAACATGACTCACGACCTTTTTCAGGATTCAACTCAAAACACATCAATTCCCATGATGTAATTCTTTTGTTAAGTCTTACATTAGCGTAACCATAATTACCGAGTATACACTTACACATATATTAGGTCATATATTTAAATACTCAATTTATAGTATTTTTAACTTCCAAACCCTAACTTTCCAAGCCACCGCATTCATTCGATGCTTAAACCTTATTTTAGTGGGAATCACAAAGCAACTTTTCATACTTTCTTAAAAATGGCCAAATTAGGGTTCTTTATAGCGAAGAACATAAAATCAGGAATTTCAACAATCTCGTATGAAAACCCAACAACAAAAGGAACGATTCCGTTGCCTAATCGAGCTCTCTCTCGCGTATGCAGCGCTTTATCACGTTTCATTTTCAAAAAGGATGATTTAAAGCTCCTGAAATGATTGAATTTCATTTCGTATTAAAAGTGCTAAGAACGTGGCAAGAACGCAAAGAACGAACGAAGAACATGAAGAACGCGAAGAACCCACGAAGAACATGAAGAATGCGAAGAACATATTTTCTCTTGAAATTTCGACAGAGCTTCCCCTTATACGGGGTGATATTTCTAGGAAAATGTTGGTAGAGTTTCCCCTTATATCGAGATACATTTCTTAAAAAATTTCGGTAGAGTTTCCCCTTATATCGGAATATATTTCAAAATAAAAATGAAAAGAGTTTCCTCTATAAAATCAATCGAGAGGAAAACAACATCGAAATAAAAACTAATATAATCAAACTGCAAGCGATGGAGAATCGGTAGACACCATGCGTCTTAGGTGAGTGAATGAGTGACGAATCATAGGTTTCACTGACGTGCATAGCCACCCGCACCTAAGTAGGGTATTACACGAATTTTCCATCAAAATAACTATAAAAGCGAAAAAGAAAGAGAAATAAGCAATAGAGAATCGATAGACACCACGCGTCTTAGGTGAGTGAATATGTGACGAATCACATGGTTCATTGACGTGCATAGCCGCCCGCACCTAAGTAGGGTGTTACACAGATTTCTCCTCGAACCGCAACAGGAAACGAATCGAAAAGTAAGATGAATCGAGAACAAAACTCGGAAGAAAAGAGGATGAATTTAAAGCCTAGTTTACAAAGCAAACTAAGAGAGGATCATACCTTCCTCCTCGTTCTTCCGACAGCGCTTCGCTGGCGCTCTTTCCCCGCCTCTCACTCCTCCTCCCGACCTCTCAACCCTAGCCCTTGGGGTGGTGGTTGTAGTGGAAATCGTAGAGAATGAATGGGTAGGGGGTATTTATAGGCTCCAGAAAACTGCTAACCATAGTTAGTAAACCATGGTTTAGCCCGTAATCGCGGTTAGAAACCCATGGTTTTGGCTCATGGTTTTGGCCAAAACTTATCCGAAACTTAGGGCTTAAGTTAGAACATTCCATAGGGTTCTAGATTCGCTAATGACGCTTAATTAACGTTAATCCTGATTAATTTTCACTAATCACGATTTAACTTTCGCGGCTTGTGCTTATCTTTTACTAACTATTGATTAGTGTCCGCTAATGGACATTAGTAGTTTTCAATCCGTCATTAATTTCTTTAATCATGTGTATTTAGTCTTAATGACGGTCATTATGGGTTAATGATGTCTTAAACCTTTTTACTTCTCTTTCTTCCGAAAATCATAACAATTCCAAATGATGTCCGATTCATACAAAACAAATTCTGTTGGTTTCCTCTTGACGAGCCGAATCTTATGATATAGGATCCGAGAGGGACCAAGTTCAAGGCTTTACACCCCATGTGTACTGATCATGTGAGGGGGGGATCGTCAGTTTTGTGCTGTCCTCGGGGGGTCCACCTGGCAGAGGGAATGGAGGAGATGAGGTGGAGTACCTCCCTCCTGGAGCGTGATGGAGGACCAGTCGGAGGAGGAGCTTCCTGAAAGAGAGGCCTAGCGATGGTTACGGCTGAAGAAGGCTACGAGTTCCTGGAGAGGGGTCTGCGAGCAGCTCCAGGCATTGATGGTGGTGAAGCGCTCGGCTGGCGTAGGTCCGGCACGGGGGTGGAGGGCTCCAGCGGCTGGTTGTCGATGGCAAACAGCGGTGAGGCGCTCGTTGGAGCCTAAGACGAAGGGACCTCCATTGTTGATGACGCGAAAGAAGCGGAACTGCCTCCTAGTGGCGATGAAGAGGTGGTGAAGCCTCTGTGGTGGTTGTCGATGTCGCGTGCCTCCAGTGGAGGCATGGCTGGAGGAAGGTCTCTGGGGATACAGCTCGACGGCAACGAGGCCAAAGCAAGGCAATCGCGAGGGCGTTGCAATGAGGTGGGGACCTCGGATATCGCCCCAGCATCGGAGGGATGCTTTATCGGGGAAGAAGGGGTTGAGTGAAGCTGTCACCGATGCTCCGATCCTTGGCCTCTCCTGTTGTGTGTATCGATGGATGGATTTGATTAGGGTCAACGAGGTGCTTTATATAGGGATGGAGGACAATCGGAGTTGGAAGAGGATCGATGATGGGCAGCGTGGTGGTTTGATTTGGAAGGAAATTGAAAGGTCGAAGATTGAATCAGACAGGTGGACAACTAAACTGAGAAAGGAAGGAGGGAAGGGACGAGCGGGCGACGCCGACCGATTAGGAAAGAGGGATCGGGTGACGGGTGTCTGATAGAAGATCTAACGGGGGCAGAGAAGATCGGGTGGTCGGGTGGTCGAGATATGCGGGCAGCGACGCTGGTTTGGGAAAGTGGGGGAGGAGACGATGGGAGGAGGAGAAGCTCCTCAGACGTCCGATCGATCAAGGTCGGTCGGCGGAGACGTTGCCACGTGGCGTTTTTATTTTTTTAATAAATAAAAATAGAAATAAAAAATGACCAAAAACAGGTGACACGCGGAGGGTCCAGGAGCTGCCACGTGTCACTCATAGAAAAATCACAAAATAAAAAGGAAAAGAAAAATAAAAAAAGAAATAGCAAGCAATCTCGGATCAAAAATTTTTCTTCAAGAAAATTGCTCGTCTCGATGAGATCTACAACTTTATGAAGAAATCAAGACCAAACTAGGTCATTTGCACAAAGTGATATTTTTGGTGGTACTCTGTGTATAAAATACCTTGATTTTTTTGGGTTTTGTAATTTTTGTGTCATTGTTAAATAAGATAAAAATCAGAAAAATATGATAAAATAAAAGACAAATATTATACATCAATGTAATTTCTTTTGGATTTTTAATAATTAAGAAAATATAGAAATAAAATAAAGTACAATAAAGATGACTTTTGTACAGACTATTAGTGAACACTCATACTCAGTTAGTTTCTTTTACTTCAAACTCATTTTGGATTTGTATTTTTATGCCTTTTAATAAAACTTTTGTCAAAGAAAATAAATGAAAAAGATATAAAATAAAAATAATCAACTATGTACATAAAATAATAAGTTAAGATTGAGTAAAATACACAATGTACAAAAGAAGCCCAAAACTTAACTTTTACATATGAGCTCTTATTCACTTGAATTTGATCTTGTTTTGAAGGTAATTGAATGCACATTAGTTCAAAAGTGAGTAGGATCAAATCATACACTTTATGAGGAAATATCAGTGTTTTAGTCCGATCATCCTGAAATTACGGTTTGGATTTTTGATCCACTTATTTTTGTTGATGATTTTTTTGCATTTTTTTTATTCTTGTTACTAATATGTACATAATGGAGGTGTTTCAGGTGGTTTGGAGTTGACATGAATTAATTAAAAATCAGAGAAGTTAGCTATTTTACATGTCGATTGGGTTGGGATTTTTGGCTTCTTATTTTATGCAATTATGCATGATAAAATGTAATTATTATTTACATATGCATGAATGCTAATTATGTAAGATAATTGATAAAATGCATATGAATTTTGAGGAACTGAGCTTAACTGGTCTCTTTTAGAGTGATGAATCATAGATTTATCTAACCCCCTATACATAAATCATGCTCGTCCCCGAGCAACTAAAGAAATGAAATGAGGTCAAATGAGATTGGATTTCATACAAAAACCATGAGAAAAAGGTGAAAATGGAGCTAGACCCGACCTTTGGATTATTAATTTGGCGGAACTTCTGTAAGAATTAGGGCTTTAAAATCAACAGCCTCCAAGTTCTACACATCATTGTCATGGTTTTGGCTCAGAAGTCATCTTATATCAAATCCTCTTCCTAAAGCATACCCCATGAACATTGAACAATTGTCTCATGTGTGTGGAAGATTTTAACTCTTCCCATCAAAAATCCAGGACTACCATGCAAACCTCTCCTCAAATAACTCGTCATCGGGGAGTAAGGTATTTCCTTCTAAGTTCAGTCGTGATGTGTTCACAATCGAAAAGGGGGAGAAATTTTTAGAAGAAGGGGAAAAGAACTAGAGAGTGAACAATGTAGTCACCTCTCCTTGTGAACCGATCAGTTTAGCCAAGTCTATACCAAAATCTGCAGGTTGTTTTGAAGCTTGGACCTTTTGATCAAATATTTATTTGATAATGGGCTTCTTTTTGTTTGGATTTTTGGTTGATCTACAATGATCTTATTGTGCCCCTACAAATATAGAATCTTTCTTTCCGCACATGTTTTGGGGACTTAGAAAAAAATGGTGCCCAGTCGTCCATCCCTTATCCGAAGCTTTATTTTAACCAGTACTCCAATCTTAGATGTCCATGCTACTAGAAAAGAGACTCGGACAGTCTTCCAACACCCCGTCTGAGTTGAGCTAAGCGCATAGTGCGAGAGTACAGATTAATTCCCTATTCAAGAGTCGCACCCAGAATGAGGCGACCAGGTTAGAAACTAAGAGTCAATTCTACACATTGTCATGCGGAACTCGAAGAATTAAATCAAAGACCTGAAGCTTCTAAAATCCTCTTTCTCGGTGAAGTTCCTCTGAAAATTAGGTGGATTAAGGTCAAGTCAAGATCACTCTCGGTTTCTTCTCATAACTTGGTTCAGAACCCAAGGGCTTTTCACAAATGCATATGCATGTAATGCTAGATGAAATGCAAATGTATGGAATGCAAATAAATTTTTATGAGATTTTTATGCAAGATTTGTTTTTTTTCATTTTTTTTCAAAAAAATTGTAATTAATTTTTTTTAGATTTTACAATTTAGTTACCCACTCAGTAAATAAGAATACATACTTATGCAAAAGTACAAGCTATGGGTAAAATATATATAGGTATATACACACCCCCTATACTTAGCGAGTGATATGTCCATAGAACACAAGAAGCGCATAGAAGTTGTTGCTCCGGCTAAGCGTAAGAGAGTGAAAAAGAAAAAGAAAAAGAAAAAGAAAAATAGAAGTCGGCTCGCCCCCTTACTTAGGCTGTGAACAATCTAAGTATAGAATAAGGGCGAAAATGAGACAGACAAGCGGAGAATTGGCTGAGGAGAGTATGTACAGTAGGCTTGGGTCCCCTTATACTTAGGCTCTGGTCAGCCTAAGTATGAAAGAAGGGTGCAAGTGAAGTGGTCGAGAGAAGAAGTCGATGAGGAGAGTAGTATATACAAATGGCATCGGTCCCCCTATACTTAGGCCTCGGCCTAAGTAGAGGAAGAAGAAGTACAAGGTAACCGATGGGGTCGGAAGGGAAGGTTGCCGATGATTAAGGAGGTTTTTGGCAGATCTTTTTGTGAGCCTATGGAGAGAGCTCATAATGAATGAAAGAAAATGAAGCATATGAGTCCCAACCATTGTCGGAGTTATCCTCAGAAGAATAGTACCGGAGGGTGTATTGTTGGGAAGAAGCAGATGAAGCAAATGAGCCAGATGATTCCCAACCATCGTCGGAGTTATCCTCAGAACAATAATACTGGAAGGTAGAGGCACTCCAAATATTCTTGTTTTTAAGCTATTTTCTCAAAATGTGCTCAATCTTGTGGCCAATTGATTCGTCCTCCGATGATGAATATTGTAAAGCACTAGTCTCAGTCTGGTCATAAGAAATTACTCCGGTATATCTAGTGAGACCAGGGGGTCAACTCCAGAGGAATAGTAGTGAGGAGTAGGAGTTGTCCAATGAGGATCGATATTTGGCTGCTTGCTTAGATAAGTCTTCAGAGCTGCAAAACTGAGCTCACTAATAAAGATCACCTTATCCCGACCTGATGAAGAATCCTCAGAATATTCCTTTTTCGGTTTGTCGAAGCGACATTCTTAATCGATTTTTAAGAACCTGAAGCAAGAACAAGAGGAGAAGATTGATACGGCTTGAACTGTTTGGGGAGCACTTCGTGGAATCAATACTCTTCTTCTTCTCACCAGATAACCGACTAGATGAAGGAGCAACCAGTTTAACGGGAGTGGTCAATCTAGTCCTTGTCATCTGTGAAGGTCCTGGGGGTGAGGTGTTGTCAATTGGGTCTTCTTTAGATGAATAATCATAGTAATATTCCTCCTTGGTCAGCAGATGCCGTGTGTATGTGTTCTCAGTTGGCTTGGCGTTGGTGCGTTCTTGAGTCGGATCATTAAACAGGCATTCAGATAATGTCTCTCTGACTTAGGGTTAGCTCATTATTGTGTGTTAAAATCAAATGAACAATCATTTAGATGGTAAAATTCTTGCATCAGATGTTCCTCCATTGGATTTGTCACGGAAGTTGCGGAGGTGTAAGCAGTAGGAAATGGGTGGATGGGGGAATTTGTGATCCAACGATCGGCTAAACAGTTGTTATCTCAGGTGTAGCAGTGGGGTAGGGCTCTTCTACCGCTTGAAAGTTACGGTTGTTGATGGCTTTATGGGTCACCTTAGAAGATCATGTTTCCCCAAAGGCTATGTGCTGAAGTGCTCCCAATGCGATGAAATTGATTTCCTGAGTCTCGCAATCTATAGTTGTCTTAGCCAAGGCTAAGAACGGCTTTTCGAGAATGATTGGGGACTGGGTAAATTCTCGTTGATGCTTAATGTCAATGATCGTGAAGTCCACCTTGAGCGAAGCACCTTGGAATGTAACGACGACGGAAATAGTTCCTCTCGATAAGTTTATAGATTGATCATCCAACTGAACGATCTCTCTTGATTTCCTAATTGGTCCAATTTTGAGCTTGTCAAATACGAAGGTCGGGAGAATATTGATTGGTGAGTCATCATCAGTTTGGACATAGGTGAATGTGGTGTCTTTGATTTCATAGTCAAATCTAGACAACTGCTTCACTATGCGGCTCTTGGTCTTTCTCATCGTCACTAAGGAGGTGGCCATTGATAATATGTGTCTTTCAATCATTATTCTATTTGTGCCTGACTTTTTTCAACATAAATTTACTCATTACAAATCTTTCAAGGTCGAGGAAGTGTTTAATGGTCTTTATCAAGGGAATCTCAAAAAGCAATCTTTGATCCAATGCTTCCCTCAGAGCAAGATCCAATTTCTTCAAATCCTCTCCACTTCAATTTTTATGGTTTTTTCTGATTTTTCAATTTTTTGGATGTTTTTCGAATTTTTCGAATTTTTTTGGTATTTTTGGTGTGGTGTGTAGATCTGATACTTTCCATAACTGAAGAAGGGCTTTGATGTGCGGAGTCAGAGTCATCCCTAAGGGAGTAATATCCAGAGGTGTCGCTGTCAGAGTTGTCCCTAGGGTGTACAGAGTTTTTGAGTATTTTCTGGATTTTCAACCTAAGATCCAAACCTTTCATCTTCTATTTTCATCCATGATCTAAGCGGAAATTCTCTCCACTTATCATGTCTCTGCCTTAAATTGTCATCCTCTAAAAACTTTTCATGATCAATCATGTGCGGAGTCTGCTTTATGGGAGGATTCTGCGGAAATCTGTAGGTCTCATACTTAGCATATCGTGACGCAGGCATGCACTGCAGGGTTGAGTAGAGTTCATTTCCATAGTTGTGAATAGTCGGATCCTCATACGTTGAAATCACATAGGGTTTATGTGTGTCTATATCATAAGTCCAGTCCTCTGTATGTGTGGGCAGTTCGAAGTAGTGGTATACAGGCTGGTTAATAAGGATTTGATCATTACGGTTAATCCAGTATGGATGATTATCAGACGTGGGACGCTCCATTCAGTATGGTTAGGTCACTATGTTATTTCTCAAGGTCAAGGCAAGATGTGGATTTGTGAAGTATTGACCTATCCCAATAAAATCATGATGAGAAAATAAAGTCGATTGGGATTGGGGTCTCTGCTAGTCGTGTGTCACAATAGTAGATTGCTATTCAAATGGTTCATGAGTTTTGGCGAGAAATCAGGAATAAGATGGATCATCCTAGGATGGAAGTTGATCATGTGTAGAAAAGGGCGGGGGAGGTGAAAAATGTGAAGAACTGAAGAATTCGATCGAATGATTGACTTTATGATCAAAATATAAATGATTGGAATTCATAGAGTAGACCAGATTCATCCATGGGTAAGAGTCTCCCGCGAATGTTGGAGGATGTCTGGAGGAAGAGGGTTTAGATGATCGGGGATTGATCAAAAAGAAATAATCTGGTGGGTATTAGGACCAATGTCCAATCATTTTTAAAGGAGATGGATGAGCTGACATAATAGATTTGGTTAAAAGCGTGCAAGTGCACAGGGTACTCACAAACATACTCAAAAAAATGAATCAAGAAGGGAGAGTGATGGCGCAAATGTGCGATTTTTTATTATTCGAACTTGATTCACGCACACTAATGCAAATGCAATACAAATCTCAAGTTCACCAACTCAGACAGTGAAGGCTGCAAGAGTCCGGCTAATTTTCTTATCAATTTTGATAGGTGATAATTTCAATCTTGGAGAAGAATTAGCAAGCTGTTAGGGACCGGAAATTTTTCCTAAAGACAGGCTTGAATTCATACGGCTAGTTGCATCTACTTTCAGCAAGTATGTGTGTAAGTACGAACTATAAAACGGCTATCAGTGTTACTTATGTATGGTGTTAATTGCGTTGTCCTTTAACCATCCACTCTGCTAAGGGAGACTGTAGTTACCTCACTGAGAGTAGCTAGTCGTTTTTAAAATTAGTAGTCTAAATGAATATTCCGGAGATTGGCTAAATCCTAGTGTGTGTCTCTCACTCTCGCAGAAAGATAAATTAATCTAGGGATGGGGTTATTCTCCTGCAACAATTCTTGATTTTATGAATTAATTAAAGTTGGTCTTGTTTAGTAATCCAAATTTTAATTTAGACGATCACTGAAGAATTAAGTGAGAAAAATAGACATCTACCGTCCAATCCCAATTTTCATTAGATTTTAAGTGACAAAACAAGAGAGAGAAATCGAGAAAAGCCAATGCACGCGAGAAACGATGATGTATGCTCAGTTAGAAGATTTATAGTGATTCCTCGCAATCTTCATGTGGGATGCAACACAAGAATTTAAAAATTATTCTACATGAGATGCAAGCCGACAAAACCTCACATAGTAGAAAGTTCTATTATCTAGGAAGAAATGAGTTCAATTTTTAACTATGTTGCATGAGCTAATGTGTGTCTCAATTAAAGTGTAGTGTGGCCATAGGTTCTACGAGCACAAGCAAAATAATACTATTAGCTCTAATAGTTGTAGTGCAGGTCTAACCTACGAGCCACCCAAGTCGGGCCCCACATCACCGGAGAGTGAAACAAGCCACGACATACCACATAAAAAGTTCAAGTCTTGTTTACACATGTGGGATTCTAAATGGAAACCACTATAAATGCGCAATTATTACAAATAATTAAATAATGCTAAAAATAAATGCTAAACTCTACGCTCTCTCACGACTCGACTCAAGCTTAATTTATGTAGCTTTTTGGAGGATAGTAGAGATGTGTCAGTTTCTTTGAAAACCACTCCAAATACGTTGGGTACCTTGCACAAAAAATAAGATAGAAAGTGTAAGAGAATAACACAAAAACAATCAAAAAATAAAAACAAGAAAATAAATGCTATGAAAAAAATAATAAATGCAGGGAATATAAAATGGAAAATATACAGTGATGAGGCTTGGGGTCAGACTACCCGAATATGTGAAAAACCTAATTCTAAATTTTCTAGACAAAAAGCCTAAGTTGTTTGCCTCCCCGACAACGACACTGTCTGATGATATCCTAAAATACCCTTTGTTAATTCGCCAAAAATTAACAAGCTGCCACGTGTGACACATGGCGGCTCCAAGAGCTTAATTTTCGGCTCCAAGAGTGTAAGAGAGTGACAAAGGGTATTTTCATCTGATGAAATTTTTTTTTATTTTTTCTAATAAATAAAAATCGAAATAAAAATGGCCAAAAAGGTGACACGTGGCAGCTCCAGGAGTTGCCACGTGTCACTCATAGTAAAATCACAAAAATAAAAAGGAAAAGAAAAATAAAAAAGAAATAGCAAACGATCTCGGATCGAAAATTTTTTCTTCACAAAAGTTGCTTGTCTCGAAGAGATCTACAACTTTCATGAAGAGATCAAAATAAAACTAGATCATTTACACAAAAATATATTTTTGACGGTACTCCATGTGTATAAAGTACATTGATTTTTTCATGTTTGTAATTTTTTGTCATTTTTAAATAAGATAAAAATCGAGGAAAATATGATAAAATAAAGGGTTTTTATCAGTTGTGCCCCTCTGAGATATTCCAATATCAATTATGCCCCTCCCTTTTTCGGAATATCAGTTGTGCCCTTGACTTTTTGTCGTTCTATCACTTGTACCCCTCTGTTACTTTAGCTTCAGTAAGTTGAACTTAACCATGATTTTTTTCAAACCATGGTTTGGTCAGGAGGGGTAAGATTGGAAACCGTCTTCTTCTTCATTGGGTTCTGATGAATCCACATTTCATCATCTTTATTCTATCATTTTGGCCTTAAAAACCCTAGTAAATGCGTGTAAATAGCATTAATTTATGCATTTTAGCATTCATGTACATGTGTGTAAATATTATATAAAATGCGGTTTTTAAAGCCAAAATTATAGAATAAAGAAAAGAAAAAGAATAAAATATTGTAAATATTTTATGACCCGAAACCCTGAGACTAGGCATCTTGATGACTAGGTCGACAAGGAATAAAGTAGGGGGAGATAAGGTCAGAAATACAGATAAAATACCTATACCTTTTATTCATTCTTTATTCATTATTGGGACCTATTTTTGGTTCCACTTTTTATACTTCAAATAAAGAAACTTTGTACATGAAAGTTGTAGATAATTTTATAAATAAAAATACAAAATTGATTTCACTGAAAAATAATGTACAGATAAAAAGTTATGGTCTGAATAAAATTCCAGAATCCCAAATTCCAGACCCGTATCTCACAAACGACAACTCCAAATGCAGTATACTCACCTTTAATTGTATATAGAAGAAAATAAGCTATTTAATGGCGGTGGTTTCACATTTGGCGGAGCTACGGTTTGAAAGTTGAGTTTTGGACCCCTATTGTATACTTGTACATATTAAAATATTCAATTTATTATTTATTCATTATTTTTATATTTTTATATTTTTATAATGTTGTAAATATTACTTACAATATTTATGTACATTAAAATCAGAATAAAAATGCAAATAAAACTCAAAATAAAATACCTGTATGTATAATACATAGGTAATAATTCTATAGACATACATGTATAAACTATACTTATATTTTATTAAATATACAAAACACATCAATAAATTAAAATAAAAATACAATTAAGTGTATAAAAGTATGTTATAATTATATAAAATAATAAACAAAAATAAATAAATTAAATATACAAATTAAAAATAAAAGAATACAATATATAGCATAATACTCCTATAAAGGGTATAGTAGTCAACTAGTAAAAATATACCTCTAAAAAATAAATAAAAATCACAAAAAAATAATTTATAAAATAATAAATATTTTTTATTAAATAACCTAAATCTAAATAATTCGTTTACTATTTTAAAACGAATTTACAAAACTTTTTTTGGGGGGCTTTTTCCTGGTTGGTCCAGGTGGACCAACCAGGTGGTCTGGGATGTTGACCAGCCGGTCAACTCCCTGACCATAGCCCTGTACCCTTGTCAGAGTGCCTGTGACCCGCTTTTCCTCGAATTTTTTCGCCATGATGCGTTGCTCGAGGAAGAGTTGACCCTTCATGAAAGTTGTACCCCGTACAACCATCTAGCTCGCCGACCTAAGAGATCCACCCAGATCTTCTTCGCCTGCTCGCAATCTTCCCTTGAAAGTCGTGCCTCGGCCATGTTTCAAAAACCACCCAAACCTCCCATTTCCAGTTTGAACCCGATTTGACCTTGGCTTTGGCTCCCTTGGGCGTGCTCCGGATTGATCTTGGTGACAGGAAGGTCTCCAGCTAGCTAGAGAGGGCCAGGCAAAGGCGAAGCGGCGCTCCACCCATCTCCGGCCAAGCTTGTCCGTGAGGTCCTACCTTGGGTGTTCAACCCTTGAGGTGTTGTTTCTTTTGTGTTTTTCTTGTATTTTTCCTATATTTCTAGCCTTCCTGTAGCATTAGAATCATCTAGCTATCCTTCACTTCGCTCGAAATCCATCAACTTGCCTTCACGTCCACCTCGCCGGAGCAAGCTCCGGCGAGCTTCTCCCTCACCGCCTTCCACCTTCTGCTACTGCAGGGTGATGCGCGGCAGCTTGCCCGCGGTCCCCCTTAACTCTTCTTTGCAGGTTCAAGCTTCTCAAGGACGCCTGGAGTGATTTTGCGCATCCGGCCGAGCCACCTGGAGCTTCTTTGCTCCTCTGCCTCCACGGGTGCACTCCGACCATCTTCCGAACCTTCTGATCACCCCTGTAGGTAGAAGGGACCTCCAGCGAGCTTGTGGACTCCATATCAGTTGCAGATCACGTCGGAAGACGGAGCTCGCATCGATTTCATCTCGGCGGACCCCTGTTCTTCGTTTGTTCTTGCATATCAAGGTCGAGCTGTTGGATCCCTGCTTGTTCTTCGGAGCGCACAGCCACCGTCAGATGGTCCCCAACGCCCAGCCGTCCGATCAATCGTCCATCTTCTAATCCTGAGCGTTGGCGTCCGAAGGGGTATCGGCGTGCGAGAGCTTGCCACGTGTATTAGTGGGAGCCATCCCACCGTCCGCCATCGCCGATTGCGTGGGTAATTTTGTACGATACCCCGCAGTTTTGACCTTTTATATTTTGTATAATAATTGTTGTAATAGGTAAAAACTTTTGGGTAACTTTACGATATAGCCCCTGTGCTTCTCGTTTTGACAGTTCAGCCCTTGCCAATGGCGCACGTGCGAGTCACGTGGGTCTTTGGCATTTTTGTAACTTAGCCCTTGGGAGTTCCTTTATTTCATTTCAGTGCATGGACATTTTTGCTGCATGGTAAAGTTTCTGGAAATATTGCAAAGAGGCCCTCGGATTTTCTGAATATTTCAAAAATGCCCCTGCGAACATGATTTTCCCTTTTGCTTCTTGTATTTTATGCATGCATCTATAAAACCCCAAAAAATCTCCAAAAATCACATTAAGTTCCTGATGTAGTATAGTTCATCATCATATTTTTATTTTTCACAATTATTGCATTTTAATATTTATTAAAAATCAAAAACAACCATTTTGTGCACTGTCTAGCTTATAAAATCCCAAAAAAATATAAAAACTCTCCAGAAAAATCTCAAAAAAAAATATTTTGTGTCTTTTAGTTTGTTTTAACTCCCAGCCAAAAATCATTAAAAATCTCAAAAGAAAAACACTAAAAATTAGAAAACACTCTAAAACTTCAAAAAAATATATAAAATCGAAGAAAACTCCAAAAAATACAAACTCAGTTTCTGTTTGCCCTAGATTTTATCCTCTTTATTTGAAAAATAGTGTGGACAAATTTTGTGGCTATTTTCTATTTTTAACTTCCATTTTATTCACAGACAGCACAGTTTTCACTGTTTTCTCTCATTTCAGTATTTAAAAATACCAAAAACACCTTGAAAAATAACCAAAAATCACAAAAACAGTAGAAAATCCTAAAAATATCAAAAACATTTTATTTCTGAATTTTTGATTATTTTTGCACATTTTTATAAATATTTCATCTTGTCTTTTATTACATTGTCTTTATTTTCCAATATTGAAAAAGGAAAAAAATATAAAATATAAAAAGAAAATATAAAATCAGAAAATTAAAAATCAAAATACAAAAATATAAAATTAAAAATTAAATATAAAAATATAAAAATTAAAACCCACAAAAAATTAGCATAGTGGATACTTGATCACTTTCACACACATTTTGAGCATTTTTGCCCCGATCTAGCCTTTCTGCTCCCTGTGTTCGACCTCTACAATACTTGCACCTATACACATCTTGTTGTAGAGTTATAATAAATTTTAACTCCGCACATTTACTTTCATTGCTTGATATATTTGTCGTGGGTTAATTGTTGTTTTAATCCGAATTTCGCGTGGTCGATTCAGCGACTGAGTTCCCGCCTTGTGTGGAACTTAAGATCACCGATTTTTGGGTTAAACAAATGGCGCCGTTGCCGGGGAGCAACAACGCTTAGTTCGGGTCTTGTTTGTGTTTGTGATTTATTGTCTATTTTTGCGGCTTTTATTTTTGCTATTTTATTTTCTTTGTTTTTTGAGCTGTCTAACCTTCTCCTTTGTTGACTTTGTGCGAGGTACCGCGGATCGAGGGAGGCGCTCCACCCTAGGCGTCTACGCACCCACGTGAAGCCGGATTCTGCCAGCTTAGCACCGAGGAGACGAGCAGAGATTTTTGAAGACCGAGCTCCGCCTTTAGTTGTAGAATTTATTTCCTGCATTTATTTTTTGTAATTTTTGTGAGAGAGAGACCACTATATTTGTAATAATATAGGTACCCTCGGACTTGGACTCTTGAGCCTAATTTCCAAGTGATTGTTCACTTGGGGGCTCGCCACGGTTTTTGTCGGCTTTTCATCGCATTTTTTTATTTTGTTTTCTCGATTTTGATTTTATTTCTTTTGTGTGATTGAGCCCTTAGTTTTAGGATTGCTTGCGATAGATTAAGGCCAAACACCTAATACCTTTGCATGTGCCTATAGCCGCGTTTGGACTTAGTCAAATTTAAACAGTTGATTCATCACCTTCAATCCGCCGCGCCGCGAGCTCTCCCCGCAAAGCGCTTTCTCCTAAACTCAAGTGTGTTGAGCAGAGGAGGGGTGAGCCTAGACCGGACTCTAGGGTTGAAGATTGATGATCGACTTGTGGTTCTTCCCGCTAATAGTAATTTCTGAAACTTAGGGCGATTTCATCGGCTTTTGCATTTGCATATAGATAGGTTTCAATTCTGCTGAGCATCCTTGCATGTAGAGTGCTGGAGGCAAGGTGAGCATTTACGCTTTAGCATCCATCATTATTTGCCGCTTGCATTGCTTCTCCGACTCTCCCTCTGATTTTGCCAACCTAGGTGTTCAAAGTAATTGATTCCCCGATAGGCTCGTGCATTTTTATTAAAAATCCAAAAAAAAAGTGACAACCAATAAAATTGGGACTGTTAATATTACTCGACCCTAAAATCCATCAAAAAGAAAATATTGTCTTGGGGCGAGTAATCCCCTCATTGTCTTCGCTTCTACTTGCTCGCGCACACACTAAGGATTAGTGCCCAAATCCCATATTCAGCCCCCTAAGTGTTTGCGCAATATTTTGACTTCTCACCTAACTCTAAAAAAGACAAGATAAAAAGACCGCTCTTTGCGGTCTCTACCGAGTTGAGTAGGTGAATTGAGGGTTTGACTTGTTTTCATTTTTGCTTGTGATTGTTTTGTGTGTGTCCTAGATCGCTCCTGCGCACTTGCGCCTTTCTTCTCACTTCTCTTGACTTGACCATCATGCTCTCCCGATCATTTTTCCTTTGTTTCGAGATGGCCGACTAGAGCATATTTTATCCGGACTTTGCATATCATTCGTTCACTCCAGCCAGTCCACCTCCTTTTTTCCAAGAGGACTTTGCTCCTGACTTTTGTACATATCCGCCTCAGCCACAGTATCAGACCTCGGATTTCTACCCACACCAACCTCCACTTCCGTATTATCCATCTTCACATCCACCTGAGGCCGAGCTATTGGAGTCACCTTTCATGGAGTCCACCCTTGAGCACTTGACCCAAATGATGGATCATATGAGACAGAGGATTGACCACCTCACTAGTACCAATAAGAGCGACCATGATGTTCCACCATTTTATGATATGGGTTCACTCGAGGATTTCCATGAGAGCTTGCAATCACCAAAATTACAAAAAAATGAGAAAAATTTGAAAATACAAAAAGAGTTCGGGAGACACATGATCGAGCCAGACTGTGAGGAGAGGTACCACTTGCCAGATCCTTTGACCACACAACCTCTCACACCCCGTCCCACCTTTGACCCCAAGGATGCCACTGTACAGACTGCTCTTGGCATGCCTCGCGTATATGTTGATTCCGACCTCCTTCCCTGTATGGAGGAGGTCCAAAAATTCAAAAAAATGTTGACTGAACCCGAAGTGGTGGCCACCATTCATGAGATCATCCGTGCCCCACTTCAGCAGGCCATGACAGATTTATCTGCTCCTCTTCCCAAGAAGAGAAAGCGGAGGAGCAGATCTGAGCGTCATATCTTGACCATGGCCACTGCCCACGCCATCACACACCGTCCCATTCCTCGGAAGAAGAACACTGCCACACCATTCATTAGTTGCACCATCTCTGACCACACATGTGATCACACTCTCCTAGACGGCGGTGCATCGATCAGTATCATACCCTTCTCGCTGGTACAGTCTCTTCACTTAGGGCCTCTCAAGAAGACCAGGATGATCGTACAGTTTGCTGATGGATCAATAAAGAGGCCGAAGGGTATCCTTAAAAACGCCGTCATTTCGATTCAGGGCACGAGCTATCCTGTTGATTTTGTCGTATTGCCCATGGAGACCTCCACAGGGGAGCAGTCTCCAATCATCCTGGGATGACCATTCCTCGCCTCTGCGAGAGTCGTTATTGACTAGGGATCAGGAGAGATTCGCTTCCGTCCTGCTGACGAGAGCGAAGCATTGATCACCGCACCCACTGCTGACCAGAGACCTGCACCTGATGTGATTTCACCTATCTTGGTTGACCCCGAGGACTATGATCTATATGAGGATATCAGAGAGACCTTCTTCATGACCGATGACGAGACCCGAGAATTCCTCTCCAAGGAGGAAAGCTCGGAAAGCATAGACCTTAGTGTTGCTGCTTCCTGTGATTGGCGATGTGTTGATGACATCCGCGGGATTTACACGATCGGTACCATTGAGCAGAGGGCAGATTTAGAGACTATACAGGACGGACATGCTCTGACTACTTCCACTGATGAGTCCGCTCCTGTTCATGTAGATACTAATGAGACTAAGGCCGAATTTGATTTAGTTGCTTTTCTTCAGAAATTCGGGCCTTTTGATGAGAAAGATGATCCGGTTGAAATTATAGAGGACGACCAGAGTTCGACTACTTCCACCGATGAGTTCGTGCCTTTTGATTTTGACCTGGACGACACCTCGCAGGACGACACTGAGTACACTACTTCCGATGATGATGAGTTCGTCCCATTCCACTTTGATATCAGCGAGACTCCCAAGGCCGGACCTAGCCGTACTTCTTCCACTCACTCGTCTGTGCCTCTTCACCCTAGGGCCACTGAGGACCATCACCCTGTCGACCCTGATCGGTTTCTGTCATCTGAGGACCCCGATGTCGACCTGCACCACACTAGATCTATCCCTCAGCGGTCCCGCAAGAAGGTTCGCTTTCTACCTTCTTGACCCTCTGTACATCCATCCTGTTGTACATTCGTGTTGTGTACCTCCGTCTCTCTTCCGTATTGCTCGTCCACCCATTCTCGTGTTTGCCTAGCTTAGGACGTACTTTGTCCTAAGTATAGGGGGTGGACGAACCGAGTGTTCTTTCATCGTTTCGTGTCATCACTCCTGTCGTTGCCTATACTTAGGGCTTCTTTCACCCTAAGTATAGGTGGAGCGATGCGTACATCCTCACAATCTCTTCTTCTATCTTCATCTCTTTTTCTTCTTTTCTTCTTTTCCTCTTTTATCTTCTTCATCTACTGAAAAGGTGCCGCCCCTTGTAGGCAGTCTTCTATACTTAGGACGTACCTTGTCCTAAGTATAGGGGGGTGTGCACCCCGAGTTGTTCTATTCTTTGATCCTCTCCATTGTCTCCTCTTCTTGTCTATACTTAGGGATAACTTACCCTAAGTATAGGGGGAGACAACCCGAGTACGATCTGTTCATTCCCACCCTTGACCCTCCCTGCTTTGTGTACAGTCCCCTATACTTAGTATTATTTGATCCTAAATATAGGGGGGACGGTCAACTTCTCATTAGTTTGTTCATTCATTCCTTTATTCATTTATCTTTGGGCTTGCCTATACTTAGTACGAGTTATGTCTTCTCTTTTCTCTTCGATCTATGAGGACATAGCTCAAGCTAAGTATAGGGGGGTCGTATATACTACGTATATACTTTAGCCATAACTCGTACTTTTGTATTTTCTTAATAATATGGCTAAAAATTCTTTAAAATTCATTAAAACCCCTAATAAAAAGGTGTTTTATTCCTCAAATTCTTTTTGTATTTACTGACTAATAAATCAGGTGAAAATGTTTTTTGCAAAATGTTTGAAAAATAGTTTGAAAGTCTTCGTGAACATTTATTGAAAACTATTTTGAAAATATTTTGTTACATGTTTTCAACCTGTGTAAAATGTGTGGTTTGTAAAAATTTCTTTTCTTTGTGTGAAATAAAATGTTTGAAAATGATTTGCAAATGGTTTGAAAAATGGTTGCAAAAATATTGTGAAAAATCTATATATACTGTTTGAAAAACCTTTGCAAAATGATTTTCAAATGTGTGTACATGTTTGCAAAAATGTTTGTAAAAATTATTTTGGACTATTGTTTTCAAAAATTGTGTGAAAAGCTTGTGTCAAATAAGTTTGAGGAATATTTACATCACACCAAAATCCACTATATACATGTACTTATAAAATTGATCACTTACCCTTGTAAATCCTTAAAATCCACTTCTTGTATATATAAGAAGCACTCCCGTGTACATATTTTAACCTATTTTTCAGCCAAAATCTTTTTGTTTTCAAAAAGCCCAAAAACAATTGCAAAATTAAAATCCAAAAACATTTGAAAAATCTTTTTGAAAAAGACAAAAAAAATGCATATGCATCATCATCATCTTTTCAAAAATCCATAAAAAGTTCAAAATCCTTGAAAATTGCATCACAAAAATATTTTCTGCATGGCATTTGCATGGCATTCGCATTTTTCGGATTGAGTTTGATAGTTGAATAAGTCTAAGTAAAATCCGGAGATTGGAGCTTGATTGGACCTTAAAATCTACCTAATAACAGGAACCTTATAGGAACTGGGTTTGAGGTACTTCAGGTCTAGTTGACTTAATTCTTTGAGGATCACGAGACTTGGTTCAATGGATTCTTGACTGCCTAAGTAGAGTATTTCGAAGCACACGCACGACTCTTGTTGATAATGACCTAACTTGGACACCTGCACCTTTCACATGGCTCAACTCAGTTGGAGTGGTGAGGGGATTGGATTTGTCGGTATGAGACGCACACAAGTGGAAACACTTGTCCTCCTCTAGGGAGGGAAGTGCACCCCAACCCGTCCAGTGATTAGGAAGTCTAAAGACAGGAGGCTGTGGGTTGCGATAAAGCTTCAAAAGAGGGATAGTCTACTGGCTCAAGAGGAAAAACTCCTTATGGAAATGCTGCTGTGAATAGTATTTCAAAAAAAAAGAAAAAAAAAGAAAAAAAGTTCAGGCATGTACAAAAATAAAAAGCCTGCAAAGTATGTACAAATGTTGTGAAGCCAATAAGCAAGCTTGAGTTCCAAAGTCATATCATGTGAGCCTGCAGCAGGATGACTTGACTACACTGGTCTTGCATCCCAGGATAGGTAGCTACACTGGCTACCGTCCATTCTTCTCTTCACCCCCTACTCTTGAGCTGGTTGCCACTTGAACTTAGAAGGGAATACGCCGCTCCTCGAGGATGGAGTTATTGGATTGGGGAATCATTGGGTTGTCGTACTGGAGAAGTCAGTCTCTTTGTCATTCTAGTTGGGGAGAGCCACTATCACTTACATTGTACGAGTCAGATTCATAGTCGTAAGGGTTTGCGTATGAGTTGAGATATTTCTGACATGGCTATTGAGGAGACTTGGACAGAGTTTTGGGATTCTCAGGGACTGTTGAATTTCAAGCACAGTTCTCATTAAGGTTCCGTCCGCACTAAAATTCCAAAGGACCTACTTAAGCTCCAAACTTTGATTTTGCAAAGACAAGTTCGATGATCAAATAAAAATCCAAAGTTCTTCTTTTTCTTTTCTTTCGTTTTCTTTCTTGCACTTATTGCATAAGTGTTTGCTAGGGACTAGCAAAGGCAAGTATAGGAGGATGATGAATCCACATTTCATCATCTTTATTCTATCATTTTGGCCTTAAAAACCATAGTAAATGCGTGTAAATAGCATTAATTTATGCATTTTAGCATTCATGTATATGTGTGTAAATATTGCATAAAATGCGGTTTTTAATGCCAAAATTATAGAATAAAGAAAAGAAAAGAAAAGAAAAAGAATAAAATATTGTAAATATTTTATGACCCGAAACCCCGAGACCTAGGCATCTTGATGACTAGGTCGACAAGGAATAAAGTAGGGGGAGATAAGGTCAGAAATACAGATAAAATACCTATACCTTTTATTCATTCTTTATTCATTTTTGGGACCTATTTTTGGTTCCACTTTTTATACTTCAAATAAAGAAACTTTGTACATGAAAGTTGTAGATAATTTTATAAAGAAAAATACAAAATTGATTTCACTGAAAAATAATGTACAGATAAAAAGTTATGGTCTGAATAAAATTCCAGAATCCCAACTTTCCAGACCCGTATCTCACAAACGACAACTCCAAATGCAATATACTCACCTTTAATTGTATATAGAAGAAAATAAGCTATTTAATGGCGATGGTTTCACATTTGGCGGAGCTACGGTTTAAAAGTTGAGTTTTGAACCCCTATTGTATACTTGTACATATTAAAATATTCAATTTATTATTTATTCATTATTTTTATATTTTTATATTTTTATAATGTTGTAAATATTACTTACAATATTTATGTACATTAAAATCAGAATAAAAATGCAAATAAAACTCAAAATAAAATACCTGTATGTATAATACATAGGTAATAATTCTATAGACATACCTGTATAAAGTATACTTATATTTTATTAAATATACAAAACACATCAATAAATTAAAATAAAAATACAATTAAGTGTATAAAAGTATGTTATAATTATATAAAATAATAAACAAAAATAAATAAATTAAATATACAAATTAAAAATAAAAGAATACAATATATAGCATAATACTCCTATAAAGGGTATAATAGTCAACTTGTAAAAATATACCTCTAAAAAATAAATAAAAATCACAATAAAATAATTTATAAAATAATAAATATTTTTTATTAAATAACCTAAATCTAAATAATTCGTTTACTTTTTTAAAACGGATTTACAAAACTTTTTTTGGGGGGCTTTTTCCTGGTTGGTCCACGTGGACCAACCAGGTGGTCTGGGATGTTGACCAGCCGGTCAACTCCCTGACCATAGCCCTGTACCCTTGTCAGAGTGCCTGTGACCCGCTTTTCCTCGAATTTTTTCGCCATGATGCGTTGCTCGAGGAAGAGTTGACCCTTCATGAAAGTTGTACCCCGTACAACCATCTAGCTCGCCGACCTAAGAGATCCACCCAGATCTTCTTCTCCTGCTCGCAATCTTCCCTTGAAATTCGCACCTCGACCATGTTTCAAAAACCACCCAAACCTCCCATTTCCAGTTTGAACCCGATTTGACCTTGGCTTTGGCTCCCTTGGGCGTGCTCCGGATTGATCTTGGTGACAGGAAGGTCTCCAGCTAGCTAGAGAGGGCCAGGCAAAGGTAAAGCGGCGCTCCACCCATCTCCGGCCAAGCTTGGCCGTGAGGTCCTACCTTGGGTGTTCAACCCTTGAGGTGTTGTTTCTTTTGTGTTTTTCTTGTATTTTTCCTATATTTCTAGCCTTCCTGTAGCATTAGGATCATCTAGCTATCCTTCACTTCGCTCGAAATCCATCAACTTGCCTTCACGTCCACCTCGCCGGAGCAAGCTCCGGCGAGCTTCTCCCTCACCGCCTTCCACCTTCTGCTACTGCAGGGTGATGCGCGGCAGCTTGCCCGCGGTCCCCCTTAACTCTTCTTTACAGGTTAAAGCTTCTCAAGGACGCCTGGAGTGATTTTGCGCATCCGGCCGAGCCACCTGGAGCTTCTTTGCTCCTCTGCCTCCACGGGTGCACTCCGGCCATCTTCCGAACCTTCTGATCACCCCTGTAGGTAGCAGGGACCTCCAGCGAGCTTGTGGACTCCATATCAGTTGCAGATCACGTCGGAAGACGGAGCTCGCGTCGATTTCATCTCGGCGGACCCCTGTTCTTCGTCTGTTCTTGCAGATCAAGGCCGAGCCGTTGGATCCCTGCTTGTTCTTCGGAGCGTACAGCCACCGTCAGATGGTCTCCAACGCCCAGCCGTCCGATCAATCGTCCATCTTCTAATCCTGAGCATTGGCGTCCGAAGGGGTATCGGCGCGCGAGAGCTTGCCACGTGTATTAGTGGGAGCCATCCCACCGTCCGCCATCGCCGATTGCATGGGTAATTTTGTATGATACCCCGCAGTTTTGACCTTTTATATTTAGTATAATAATTGTTGTAATAGGTAAAAACTTTTGGGTAACTTTACGATATAGCCCCTGTGCTTCTCGTTTTGACAGTTCAGCCCTTGCAAGTGGCGCACGTGCGAGTCACATGGGTTTTTGGCATTTTTGTAACTTAGCCCTTGGGAGTTCCTTTATTTCATTTCAGTGCATGGACATTTTTGCTGCATGGTAAAGTTTCTGGAAATATTGCAAAGAGGCCCTCAGATTTTCTGAATATTTCAAAAATGCCCCTGCGAACATGATTTTCCCTTTTGCTTCTTGTATTTTATGCATGCATCTATAAAACCTCAAAAAATCTCCAAAAATCACATTAAGTTCCTGCTGTAGTGTAGTTCATCATCATATTTTTATTTTTCACAATTATTGCATTTTAATATTTATTAAAAATCAAAAACAACCATTTTGTGCACTGTCTAGCTTATAAAATCCCAAAAAAATATAAAAACTCCCCAGAAAAATCTCAAAAAAAAAATATTTTGTGTTTTTTAGTTTGTTTTAACTCCCAGCCAAAAATCATTAAAAATCTCAAAAGAAAAACACTAAAAATTTAAAAACACTCTAAAACTTCAAAAAAATATATAAAATCAAAGAAAACTCCAAAAAAATATAACTCAGTTTCTGTTTGCCCTAGATTTTATCCTCTTTATTTGAAAAATAGTGTGGACAAATTTTGTGCTATTTTCTATTTTTAACTTCCATTTTATTCACAGCCAGCATAGTTTTCACTGTTTTCTCTCATTTCAGTATTTAAAAATACCAAAAACACCTTGAAAAATACCCAAAAATCAAAAAACAGTAGAAAATCCTAAAAATATCAAAAACATTTTATTTCTGAATTTTTGGTTATTTTTGCACATTTTTATAAATATTTCATCTTGTCTTTTATTACATTATCTTTATTTTCCAATATTGAAAAAGAAAAAAAATATAAAATATAAAAAGAAAATATAAAATCAGAAAATTAAAAATCAAAATACAAAAATATAAAATTAAAAATTAAATTAAAAATATAAAAATTAAAACCCACAAAAAATTAGCATAGTGGACACTTGATCACTTTCACACACATTTTGAGCATTTTTGCCCCGATCTAGCCTTTTTGCTCCCTGTGTTCGACCTCTACAATACTTGCACCTATACACATCTTGTTGTAGAGTTATAATAAATTTTAACTCCGCACATTTACTTTCATTGCTTGATATATTTGTCGTGGGTTAATTGTTGTTTTAATCCGAATTTCGCGTGGTCGATTCAGCGACTGAGTTCCCGCCTTGTGTGGAACTTAAGATCACCGATTTTTGGGTTAAACAGGTTCCTCGAGTCAGTCTTTGGGATGGTCGGCAGTGTAGGTGGCGACAACCTTCATGTTCTTCTCCTTCGGCCTCCTCCTCCTCCTTCCTTGTTCTTCTCATCCTTGTTTTCTTTCTCTACGGCATAAATCCATGTGAAATCCAACATAAGTCAAATCCAGAAACCCAACTTCCACGAAATCACCCCTTTTTTCCTGTTAGACCTTCCATCCTAATCGTGCTCTAACTCGCAAGATTCGAGTCCACAAGGACCTTCACCCTCTCCCATTCGTCATAGGTCATCGACTCTATCATTCCCCCTCCATTGTTTAACCCCAATATGAGCTTTAGCTTGAGGTTCGAGTTTCCCTTGTAGGTCCACAGGAGGCACAACCCATCGAGTTTCCCTTGCAAGTCCACAATTAGGAGGCGTAACCCTTCGAGTTTCCCTTGCAGGTCCTTCAATCCAATGCCATGTCTTCAGCACCATAGTAGTTGTGGCCATCCATATATCTAGCATAACATAGGAAGGGGTTGCAGTTAGATCTGTGGGTCATAGAGGAAGGGTCCAATAAGGAGGGGGCCAGTTGGGGGAGGCATTGGCGGAGGAAATGGACGGAAAGGGAGGAGCTGGGGGTTGGGGAAGGAAGAAAAGGGGGAGAAGGAGGAAGAGAAGGGGTGGAGGAAGAGGATGACTTTTCAGTCATGTTTTTTAAATCGAATTCATGTTATGTCCCTTAAGTTAACGTCCGTTTGTATTGGAGATGAACGGCAACTAACTCAAGGGGCACAAGCGATAGATTACCAAGAAGTCGGGGGCACAACTGATATTCCAAAAAGGGAGGGGCATAACTGATATTGGAATATCTCGGAGGGGCACAACTGATAAAAACCCTAAAATAAATTACAAATATTTACTGTTAGTGAACACTCTGACTTAGTTTCTTTGACTTCAAGCTTATTTTGGATTTGTATTTTTATGCACTTTAAAAAAACGTCAAAGAAAATAAATGAAAAAGAAATAAAATAAAAAGAGTCAAATATGTACATAAAATAATAAGTCAAAATCGGGTAAAATACACAATGTACAAAAGAGGCCCAAAACCCAACTTGTACAAGGTAATTGAATGTACATTAGTTCAAAAGTGAGTAGGATCAAATCAGACACTGTATGAGGAAGATATCAACGTTTTAGTCTGATATCCTGAAATTAAGGTTTGGATTTACGGTCCACTTATTTTTGTCAGTGAATTTTTGTATTTTTTTATTCTTATTAGTAATATGTACATAATGAAGGTGGTTTCAGGTGGTTTGGAGTTAGCATGAATTAATTAAAAATCAAGGAACTTAGCTTATTTTACAAGCCAATTGGCTGGGATTTTTGGTGTCTTATTTTATGCAATTATGCATGATAAAATATAATTATTATTTACATATGCATGAATGCAAATTATGCAAGATAATTGATAAAATGCAGATGAATTTTGGAGAAATGAGCTTAATTAATCTCTTTTAGAGTGATTAATCACATATTTATCAAATAGTTATCTCACATTTAACTACTCCAGCTCCAAGCCTCAATGTGCTACAAGAGTTAATACTACCTGATAGAGTTGTGCATCATAATAAAAGAGAATATTTCATTGTAATCTATACCTACCTTTTGACAATAGGCTTTTGCAATTAGGCATGCCTTGTATTTGATGATTTCACTATCTAAGATACCTATTGATTTTTTTAGGATTCATTTGCAACTAACATTTTCCTTCCCTTTAGCAATTTGAAAAACTATCATGTTTAATTCTTATGAAGAGACTTAATTCTTCACCCATGCATAAAATCTATTGTTTGGAGTCTACTTATGTAATAACCTTCTTTTAACTGGACGACTCTAGAGGCTCTACCTTCTTAGCATCCTGAATTTCAAATGCAACCATGTCATCAACCTCGTATGTTTGAGGAGGATGCATCTCTCTATAAGGTCGATCAATAACATTGCTTTGAGGCCTCTCTTCTAGTTACTCGACAAAGGCTGCTTACCATCAATCTATGAGAAGTAGTATGATCAACTACTTTACCACTACTCAATGCTAATTCAAACTTAACGTGTTGTGGATATCATGATATCCTTGAAATGACACACTTGATCTTAGGGTGAAGCATACAATTCTCATCAAAAGTAGTATTCTTATTAATAATTTATTTTATACTAAAAAGAACTTTTACTCCTTTACATTAACATGTAAATACCTCTTCTTTGCACTTGGTTCTTGTTGGGAGAAAAATGAATCATACTCATAGAAGAGACCCAAGGGCTCTCTTATATAGGAGAAAAGCCTTGGGTTAATTACACGAGAAGTACATCAAGAAAATATAAAACATAAATGATACCGAGAGATACATTTATCTCAACACTCCACTTCAAGCTGGAGCATATATGTCTATCATGCTCAGCTTGGAGCAACACCTCTGAAATGGACCTCTGGCTAGGGCCTTGGTGAAAATGTCAGTCATCTGATCTCCAGTGGAAACATGAGAGGTGGATGTGAGTCATTTTTGGATCATGTCTCTAGTGTAATGACAATCCACCTCTATATGCTTTGTTTGTTCATGAAAAGCATGATTATTGGCAATAAATAAAGCTCCTTGATTATTACATAAAAGCTGCATAGGAAGAGAAACCTCAATAGTAAGGTTAGTCAATACAGATCTAACCCACATCATCTCTACACTTCCCTGCGCCATGGCCCTGTATTCAGATTCTGCACTTGATCTAGCCATCACTGTCTGCTTCTTGCTTTTCCATGAAACAAGTGAGCTTCCCACAAAAATAGCAAAGCCTGAAGTAGACTTTATGTCTCTGAGGCAACCTGCATAATCTGCATCTGCACAAGCTGACACCTCAAGAGATGTATCCCTACTGAATATAAGGCCCAAACCAGGTGAGGTCTTCAAATATCTCAAGATTATATGGACAGCATCCATATGCACCTTCCTAGGCTGCTCCATGAACTGGCTAACTTTGCTCACTGCAAAAGCTATATCCAGCCTGGTGATAGTGGTGTATAAAAGCTTCCTAACCAGCTCTCTATATCTCCTACTGTCTACCTTCTCAGTATCATAATCATATAATCTCATACTTGCATCCATAGAGGTAGTAACAGGCTTTCACCCTGTCATACTTGTCTCAGAAAGAAGATCCATCACAAACTTCCTCGGGTTCATCACAAGACCATGTTGGTTACTGGTGAACTCCAATCCAAGGAAGTATCGAAGAGAGCCAAGGTCCTTAGTCACAAACTGTTGACCTAGGAACTCCTTGGCCGCCCGAATCCCTTGCTCATCATCCCCTGTAACAACAATATCATCCACATAAACAAGAATAGCAATAGTACCTCTATGTGTCCTCTGAACAAAAAGTGAGTGGTCCGCAGTAGACCGCACAAACCGTTGTTGCTCTATCAACTCCGATAGCTTCTGATACCAAGCTCTCGGACTCTGCTTCAGGCCATAAATCGCCTTATGGAGCCTGCACACCTTCTGGGACTCCCCTCAGTAGCAAACCCTGGTAGATGTTGCATATATACTTCCTCTTATAGATCCCCGTATAGAAATGCATTTTTCACATCAAGCTGGTAAAGTGCCCAGTCCCGTGAAATAGCAACTGATAGAAGAATGTGGTGTCGAGTGTCTGGTCACGGGAGAAAAGGTATCCTGATAGTCCACCCCATAGGTTTGTGTGAAACCTTGTGCCACAAGTTTTGCCTTGTAGCAGGTCACACTAACATCTGCTCTTTGCTTTACTGTAAATATCCATTTGCAGCTCACAACAGATGTACCTGGTAGAGCAGATACAATGCTCCAAGTTCCACATGACCTCAAAGCTGCCATCTCCTCTTCCACTGCAAGTCACCACCTATTGTCCTGTAGCGCCTCCTGATATGTACATGGGATAGTAATGGCAGAGAGTCCCACTACAAACTTCTTGTATTCCCCTGAAAGATGATCCAAAGAATCATGTGTAGCAAGAGGATACATGGCACATTGGCGATGAGACTTCCTTAGGGCAATAGGTATCTCCAGATCATCAGCCTCTCTGTTCTCTAGAATCAACTCATCATGTATGTCATTCAAAACTCCAGTGCCATCAGTAGAAACAATGTGGTCATGCCATACCTGAGGCGCGGTGGATGATGTGGACAACATATGAACAGAAGGGCGAGTACAAGACCTGTGACTGTAAACATGGGGTAAGAACTTGGACTGGGTAGACGGAGGTAGAAGTGGAGGTGGTGGTGGAGGTGGCAGAGGTGGAGAAGACTGAGATGCAACATGGGGGTCATATGGTGGAGAAGACGGAGGTGGAGGAACAACATCCTCTCCAGAAGTAGCATTGGACAACATGTCACTTGTAGGAGAAAAATACATAATAGACTCAAAACATGTGACATCAGCGCTTACATAGTATCATCGTCCTACAGGATCAAAACATCAGATTTGACAACTATAGGTGAGAGCTTGTCATGGCCATGAGTGAAGTTGTGGACAAAGGCCACAGATCCAAAAACTCTGGGAGTGAGAGAGAATAGTTCCTTCTCGGGAAATGTAATCAAGAAGGGAACCCTCTCTCCAAGAATAGTGGACAGCGTGCAGTTCACCAAGTAGCACGCAGTGAGAACCGCATCCCCCCAGAAAGAATGAGGGGTACGACTCTGAATCAACAGTGTTCTTGTGACATCAAGAAGGTGACAATGTTTACATTCAGCCACACCATTTTGCTGTGAAGTATAATTGCAAGAGGTTTGATGAACTATACCAAGAGACCTGAGAAATTCAGATAAATGTAATGTGGAAAACTCCAAAGCAATATCCGTACAAATGAATTTCACATTAGTGGAGAAGATATTTTTGACTTCAATCAGAAAAGATTTAATGATAGCACATGCTTCAGACTTATGTTTTAACAAGAATATCCAAGATAGTCTAGAGTAATCATCCACAACAACCATATAAATACGATGCCCCTGGTGATCAGGAACACGACTAGGAGCCCAAATATCAAAATGAAACAACTCAAAGGACTGACTACTATGACGACTCGGACAACTTGGAAAAGAGGAGCGATGGTGCTTCCCAAGCTGACAGGCTTCACAGTCCAATGTAGTACGAGTGGATATCTGCGGTAGCACATGACACATCTTCTGAAGAGGAAGGTAGCCAAAGTGAAGATGCCACATGAAAGGAGAAACATATCCTGAAGGAATAGTAGCAATCCCAGCACAAGGTGGTATGGCAAGCTTGTACAATCCTCTCTGCTCACGGCCATGCCCAATCACCCTGCCAGTTAAGTATGTCTTGAAATACAAAAGAAGAGGAAACAAAGATGGCACGACAATGTAAATCTTTTGTAATTTGATTAGTAGACAAAAGATTCATCTGAAAGTCCGGAGCATATAAGACGTTTTGAAGATGCATAGAATGGGATAGAACAATCTCCCCCTTACCAATAATGGGCAGTCGAACCCCATTAGCAATGACCACAAATCTGCCAGGTTGGATGGACCTGTATGAACTAAACTTTATCTGATCTCCACACATATGATGTGACGCTCCAGAATCTATAATCCAATCAGTAAAATATGAACTGCTACTACTGGTAAACATAAAAGGAATACCTGATGAACTAGACGATGCTTTGACAGTAGCCGCTGCATCTGTAGAACCTGCAGTGGGAGTCGTAGTAGTGCTCATCATCTCTCGAAGTTTAGAAACAATATCATCCAAACGTGCATCTGGAGTAGACGCAGAAGAAGGCTCAGTCTGCTCAGCAACACGCGCAGACGTTGGATATCCATGCTTCTGAAAGCATGTCTCCTCATAATGAACAAGACGATGGCAATGGGAACATGGGCTACATTGACGGCCTCCTCCTCGACCACGAGCTCCTCGACCACGAGGTCCGCGGCCACGAAAGTGGGACGGCCCCCTCTACCACGAGAAGCTACCATAGCAGAGGGAGTCATCTGGGTCGTAGTAGTGGATGTGGTAGTAATCCTACTTAATCGTTTGTAGACCTCCTCTATCGATGATATTGTCTCTCCAGTCAATAGTTGAGTACGAGTTGCATCGTACTCAGAGTCAAGAGATAACTAGAAAACTCCTGTCATTGTGGCATTCCGATATGCATGTTGCTGCTCAGTGCTGGTGGTAATAGGCATGAAGCTGTGTAGTCGCTCAAACATGCCTCTTAGATGAGAGAAGTGTGCATGGAGTAATCGACCATTTTGTTTGGTCGAAAAAATGTCAAACTGCAGTTGAAGGATCTTGCTCTCATCCTTTGCCTGCCTGTATGTGTCTGCTAATATATCCCACATAGCCTTTGCTATTGGCTGATTAACAATACTGTTAGAAATCTCTGTGGTAAGTGTCCCAGAGAGCCAGATGCGAGCATAGGCATCATCTTGCTTCCATGAAGCATTGGCCCAGTCTTGTTCGTCGGCTCTGAATCGGTCAGAAATTGCTCCTTGTTATGGAACTGCATTAGGGTACGGAACTGCATGGACCACAACTTGTAGTTGGTCTCATCCATCTTCACTATAGGAGTCGGGCCCTTGAAGGCACCGGAAGAGGAGAAAACGTCATCCTTGTTCTCTGACATTGTACCAAGAAGCCAAAACGCGGAACAACTGAGGAGTAAATCGAAGAGAATGTGTCTACACGACTATAAGAAGGATTGGTTGTATCTGTAGACTCATACAACCATCCCTATGTCTTCTTGCAAGGTCTAGAGCCGCACAACGTGATATAAATCAGAAAAAATCACGATCTGCGAACCAGGACAGGCCTCTGATCCACAGGAAAACGCGTCGCGATGACGCATAAGGGTGGCTGGGACACCTACAGCGATGGTGGAGATGGCTGGAGCCCCTTGCAGCAGCACGGAAGGGGCTGGAGCCCGTGATCAGCGACGCTGGAAGGGCAGAGGCCACCTCACGGTGACACTGAAGGGGCTGCGGCCCCCGCATGGTGGTGTTGGAGATGCTAGGACCCTCATGCAGGGGTGCTGGAGATTGTGGGTGGTCGGGCAACGCCCGATGGCAGCATGGGGGATGTGTTAGGTTAGGTTTAGGGTGGGATACAAGAACTCCCGTCTAGGACCATTGCTCTGATACCATGTTGGGAGAAAAATGAATCATACTCATAGAAGAGATCCAAGGACTCTCTTATATAGGATAAAAGCTCTGGATTAATTACACAAGAAGTATAACAAGAAAACATAAAACATAAATGATACCGAGAGATACATTTATCTCAAGAGTTCTAACTATCTTCCTTGATGTGATAATATGCAGCACTACCAGAGACATGTATAACATACTAGTCAATATGATCACCTGGCGATACCTCAAGGTATGTCTTGCAAATAATATTGGATGTAGAACTATGATCCACCAAGTAGTAAGATGTATTCACAACTTAAGCTCAAAATACCTCATCAAGGATAGAATTTGAGAGCATGCACCATTCTTTGTCCAAAAGTGCCAAGTGCATATGTTATGTAACTTTGTTATATAGTGCCATATCCTTAGATGTGTGGTGTCTTGAAACACCATCCTCTTTGCAGAATCCAATGAACTTTAATTAATAAAACTCTAAGCCTTTATCAGCACGTAGATGTTTAACTTTCTTTGAAGTTCGATTCTCCACCAACATACTTTACTCCCAGAAAGTCTTTACTGACCCTCTCTTATGAGCATACTTTACTCCCTGAAAGTCATTACTATCCCTCTCTTATGCTTATTCGTGAAAATCAAAATCATATTGTAGTAATCATTGATAATATACAAGAAATATCTAGCAACTTGAAAAAATGGAACAGAAAAGGGAGCCCCAACGACTAGCATGGATGCAATTAAGTGTGTCCATCATGTTAACTACTTTGCTGACGTATTTCATGTGTTGTATTTCAGATACGCAATGCTCATAAAACTTCCTTGGATCCTTTAAGGTCTCTAAGATCTTTATGTTTGAAAATGTCCGTCCCTTTAGGACTCATATGCTCAAACCGCATGTACCATAATTTAGATTCAAATTTCACAACTTAAGGTACAATGTCAGCAAAATAAATAACTGCAGATCCCTATAATACATAAACCAAAGCTGTTGGAGTATAAGGTGTATGCGCCTATTGTGTTGTAGCAGGGTAAATGGATCCTGGAGGAGATCCATTTACCCCATCCAGTGTTTAGTCCCACATCGTCCAGTGGTGGGACTTGGAGGCTCTGGAGAGGCTATATAAGGAGCCCCAGACCTCCTGTATCCATTGAGAAAGTCAATAGACAAACACGCCCCGTTGAGGGCTTCTCCCGTGGTTTCATCCCGCTCCTCATGGAGTAGGGTTCCACGTAAAAATCTCGATGTTCTTCTTGTTATTTATCTTTTTCCATGTTACGCTTCCGCTTCCGATTTTCTAACATGGTATCAGAGCGGGTTCGATTCTCGGGATTTTAAGTTTTTTCTGTTCGAGATTGGATTGTTTGTTCGTGAAGGTCCAATATATTTTCATGATATTACATGGTTCCAGTCTGGAACCCTAGATCTGGCGGCTAAGGCCATCCAATGCCGTGGTTCCTCCAGGCTGAAGCCCTGTGGTGTTGTGCATCCCAACACAACTGTGCACTAGACCACGAAGTTCCTTCATGGTGCCCGGCGATTTCTTCATGGTGCCTATTTCTCTAAGTTGCAGGTGCCAGCCCTAGTGGTTCTCGAATATCTTGCGCCATCTCCTTGCGCCTTCTCCCAGGAGGCAGGCGACACCTGCCTGAAGCCGTGACCCCCCAGGCTCCCTCGCGCGTCGTCCTTTCCCACCCTCGCGACAACGCGAGCTCGCGGTCCCCTCTTGTGCGCGCAAACCCATCCCAGGTCGCGGCACGCAACCCCCCCCCCCCTCGCGGCATCAGATTCAGGCGGCTTCCTTATCTCCAGGCGAGGGAACAATCGCCATCTCCCTCCTTGCATCCAGACTCGAAGACCCAGAGGGGCGGCATCGCAGCCTCCAGCGCAGGGACCGTGCGCGTGCTCCTTCTACGCCTTGCCGCCATCACCCTCATCGGCGGCGTCGCCGCTCCAAATGATCCAGGTGGCGCTGATCGTCGCGCGAAGAAGACCTATGCGTGAAGAAGCTTCTGGCGGCACCCCTATCTGCGCGTGCGAGGCCTCCAAGTGGGCAGCAGCGCCTCCCTCCAGCCGGCGTTTTGTTTCGGGAGTAGAGGGTTCCCAACTGGGAACCCTAAAGGCCACGGTGGTCTTTTTAAAAATAATAATAATAAATTGAAAGGAGGGGTCGACGGGCTGCAGAAAAAAAAGGAGTTACTGTTAGGTCCAAGTGGACCAAAAGAGAGATGTAAGAAAAAAAAGGAAAGAGAGAGAGGCAGCGAGTTTTGTGAAAAAAATATGAAGCAGCTTTTGTGGGCCCAGTTTGGGCCGAGAGGTTTTATTCCAAAAAAAAGGTGAAAAGGCGCGTACATTTGAAAAAGCCGTATGCAAGTATTTTGACAAAAAAAAGAAGCCACGTACAAAGAAAAGTCGTACGCAATTTCAAAAAAAATTGAGTTGCAAAAGCCGTAAAAAAAGATGTGACGGCTTATTTTTTAAAAAAATGTTTTCAAAAAAAATGACGGCTTAAAAAAATGTGAAGAAAAGCCGTAAGTTTTTCATGTTCTACCCCCTATTTATCTTGTCTTCTCCCAACTGTCGATGTCTTCATTCCGACCAGTATGGGAGAAAGGGGGAGTATATATGTAGAGTCACAGGTCTTGTATTCAGATCCAGATTTTAGATGCCAGTCTCCAGACCAGCCAGATGATCAGACTCTACAGTTCAGTTGTTCAGACCTGACGCCAGAAGGTTCCAAGTCTCCAGTTTCAGACACGCACGAGTGTGCGGTCATTTTCAGATGAGCATATGTTGCCATCATTGTCAGAGGTCCCCTTCATTCTTCTAGTTGTCAGGGCAGAGTTTTCATGTGAGCCATAGGGACTCCAGAGTAGAGGACCATTCCCTATGCCATATGTTGGCAAGGGTTTTCATGTGGTATCATAGGTACACCAGAGCAGTGCACCATTCTCTGAGCCAGATGGGAGAGACCCAGTTCTCCGACGAGGAGACTTCAGGCACAAGTTCAGACTCGATAGTCAGATTCCGAGTCTTCAGTTGACTCACACTCCAGCCCATTCGTCCTCCTCACCTGCACGGCATGAGAAGCAACGTCCTCGACTGCAGCAATGTGCGCGTTGGGTTGATATTGTCCGTAGTGTCCTGTAGCGTTGAGTTGAGTTTATTTTTGTTTGTCCAAGCTGAGCATTTCATGCTCCAGCTTGAGGGGGAGTGTTGGAGTATAAGGTGTATGCACCTATTGTGTTGTAGCAGGGTAAATGGATCCTGGAGGAGATCCATTTACCCCATCCAGTGTTTAGTCCCACATCGTCCAGTGGTGGGACTTGGAGGCTCTGGAGAGGCTATATAAGGAGCCCCAGACCTCCTGTATCCATTGAGAAAGTCAATAGACAAACACGCCCCGTTGAGGGCTTCTCCCGTGGTTTCATCCCGCTCCTCATGGAGTAGGGTTCCACGTAAAAATCCCGTTGTTCTTCTTGTTATTTATCTTTTTCCATGTTACGCTTCCGCTTCCGATTTTCTAACAAAAGCCGATGATAAAAGACCAATCACAGGTAAGCCTCGTAATTTGGACATGTTGAACACACATTGCCAAGTAGTTTCTAGGTAAGGAAAACTTAGACAGATCCATTTACCCTTGGTACATATATAATAAACTCGGACCTTGTAATTTGTTTTTTTTTTGAAACAAAACCCTAGATACTAGGGGCACAGTATTGCAGTCTCGTGGTTTTTCCCTTGTTCGCGACGGTTATCAATGTACACGGTCACCTGCGGTTGGATTTTTTATCATTTTATTCACAAACCTTTGGCTTTTCTGTTCAATTAGCCAAGTCGTTGGTTTTGCTGTTGCAGAGACCACAGGGGTAGAAAAATCATCTTTTCTGCACAAATGGAAAGTATAATACACACATAATGCAGGCTAATTTTCTGGATACATAAAATAGGGATAACAAACAGCCAAATTACAAGCCATGTAAATAAAAGTCTAACAACTACGGAAAAGTAGCTACCGATTATCAAGTAAACAATTTTGCGTCATTCATGGTACATTATCAGACATTAGATAACAGAAATTCGTTGCAGACAACTTAATGAGTAGAAAGATGATGCCAAGACTTTCCTATGAACACTTCCAAGACCATCAAAATTAAATCTTGGATGTCCAAAAGTACAACACACATACATGTACCTCTTTGTTGAGAACTGAAATAAATCAGTGGGAGCTTCGAGGCAGTCGGAACGAACCACTTGCATAAAGCATTTGGTATACTGGCCTCACTCGCATAGCCAAAATCGTAGCCAATATAGATCCAACAGCACAAACTCCGGCTAGAACAAGAAACGTGAGCCTAAAGCATTCAGGGCCAAAACACGAACTATCAAATTCATCCGCAAGTCCAGCAGGATGTTGCTTGGCCGCCTCATTATCGTAAACGTATCCAGCAAGAAGGCCAGAGAACAAGAAAGCGCCAAGAGGGTTCCCAATCAACATAAAGTTGTAAAATAACCCAAAATGCTTCAGCCCGAAAAGCTCAGATACAGTTGGGACCATCACAGAGAATTGAACTCCGTAACAGGTGCCAAGCAACGCAATAGAAATATATAGTATCACTGGGGGAGCATAAGCAAAGAGAAGATATGTAAGCATCATTATGGTTTGCGTGATCGTCATCCAAATGGGCCTCGGGAGCATTTTCGATCTGAAACAAAAATTTACTTGTTATATGCGGTGACGGCTGACCATAAGATCTCGAACTTCCAAGGGTTTCGAAAAGATTAAAAATAAGAAAGGAATGTAGAAAGACTAGCTGAAGTGGAAGTATCATTACCTTACGAAGTGTTCGGAGACAACACCACCACTTAGACGCCCAGCAAAATTGAAAAAACTAAATAGGCACAGAAGGATGGTTGTGTCCCCTTCTCCAATTGACATTCCAATCTGAGCCAGGTTATTCAGAATCGTGACACCAGAACCGACACCCATAAAATATGCCAAGAAGAGAAGCCAGAAGTCAGCTTTCACTAAAGCTTCCCGGAACTCAAAGTCATCTCCCCTCCTAGGCCTCCTCTTCTTTTTCACAGCACCTTCACCTTCAGCCAAGAGTAAATCAACATCAGAAGCATCTTCACCTTCAAGTAGGCTATTAAGGCTGACAGTTGATGATGATTCAGCCAATAAGGGCTCAGACTTATCTTGCTCTGCTGATGCAAGATTTTGAGAGGAACTAGATTGGCTGATCGTACCAGAAGCTTTTCGTTTAACAGGAAAGAAAGTCATCTTCACTGGAATTGTTAGTGGAGCTAGGAGGATGAGAACCATGACTCCAAAAAATGCATATGTAACGGAGTCGCTGACAGGTAAAACCTCATCAATAATGGCAGAAACTAGAACGTAGAGACCCAAGACAATACTTGCACCTTGTACAAACCGAAAATGACCATGTTCCATTGAGTCATCTTCTAGTGAAGGGGTACAAGGTCTGACGAAATACATCACCATGAGGCATATAAATGGAATTCCAAGTGCCAGAAACAACAAGAGGTTAGATGACGAATTGTGCAGTCCTGTGTAGATCTCTGTGTAGACAGCAGCACTCAAGGCAACATAACCCTTCATAATTCCAGCAACAGAGCCCCTACTAAGCGGAAAGTTTCTCATGTTTGTCACAAGCACACCTGTGCCCAACCATGCACTACTATTTGTAGCAAGACACAGTGCAAGCCACAGCTGCCATTTAAAACGTATTCGTTAACAAAATCAAAGCTGATATAAATAAGAGTATCATGATAAAAAAAATAACTACTAGTTGGGAGAAAATATCAGTTAGTGATATGAAAGCAAAATGCTTCGTGTCAAACGACACAAAAGCTGAGGGGAAAATTGCATCTCTAGCTTTAAAAGCTGTAATATTGCAGGGAATGTAAGCATAATAACTAACCATGAAACTCATTCATATGCATTGAATCTTAATTGATTGGAGATCCTTCCGGGTCCTAATTGATGTGAAGATCTATCCGGGTTCTTATTGATCAGAGGTTCCATATGTAGTCTGATTGTGTTTTTATTAGGGATTCAATCTGGATCCTAATTGGTTGGATATCCCTCTAATTCTCTTGTGATTAAGGAATCCGACTGTAAATGAGTACTATATGAACCCTCGTGGGGTTAGAGTTTGAATCAGCATTTATATTACAATCCATCTATCATATTGAAGGAGATCCATCATTGCCGCTAAGGATGTAGTCCAATTCTAAATCTTGTGTTGTTTCTCGTGTTTGATTATCTGTGTTGATCTGCACGTTACTTCCGCTACGCACAACAAACTACTATCAGAGCCCTCAAGTTCGTCTAAAGCAAGGAGTGACGTAGTCGAGAAGTTCAGTGACAGAAAATGTTTCGACCTCTGGCAAGTCAAGATGCATGCCTTCCCAAAACACAATGCATTTGGGCATGGTTGGACAAAGACATGGCAAAGGTACCCAAACACGTGGAGTTGTTGATGCAGGGAGAAAAGATACATTCGATGACTATGTTGTGTCTGACAGACAAGATCATCGCAGAGGTCGTTAATGAAAAGACCACGTAATTCTATTGTTGAGATTGGAGATTTTATACAATACAAAATCTTTGACCAACACGTTCACGTTGAAGCTAAGTATGCTCTCCATTTGTATGCATGAAGATATTCCTTTAAGAGAGCAACTAGATTGTTTAAACATGTTGCTTAAGAAACAAATGCTAAAATAGAGGATGCGGATGCTGCAATGATTCTATATGTTTTATTGACACTATTTTGTGAAACTTTGATCGGTTGTTTATAGTTAGCAGAGAGGAGATAACCTTAGAAGAAGTTCCATCGTGTCTCCAATCTCGTGTGTTGAGTGGTTCTTTAATGGGTAAATGGATCTAAGGTTGAGGGACCATTTACCCATCGTTTATATATTGTACTCATCCCCCCTATTGAAAAATATCTTAGTGAAGAGTGTCCTAATCTCTAGTGAGGGAAATTAGGGATTGAGAGCCCCCGTAATTTTTCCCTCTCCGTAGGGATTTCCACGTAAATCTGTGTCTCCATCTTTGTGTGTGCTTTGTGTGTTTGATTCTTATATGGTATCAGAGCCAGGTTGCTGTGATCATATTCTTCATCAAGTGCCGTCTTCTCTTGCACGACGATTTGCTGCAGGTAGTGCCCTAGGTGCACCTTCGTCCAGGTATTTTGGATCCCTCGAATTGTTCCGCCTAAAAAAGAGTTGAAATCAAAGTTTGAGCTGCTATATTTTTGGGGCTGATTGCTGTGATTTGATGCTATTAGTTGCTTGTCGTTGGAGACCAATTGCTGAAATTCGTGGCTACTTGTTGCTGCTTTGTTTCTTGAGGTTGATTGCTGCATTTTTTTTGTTGCATTTTTCTCTCTCCATCAAAGTCTGTGATATCCTCTATCACCTAGGATAGTTGTTGTGTTTTAAGTTCTTTGTGTTGAACTGCTATTCATATTGAATGCAAGGTGTATGATAAAATGTCTGTGAGAGATAGTCAAAGTATAAAGACTACAAATTTGTTGGTGAATGATTAGAGAACCTGACTTGACAAAGGATACCATCATGGAGTTACAATCCTTCTTGAAGAAATCGTTTACGAAAGAACATGTATCTTTGCAACCGTCAAACAATGATTCAGCTTTTAATTCGAGAACTAGCGATGCTTTCTCTGCCAAATCTGAGTAGATTATTGACAGTGGTGCTTCCGATCACATGCCGGGTGATCCCAGAATGTTTCATGATTATAAGTTATCATCTGGAAGAGAGAAAGTTATTGTTGCAGATGGATCTCCTGCTACCGTTGCTGGGAAAGGGACCATATATGTTGTAGATCGGTTCCTTCTTCATGATGCTCTTCATGTGCCTGATTTTCCTATAAATCTCCTGTCTGTTGGCAAGATCACAAAAGAATTGAACTGCAAGCTAATTTTTTTATCAGAGGTCGTGTATTCTCGAAGACTTGGAGATGGGAAAGAAGATTGGGATTGGTCGAGTTGAAGATGGATTATATCGTCTTCCTACTCGGGTTGGTCAAACTCTTACTTCTGCAATGAAGGTTCGACTTGAGAAGGATTGTTCGATGATAGTGAAATGATGGCATGAGCATCTTAGTCATATCAATTTCTCTTCTCTGCGAGAGTTGATGCCCGATATTTTTTCAAGAGTATCTGAAGGTGATTTGCAATGTGATGTATGATAATTTGCAAAACAAACTCGTAGCACTTATCATATTTCTATCAATAAATCTACTCATGCCTTTGAGTTTGTTCATTCTGATGTGTGGGGACCTTCAAATATAAGGAGTATTGGTGGTCATCTCTACTATATTACTTTTGTTGATGATTTCTCACGGAGTAGCTTCGTATACCTTTTGAAAAGTAGGAGTGAAGTTCCTAAAGCAATCAAAAGTTTCACAAATATGGTTGACACTCAGTATGGAGCCAGAATTAAGAAGCTAAGGACGGATAATGCTAGAGAATATTTAGAAGGATCTCTATCTACTTTTATTGATGAGAGAGGCATCATTCATGAAACCTCGTGCACTTATTCACCATAACATAATGGAGTAGCTGAAAGAAAAATCATCACTTGTTGAATGTTACAAAAGTACTCTTACTTCAGCTAAATGTACCAAAGATGTTTTGGGGAGAGGTTGTCTTAACTGCAGCATATGTGATAAATAAGACACCTTCTGGTGTGATAGCAAAGAGAACTCCCTACTCTATTATTCATCCTCATAACTCTCCTTTCAGTTTCGAACCTCGGGTCTTTGGATGTGTCTGCTTTCTTCATAACTCTGGACCTGGTGTGCAAAAGTTAGATCCACGAGCTACGAAATGCATTTTTCTTGGTTATTCTGGAATACAAAAAGGATACAAAAAGGATCCATGTAGGGATGGCAGTGAACAAGATAGAAAAGAAGACAACGACGATAGAGACCGATTTGGTCAGACTTATAGCAGAAGAAAGGAAGTGGATAAGGTGGTGGAGACTGAAGAAGAAATGATACAAAGCCATGATTACCCCGTGGTGGAGACTAAAGAAGAATACAAAGTCATGATTTCAATCTCTCCCTAAATTTGGGACTCGAAGACTCTGTAACTCTAAGTAGTCCTCTCACTCCTGATATTCCCGTTGACAATTCTGAGCCTTTAATGGATGATCGCCCCATTGATGTGAGAAAAGCTGTTAGAAATGTTCGAGCTTCTACTCGGTATCCTGTGGAAGACTTTGTTGCATACACCAAGATGAGTCCAAGCTACATATGCTTTATTACCTCTCTAGATGCTCATCATGTTCCTAAAAATATTAATGATGCCAAAAACGATCAGAAATGGGTCAATGAAATGACAGAAGAAATGGAAGCCTTAGTAAAGAATGATACTTGGGATATTGTCGATGTCCCTAAGGGTTCGTTTGGTTGCAGGATTGGGCAGGGTTGGGTTGGGCTGGGTGAATAGTAAACTATGAGGAGGGGGTACCCCTGTGAATAGTACCCCAATCCAACCTTGCCCAACCCTGCAACTAAACGAACCCTAAGGGTGCTCATCTTGTTGGATCTAAATGGGTATATACAATTAAATATGACGCTGATGGGAATATTGACCGATTCAATGCTCGTCTTGTGGCTAAAGGATACAGTCAGAAATATGGGATTGACTATCTTGAGACCTTTGCTTCTGTTGCTAAGATGAAAACAGTTAGGGTTGTTATTTGCCTAGCAACTCATTTTTTCATGGAAAATGCACCAACTAGATGTGAAAAATGCTTTCTTGAATGGTGATCTCAAAGAAGTATATATGAAAATGTCGCATGGGTTTGAGAATGATGGTAAATGTTGCAAACTAAAGAGGTCGTTGTATGGACTAAAACAGTCTCCAAGAGCATGATTTGAACGTCTATGCATGGCCATGAATGGAGACCACACTCTGTTTGTTAGAAGGAACGATGATAAAAGACATATTCTTTCAGTGTATGTGGATGACATGATTCTTACAGGTGGTGACGATGTGGAACTTCTTAAGATAAAGAAAACACTTGTAACTGAATTTGAATTGAAAGACTTGTGGAAGCTAAAGTACTTCCTAGGTATTGAGATGGCTCGATCTCTAGGGGGTATGTGTCTAAGTCAAAGAAAAACGCTCTGGATTTGCTAAAGGAATGTAGCATGTTGGGATGTAAACCTACAACTATCCCTATTGAGGCAAATCATACACTTGCTAAAGAAGATGGTGAGCTCCTTGATGATGTAGGAAAAGGAAGATATCAAAGATTGGTGGGAAAATTGATTTATCTTATCATAACGAGACCAGATATTACATACGCGGTAAACGTGGTGAGTCAATTCATGCATGCCCCAACCACTTCTCATGCTAATGTGGTGAATAGAATTCTAAGCTACATAAAAGGATCACCAGAAAAATGGCTTATGTTAGAAAATCGGAAGCGGAAGCGTAACATGGATACATGGATAAAATAAATAAAGAACAAGAACGCAGGATTTTTACGTGGAACCCTACTCCGTGAGGAGCGGGATGAAACCACGGGAGAAGCCCTCAAAGGGGCATATGCTTCATTGCTTTTTCTCAATGAGTACAGGAGGTCTGGGGCTCCTTATATAGCCTCTCCAGAGCCTCCAAGTCCCACCATTGGACGATGTGGGACTAAACAACTGGGTGGGGTAAATGGATCTCCTCCAGGATCCATTTACCCTGCTACAACACAATAGACGCTTACAACTTATGCTCCAACACTCCCCCTCAAGCTGGAGCATGCAATGCTCAGCTTGGACAAACAGACAGAAACTCAACGCTACAAGACACTACGGACAATATCAACCCAACGCGCACATTGCTACAGTCGAGGGCGTTGCTTCTCATGCCGTGCAGGTGAGGAGGACGAACGGGCTGGAGTGTGAGTCAACTGAAGACTCGTAACCTGACCATCGAGTCTGAACTTGCGCCTGAAGTCTCCTCGTCGGAGAACTGGGTCTCTCCCATCTGGCTCAGAGAATGGTGCACTGCTCTGGTGTACCTATGATACCACATGAAAACCCTTGCCCTCAACGGCATAGGGAATGGTCCTCTGCTCTGGAGTCCCTATGGCTCACATGAAGACTCTGGCCTGACAACTAGAAGAATGATGGGGACCTCTGACAATGATGGCAACTTATGCTCATCTGACAATGACCGCACACTCGTGCGTGTCTGAAACTGGAGACTCGGGACCTTCTGACGTCGAGTCTGACAAAATCTGATCATTTGTCGAGTCTGGAAAAATTGGCTGGTCTGGAGACTGGCATCTGAATCTAGAAGATCTGACAATCTGGATCTGAATACAACCTGTGACTCTACATATACTCCCGCTTTCTCCCATACTTGTCGGAAAACATGGACGTCGACAAAGTTGGGAGAAGACAAGGCAAATAGGGGTACACAATACCAATAAGCCGTTACAAATTTTTCGGCTTCTCAAAACATGGATAACTTTTGGCCGTTTCATTTTTTTACGGCTTTTGATCATTTATTTTGTTTTGCAATTTGCGTACGGCTTTTTCAAAAAAATGTACGCGCCTTTTCGCATTTTTTTTTGCAAAATGGCATACGACTTTTCTTTGTATGCGACTTTTTTTTGAAACACAAACTTCGGCCTTTTCTCTCTTTTTTTTCTTTTTCTTTTTTTTTAAATCTCTCTCTCTCTCTCTTTTTTGGACATGCCAACTTCCTTTTTTTTTATTCACATCATACGGCCTATGTCTGGGCCCAAAACAAAGTAGCTCCCCCTCCCCCCTTTTTTTTCCGGCCAGATTTTTTTTTAAATGTTAGCCCTCTTGGGTCGTACAGGAATCGAAGCCCACTAGGGCTTTTCTGATTAGGGTTCTGATCCCCTCTCTTTTCTACGACTGCAGCCCCCGATTAGGGAGCCATGCTCCTGCCGCCCTGGAGGGGCCCTATCAATCGCGCGAGATGGAGGAAGGGGAAACGACCCCGCCGCCCCTTGTGCGATGGGAAGGGAGAGGTGCCGCCTTGCTCGTGATCGGAGGGACGCCATCGCATGCGTGCCCAAATGGAGGGAGGCCATCGCATGCGCCTAGAGAAGATCTGGAGAGCCTGCGCAGAAGATGCGCGCAACGCCGCTGATGGTTGGGCGCGAGAAGGTAGTGCCCTGGATGGCTCGCCACAAGGGTTTTTTTTTCGATGGCGCGCGAGCGCGAGCTCGATGGGAGGCTCCGCCTAGGCTTTTCGCACCCGAGTGTCGTGCTGGAGAGATGCGGCTGAGGGCGCGCGGGAGTCGTGGCTTGCAGCCATGCGCGATTTACCGCCATACATGGTATGTGGCTGGAGGAGGGCTCCGCCTAGGAGCATGAGGGAAGGAGGGTCGCCGCCAGAGGATTCCGCCAGGGGAGGGCTTTTCCTGAAGCCTTACAAGAGGAGGGGCCAACACGAGAGATGGAACCAGGTGCAGCCCTCCGGAGAGCTTCGCAGGCATGGCACCGTTGCTGCGTGGTCCTGCGTGGAGAAGATGTTGCAGGAGCATCGCCTGGATTTGGAATGACATGGATTTGGGGTTTCGATCGAAACCTTCTTAATCTTAGAACAACCCCAAATATGGAGGAGCCCACGCATGGCCTAAAACGTGATGGGGCTGATGCAGCCTTATGCAAAAATCGACGAATCCATAGAACTCGATCTGCTTCAATTGTAATCGAAAAAAAATCTTCCATAGAACCGATCCGCCTTTAAAAACAATCTTCACAGAATTACGGTTTCATGAAACCCTAGAACTCTTGAACAACCATGAACATGATGATCTTGAAAATCCGAGAATCAAACCCGCTCTGATACCATGTTAGAAAATCGGAAGCGGAAGCATAACATGGAGACATGGATAAAATAAATAAAGAACAAGAACGCGGGATTTTTACGTGGAACCCTACTCCGTGAGGAGCGGGATGAAACCACGGGAGAAGCCCTCAAAGGGGCATATGCTTCATTGCTTTTTCTCAATGAGTACAGGAGGTCTGGGGCTCCTTATATAGCCTCTCCAGAGCCTCCAAGTCCCACCACTGGACGATGTGGGACTAAACAACTGGGTGGGGTAAATGGATCTCCTCCAGGATCCATTTACCCTGCTACAACACAATAGGCGCTTACAACTTATGCTCCAACAGCTTATGTTCAAGAAAAATCCCGAAGTTACAATTAAAGGATACGCTGATGTTGATTGGGCTGGTTCCATGGATGACAGACAATCCACTTCAGGATATGCGATATATTTATGTGGATTTGGTTATTTGGAGAATAAAAAGCAGAATGTGGTTTCAAGATCGAGTGCTGAAGATGAATATCGTGCTCTTGCAAATGGTGTCACTTAAATTCTATGGCTAAAAATTTTGTTAAATGACTTGGGCATCAAAGTGAGTATGCCGATGAAAATGTTTTGTGACAACAAAGCTGCAATAAACTTGGCCAACAATCCTGTAATGCGTGATAGAATAAAACATGTGGAGATAGATAGACATTTCATCCGTGAGAAGATTGATGCTGGACTGTTGTGTCTTCCTTACTTGAAGTCTACCGGTCAGGTTGCTGCTCTTTTCACAAAAGGGCTACCTGTTGTGCAATTTGAGATGAATGTAGGCAAGTTGGGTATGGCAAACATGTATGCCAACTTGAGGGGGAGTGTTGAGTGATTCATTAATGGGTAAATGGATCTGAGGATGAGGGACCATTTACCCATCGTTTATATATTGTACTCATCATCCCTTATTGAAAAATATCTTAGTGAAGAGCGCCCTAATCTCTAGTGAGGGAGATTAGGGATTGAGAGCCCCCGTGCCCTCTCCGTAAGGTTTTCCACGTAAATCTGTGTCTCCATCTTTGTGTGTGCTTTGTGTGTTTGATTCTTACATCGTGAAATTTATCACATGGCTTATACAAATTGTAGGACATGTAGGTTGTGCGTAGTCAGTATCCATGAGAAGAGCAATTAAATAAGTTTACGAGGTTCGCCCTTTACTGAGCTACTCCTCAACGACAACTATAGATCTCTCTCTTATAACAACAACAACAACAACAACAAAGCCTTTTCCCACAATTAAGTAGGGTCGGCTACATGGATTCTTCACCTCCATTCAGATCTATTTTGGGTCAATCTCGGACTTATATCCAGCAAACTAAGATCCCTTCGTATAGTCTCTTTCCAACACTTCTTGGGCCGTCCTCGCCCTCTCTTAGCCGGCTCAACATCCCAACACTCGCATCTCCTAACCGGTGCATCAGTTGACCTTCTTTGCAAATGACCAAACCATCTTAAGCGGTTTTCTCGCATCTTATCCTCGATCGGAGCTACACCAACTTTCTTTCTGATTGCATCATTCCAAATCCGATCTTTACGTGTATGTCCACACATCCATCTTAGCATTTTCATTTCTGCTACAGCCATTCTCTGCACATGTCTATGGTTCACAGGCCAACATTCAGAACCATAAAGCATAGCAGGTCTCACGGCTGCTTTGTAAAACTTTCCTTTAATTTTTAAAGGCATTTTCTTATCACAGAGAACAGCGGAGGCTCCTCTCCACTTTAGCCAGCCTGCATTTATTCTATTAGTAACATCTCCATCAATTTCTCCATCATGTTGCAAAATAAATCCCAGATATCTAAAAGAATCTCTCTTCTGGATGTTATCGTCACCAATCTTCACCTCGATTCCTTCACCATTGCTTCCATCAAAGGTGCATTCCATATATTCCGTCTTAGCCCTACTTATACGAAAACCTTTAGTCTCCAATGCATGTCTCCAAACCTCAAGCTTCTCATTTACTCCATCTATAGTCTCGTCAATCAACACAATATCATCAACAAATAACATACACTAAGGTACCTCAGCCTGAAGTGACTTGTCAACTCGTCCATAATCAAAGTAAAAAGAAATGGACTCAAAGCTGAACCTTGATGTAAACCAATGTTGATATCAAAATAGTCAGTCCTCCCTGTCGGGGTCCTTACACAAGATAAAGCCCTACCATACATATCCTTTATGAGATTAATGTATAGGAAGGTACTTGTCTCTTCTCAAAACTCTCCACAGTATCTCTCGTGGGACGGAATCATAAGCCTTCTCCAAATCAATAAAGATCATATGGAGATTCTTCCTTTTAGCTCTATAAATCCCATTGTTCTCCTCAGCAAATGGATGGCTTCAATAGTTGAGCGACCTGGCATGAATCCGAATTGATTTTCTTTTATTTGGGAAACTTGCCTCAACCTTCTTTCAATCCACGTTCCCAAATTTTCATAGTGTGACTCATCAGCTTGATACCTCTGTAATTTGAACATTTTGAATGTCTCCTTTGTTCTTATAAAGAGCACCACGATACTCCTCCTCCAATCTTCAGGCATTTTCTTACTTCGCCAAATAACATTGAATAGATTCGTAAGCCAAGTCAAACCACGCTCACCTAAAACTTTCCAAACTTCTACAGGGATGCATGTGAATAGATCTCTCTCTTATATAGTGTTAAAATTGCGGTACCAATGGTGGAGGAAAGACAAGATGCTATGAGGGTTATATAACACTCTCGTTTAGACGAACCCCTACCATAATCAAACAGATACGCAAATTCAATACAAACAACATCTAAAAAATGTTGATCCAAGGGCCCCTATATCCTCTCTCCCATCTTGTTAACCGAGTAAAAAAATGCCTCTTTGAGATGGCAAACAGACAGTTTAGGATTCAAGACATCTCAATAATTTATACTTTTAATTTAATCCTTCAAGTACAAAAGCAACTGCTAGACTCCACTATCGCCTTCCTCTCCTCAAAGCTACAACCAACAATCAACATTAAGGTTAAGCAAGACCAAGCAATGTTTGAACTTGCTCCCATGAACTACCTTTATGAATATCTCAGCTGGATTATGTGTCATACCAACCAAGATTGCAGAAATCGGTAGTCGGTACTCGGTGTCGGCAGGGTCACTGACTAAGAATTAATCGGCAGTCATATGACTAATCGGATTTAATCGACCATATATAAATCATTTTTCACACATATAATCTTCGATTTTGATTTTTTTAATTATTTTAAATATATAAATCATTTTTCACACATATATTCTTATATATTTGCATAGATTTGTACATTTTCTACACTATCATAATGAAACAAAAGAGGTAATTGACTTTAAGTTTATATATAACATTAAGCATTTTAGAATAAGCTTTCTTTTAAAAATAAAAATTAAAAAATCCCTTTGTAAAAGTCGGCCCGATTAGTCAGGTAGACCGACTAATGGTCGACTATGACGACTAGGCCTAATCGAGTCGGTTACCCCCCCCAACTCGACTAGTCGATCTAGTCGGCCGACTTTTACAACAGTGGTACCCACGTTCTTCACCTCGATCCTATTTTCAAACAAAATGAAGTAAAACATGTCATCAATACAGTCAGTCCTCAAATTGACTGAAGTAAAACATGGTATCAATATGCTTGGTCCTCTCATGATGCATTGGATCCTTAGCTAGGCATAATACGTGAAGACTTAAAATATTTGATATCATGATCTTATCGTATATTGGGATCTATAACTAAGCCTTTAAACCATTTTCCTTTATATATAGCTTTTATCTAGGCGAATACTCCACTTCTTTGGTAGACAAAGTAATTAAAATTTGCAATGTATCCTTCCAATTTATCAAAGAACTCCCCAAAATAAAGACATAAGACATCACTGATCTCCTTCCATCAACATCTATAACATAGCCCGAATCTCAATATCCATCAACCAGACAATCTATCACGCCCATTATAGATGAGGACATTAGATACTGAAAATGCATTGTGATTTCCTACCAATGCTTTATCCTCAGAGTATCCATAACTCTGCTAACAACATGCATCACGATCTGATCTTGTGTATATCATGCACATATATGACTCCCACTTGTACTCTCTCTTTGCATTAATATGAGTGCAAAATATATTAGAAATATATATATATACACATATTCAACAAATTGAGTAATAAATGGCTTTATCATGGGCATCCCCAATAAAGATGTGTCTTATCTTTGATGCCTTCGATATCCTAGATTCATATCTTTTTCTTGAAGATCTAATTGCAACCAACTACTTTCCTCTGCTTTGAAACATGGCAAGCTCTATGTTTGATGTTTACAAAGAGCTCCATATCCTCACCCATAACAGTAATCCAATATCTGTATTTCGCTCCTCCATTAACCTCCCTATAAGTAGACAATTCTGAGAACTCTGTCTCCTCAACATAAATTGTAAATGCGACCATATCCCCAAAAGCATATTTTTCAGGAGGATGGTCCTTCTAAGGTCGATCAAAAGCAATTCTATGAAGCCTCTCCTTGTGTTGCTCAATTCAGGTGGTTTAGCATCAGCCTAAGCACAATTAATGTGATTAACTACTTGATGACTATTTGATGTGTTGATATGTTGGTATTTGTCATATGTCCCTGAATCAACAAACATGATCCTTGTGTGAATCAATAGAACTCTCACCAATATTACTTTTCCTACTAAAAATAATTCTACACTCAGATGGAGATCATATTCATAATATGTGGAATATAATGGAAACGGAGCTGGTATGGTGTATGTAAATTTACCGCAATGAAATATATTAACCTTTTTCATGTGGTCTATTATCACCCAAATCCTATATGTGTAACCTGTATTTTGTGGCAATCCTATGACGAATCCATGGAAATGCTTTATCATGAATCTTCTTTAATAATGGGGGGTGAACCACGAATCCTTGTTAACCACCTCCTTTAGAATTCAGAGACATGCCACATATGCAATCTACAACTCGACAAGCTGATATTATGTGGAATTTAAATTTTATTGCAACTAAATATCTGACCTTCTTTAGGTGGTCTATCATTGCGTGACTTTTTCCTAGTTAATTGACTAATCCAGCATTCAAACAATTTGATATACTAGTTCCTGAAAGCAGGGGAAAATGATGCTGCTGTTAGTTCCCAGTTCCCACGGGTGCGATGTGGAAAGGAGTCAGGGACATCATTCCCGCCAAATCATGTCCTTCAAACCCGTGGTATGTGGCAATCCGATATTGAATCTATAGAAATGCTTTCTCATTCTCAATCACGAGGCCATTGAGGTGAAGTCTATACATGCTAGCAGTATGAAAAACTAACTTCAACAACATTCTTCGTCTCGTCCACCAAAAGTTGAACAAAGATCTTTATACATTTTTGTCATTTCATCATGAAGTGATAGCCACGCGGAGTACACTGATGTATAATGTCTCCCCTCAACCTAGGAGTTTTGGTATAAAGACTTTGCGACAGTCATACAAAAAAAAATCATGTAATTGAAACCTGTTGACGCATATTGAATAACTGTATCTCTTTGTTATTTTATTTTCTTGTTATTCTCTTTATGTAATTTACCCATAGGCTACTCTCCTATATAAGAGAGCCTAGGGCTATGGAATAGAGTATCTCATTCACGTTTCCCAACATGGTATCAGAGCGACGGTCCTAGACCGGAGTTCTCGAAACCCTAACCCTAATCCACCCCACCTGCCGGCCTCTTCTCTCTCTACTCGGCGCCGCCCACTCCAACCGATCTACGGCGGCCTCTTCTCTCGATCAGCGGTGCTCCAGCCCTAGGCATCGCCTGGCGCACCTGCGCATAGCCTAGGGGCTTCCCGCATCTGCGCATCGCGTGGCCTGGCGCATCTGGGCGCATCGCATCTGCGCTGATCTGCGCGCACTCCAGCACGTATTCCAGCGCACTCCAGCGCGCACTCCTGCGCGCACCCCCTGCGCGCTCCTACGCACTGACTGTGCACCACCGAGCATGAGTTCCTGATCTGCGCGCACTCCAGCGCGCACCCTGCGCGCACTCCTGCGCACTACTACGCGCTGACTGTGCACCACCGTGCGTGATCTCTGTGCGCCAGCCCATAGTTTGCGTGCGTCAACACCGTAGCGCGCACGTATTCATGGGGATAGTTGCTTGTGTCTACACATGCAACTAATCCCGTCTATGTCATTGTAGACAAAGATTATCTCTTGTCATTCGCTCCAGTCTTCCGTCTCCAGTATGTCAGAAAGCAAGGCAGATATCCCGTCTATTGGCACGTTTCGTGGTCCAGCGCCCATTGTCAAGATGGATGGTACGAACTATGAACTGTGGGCAATGCAGTTCATGAGTATGATGAAGTCTACAGGTAAGAAGCACATTCTTACCGAGCCCGAGCCTGCAGAGAAGACTGGAGTTCATGCCTCATGGGAGGCTGATGATGCATATGCCAAGGTGTGGCTATCTGGCACATTGGCTATTGAAATCGCCAATGACATTCTACATCAACCCACAGCCAAAGACATGTGGGATATCCTAGCAGCGACATATTCTCAGGCGAAGAACGATATGAAGATCCTGCAACTACAACATGATATATTCACAATAAAGCAGAACGGCCGTCCTTTACATTCTCTCTATACATCATTGAGAGGGATGTTTGAGAAGCTTTATAGCTTCATGCCTCTTACCGCCACGCCAGAACAACAGAAGACATACAGGAATGCGACGATGGTGGGTGTGTTTCTCGCTGCACTTGATCCAGAGTATGAGGCAGCACGTCACAGATTTTGGCGGACTCGACTATTCCTCCCATGGAGGAAGCTTTTCACAGATTGAGTAGGATCACAGTACCTTCAGCAGCTGCGAGTCAGAATCCCTCAGCTATGGCGGCCAACAGAGGCCGTGGTTTTCATCACCAGGGCCGTGGACGTACTCCTCGTGGAAGGGGTGGCCGCACTAGGCCAACATGCTCATATTGTCACCGAGTCGGACATACTGAAGACACATGCTACTCAAATCATGGATTCCTGCATCTGCACGAGCCGCTGAGCAGATAGAGCCCCCATCTGCTGCTACACTGGATCAACGATTTGATGATCTAGTTGCCCGTCTCAGGGGCTTTATCCCACCATCAGGTCCAGCACCGACTACAGAGAGTCATACTGATGCTGCTGCTTCTGCCTCTGCCTCTACTAGTACTTCAGGTAGTACACTTGCACTCCACAGTAGTAGATCTGATACATTGCCGTGGATCATGGACTCGGGCGCTACACATCATCTATGTGGCGACCAGAGCCTACTTACAGGATACACTCAGATTCCTCCAGGATGGACAGTAGTGATTGCCAATGGCACACACCTCCCCTATCACGGGTCAGGGGGGAGATTAGATTGACATCTTCTATGCAGCTCAAGAATGTCCTACATGCACCGCATTTTTCTTTTGAATCTATTGTCAATTAGTCAGATTACGAAGGATCTACAGTGTCGAGCTATTTTTAATCCATCTTCTTTGATTTTTCAGGACATCCGTACGGGCAACGTGATTGGTCATGGCTATGAGCAAGGAGGCCTTTATCGACTGAACCAGACCCTATTTGTTGGAACCACATCTTCTCCTGCTGGACAAGTATCTCCTCTCCTGTGGCATCTGCGCTTTGGTCATTTACCGCTTCCAGAAGTTGCGTCTTGTTCTACCCTATGTCTCTCACACACACCTATCCAGTGTGAGGCATGTCAGTTGGGAAAGCATCACAGGTCGTCCTTTTCCCAGTAGTCAAGGTCGGAGTAGTAACTCCAAGTTTGAGTTGTTTCATGTCGATGTCTGGGGTCCGAGTCGTGTTCCCGATCATCAGGGACACAGTTTTATATTGTATTTGTGGACGATTTCTCTAGAGCGTCATGGGTCTTTCTAATGAAAAATAAATCTGAAGCAGGAAATATTATTATCCACTTTCTTAATGAAATTCAAAATGTTTTTTCCACTTCTGTCAAGAGTTTGAGAAGTGATAATGCTTTAGAGTTGTGCACCAACATTCTAGCCAATTACTACTCTTCAAAAGGGATTAATTCGCCAAACATCTTGTGCTCATACATCTCAACAGAATGGGGTTGCTGAAAAGAAAACACCGTCACCTTCTTGATGTCACAAGGTCTCTTCTTATTCAGAGTCATGTTCCGTACTCGTACTGGGGTGATGCAGTTCTTACTGCACGTTACCTTATCAACCGTATGCCTTCGTCTGTCTTGAATGAACAGATTCCTTTTTCACTCATTTACCCTGACAAGGATTTGTTCATGCTTACCCCTCGTGTGTTTGGGTCAGTCGCATTTGTCCATCAGTTGTCGCCTGGTACTGACAAGCTCTCTCCTAGGGCTGTCAAGTGCGTCTTTGTGGGGTACTCCAGAACTCAAAAGGGGTACAAGTGTTTTGATCCTGTGCGTCGGCGGTATATGATCAGTGCAGATGTTACATTTTTTGAATCTATTATATATTTTTCAGAATCCGGGAACATGCAGCCACCACCTATATCTCCTGATACCGTATTCATGGCACCACCAACAACACCACCGTCACCACCATCACCACCGCCACCACCACCGCCATCAACAGTATCCCGCTACCATTCCATTACACCCGCAGGCCTCCTCCAGCTCAAGGTCCTGACCAGTCAACTATCTCGCCTATGGTATGTAATGAAAATACTAATGTTGATGGATCTGACGACATTTCTCAGCAGGATACATTACAGGAGCATGGTGATAACACAGAGGATCTGGATGTTCCAATCGCTCTACGCAAGCCGAAGAGAAGCTGTGCCAAAAATCCAGTATCAGCAGCTGTGTCTTTTGAGAGGCTATCCGGACACTTCAGGACGTTTGCATTGGCACTTTCAGCTACAGACATTCCATGGAACCCACCATGATGCTTTGCAGGATTCTAGATGGCGGCTAGCAATGGAGGAAGAGATGGCGGCACTTCAGTCTAGAGGAACCTGGAGTTTGGTTCCTATACCTCCAGATGTCAGCCCGGTGAGTTGCAAATGGGTGTTTACAGTTAAACACAATGCAGATGGCTCCATTGACAGGTACAAGGCACGCCTAGTTGCACGGGGATTCACACAGACATATGGGGTAGATTACCTTGACACGTTCTCCCCTGTGGTGCGTCATTCCACTCTACGGATCCTGTTATACAGTTGCAGTTACTAGAGACTGGCCACCTCTATCAACTGGACGTGAAGAATGCATTTCTGTATGGAGACTTGCAGGAGGAAGTCTATATGCAACAACCACCAGGTTTTGCTGTTGAGGGGGAGTGTTCCAAGGTTTGCAGGTTACATAAGGCCATCTATGGCCTTAAGCAGAGCCCCAGAGCATGGTTCCAGAAGTTGCCAGACCTATTTGAGAAACAAGGATATTAAACGCTCCAATGCTGATCATTCCTTGTTTGTACAGAGGACGGCGAGAGGTATCATTGTAATCATGGTTTATGTTGATGATATCTTGATTACAGGTGATGATGACCAGGGCATCAAGCAGGCAAAGGAAAGGCTGGGGACCGAGTTTGTCACCAAGGACCTGGGAGTCCTTAGATATTTTCTGGGGCTGGAATTTGCCAGAAATCCGTATGGATTAGTCATGTCACAGAGGAAGTATGTTACAGATCTACTGAGTGAGACAGGTATGCTAGGGTGTCGACCGGCTACGACACCAATGGATCCTAGCATGAAGCTGTATGATGATGACACAGAGGAGGTGGACAGGAGAAGATATAGAGAACTGGTAGGCAAACTGTTATATGTCACGATCACTAGGCCAGATATATCATTTGCAGTGAGTCGTGTGAGCCAGTTCATGGAGCAACCACGCCAGGTGCATATGGATGCAATACATATGATACTTAGATATCTCAAATCTTCTCCAGGTGCAGGTCTGCTATTCAAGAAAGGAAAGGGGATTTCTATCTCAGCATGCGCAGATGCAGACTATGCAGGATGTCCCAAAGATAGGAAGTCCACCTCAGGGTATGCTGTCTATGTTGGAGATGCCCTAGTCTCATGGAGGAGCAAGAAACAAACTGTGGTAGCTAGATCTAGTGCTGAATCCGAATATAGGGCTATGGCCCAGGCTACTACAGAGATGATGTGGGTGAAAGCGGTGCTGACAGATTTATGCTTAGATGTACCACTTCCTATGAACTTGGAGTGTGATAATCAGGCTGCTTTGTTTATTGCAACCAACCCTGCATTCCATGAGCGGACCAAGCATATTGAGGTGGATTGTCACTTCATACGTGATATGATTCAGAAAGGATTCATTGCCACATCTCATGTTACTTCAGAGAACCAGACTGCGGACATATTCACCAAGGCATTGTTACGAGGTCCATTTCAGAAGTGTGCTTCCAAGCTGAGCATGATTGACATCTATGCTCCATCTTGAGGGGGAGTGTTGACGCATATTGAATAACTGTATCTCTTTGTTATTTTATTTTCTGTTATTCTCTTTATGTAATTTACCCATAGGCTACTCTCCTATATAAGAGAGCCTAGGGCTATGGAATAGAGTATCTCATTCACGTTTCCCAACAAAACCCATCAATCTCATCATTTTCTACTCGGTGCCTTAAGTTCTTTGGAAAGTGAATCACCTTTCTCGTCTTGCTCTATTCTATTCTAAATCTTTTAGAAGCAACAGATGGTAACTATATCTGCTTTCCTCGCCTTGATCTATTCAATTCCAAATCTAGTAGAAGCGGAGATAAAAATTATATCCATTGCCAGAAGGTTGCCATTTACTCAATGCTAATACATCTCAAAACTGCAGTGTTAGTACCTTCCCAAAGGAATAAGTTCTCATGCTCAAAGCATCTGCAATAGCATTTTCCCTTACGGAGGTCTAATGACGTCATAATCCTTTAAAAGTTCCAACCGTTGCCTCTGCCTCATGTTCATCTTTTTCTAATCAAATAGGTCTTTTAAGCTCTTGTATTCAATGAAACTTTGAAATGTAACACAATATAAAGCAATATCTTTAGGTCTTCATCAGAAAACCGCTAAACAAGCTCTAAGTTGTGTGCCTAATAATTGTGCTTATGTGGCTTTATCATGTATGACGCATATGCCACTATCCTTCCATGTTGCCTTAGAATTGCACCAAGGAATCTTTGGATGCATTAGTATAAATAGTGTAATCCTTTGTGTCAAAAATTAAAGGGTTTTTATCAGTTGTGTCCTCTGAGATATTCCCAATATCAGTTATGCCCCTCCTTTTTAAGAATATCAGTTTTGCCCCCGACTTCTTACCAATCTATCACTTGTGCCCCTTGGGTTAGTTGTCGTTCATCTCCAATGCAAACGGCCGTTAACTTAAGGGACACAACAGGAATTAAATTTTAGAAAAAAAATGACGGAAAAGCCACCCTCTTCCTCCTCCTCTCCCTTCTCTTCCCTCCCCCTCTGCCCATCTCCTCCGCCGTGCTCCTCTCCCTTCCTCCCCCTCCGCCCAGCTCCTCCCCTTCCTCCCCCGCTCCTTCCCGTCCGCCCAGATCCTCCCCCTCCGCCCCGCTCCTCTCCGTCGAGCTTCTCTTCCTCCATCTTGCTCCTCCTCCGCCCAGCTCCTCCCCCCTCTGCCATTGCTCCTTCTCCTCTGCCCAACTTCTGCGCCATGCTCCCCGCTGCCCCGCTCCTCTCCCTCTACCTAGCTCCTCCTCTTCCCCCAACCTCTTCCCCCTCCACCCCCACTCCTCCACTTCCTTCCAGCTCCTCCCCCTCCTCCCAGTGCCTCCGCTTGCGCCCCGCTCCTCCCCTTTGTCCAGCTCCTCTGCCACAGTCCTCTCCCTCTGTCATGCTTCTCCCCCTTCGCCCAGACTGACCTCTATTTTCCGATATTACACGATTATTATGATGGTGTACGGAGATTTCGAAATGAAGGACCCACCTTGTGAATCGGCGGAAAGGAGATGTATGTCATAGTCAGTTATTTGTGGTGAAATCCTGAGAGGAGATGGGATTTATGGAGATGTTTGCGATCTCTGTTTCATGCAGTTGTACAGAATACGAAGATGGGGGATGTAGTGGATTTCTGGTGATTTTCTTTTGGATTGTAAAAAAAATCTCCTGTAAAATGAAACATTATCAAGGAATTCTTTTATTTTATACCAAAATTACATATTCTGGACGTATTATATTGCATACTTTATAATCGCTATGCTGCAGACTTGTCTGAACAAACCCGTACTCTGATGTAGCCTAGCCCCCACAGCTCAAGGAGAAATGGAAAAAACTTCAAGGTTACTGCTCCTTCCCCTCTGCCCTTCTCCTTCATCCTGCTTCTTCCCCTCCGCCCCGCTCCTCCGTCTCCGCCACCAGCCTCCTTCCCCTGATCGTGATCCTGAGCTTGAGCATTGGTTGGAAGATGTCGCTGCCGCCCACACTGCCGACCATCCCGGAGACCGACTTGAGGAACTCAAAGGCCGACCTGAGAAAGAAAATGACGGTTTCCTATTTTACCCCTCAACCAAACCATGGTTTGAAAAAATCATGGTTAAGTTCAACTTACTGACGGCTAAAGTAACGGAAGGGCATAAGTGATAGATTGGCAAGAAGTCGGGGGCACAACTGATATTCCCAAAAAGAGAGGGGAGTAACTGATATTAGAATATCTCGGAGGGGCACAACTGATAAAAACCCAAAATTAAAGTAACGGGATGTGATTGTTAATCACTTCTTGAGCAACTGAAAACTAGTCTCGCATATGTCAGAATACATGAATGATAACACTTTTTGTATCAATTATGTCAGTGACAAGGGTATTCCTAAATTTCTAAATGTTGCCTGACCTAGTTAACTAAGATCTAATCTAATTAGACGGAGTCCGGCTCAAAAACCACAAACTACCCGACTAGATTTTACCTTGAGAAACTAATTGGAAAATCCAACTTAGAAAGTAATTACAAGTTTGTAGAGAGTTAATTTACTAATATCGGAACACTCTCCCACCCTCTCGATGTTACTCCTCTCCATGTTATCATACGCCATACTTTCCTTCTTCTCCATCCCTCCCTTCTTGTGTGTTTGTGGGTTATGCACAAATTACCATACTCGGGTAGGAAATCTTCCTCCTACTTGAATGGCTACCTCAAAAACTTTTGGGAGAAAACTACCTTACTACTCCTAGGAAAGGGTTTAAAAGGATCACATAGAGTTTCAAGTTCATGAATATGATTTAAGGTTTTCTTCCTATGAGAATGACTATGATCCTGGTGACATGCCATATTGTATCAGCTCCCAAAGGAAGGATCTGTTCAAGCAGGTATCCTCTATGAGAATGCTGGAATTAATGGTCTAGTGGTAGTACAGTGTGTCTAACCACACAAAAGACCAGGGTTCAATCCCACTCTTGCAGGGGTTGCGTTAGGTAGTCGACGGCCAGCGTAAAAAATAGTCGAATCTTTCAACATGGATTTGAGCAAGAATCCATGTAGCCGACCCTACTTATAGCGGGAGAAGGCTTAGCACTAAAAAATTCTCGATCCCATGTTGAAAGAACAGATGTGGAGCAAACGACGGAATCCAAATGCCCTTGGTGCAGTGGTTGGGGCCATCAAGTTCCTGCCAGAATAACATGTGGCGCAGAAGGTGGAACCCATAGCAAATGAATGGCAGGAGATGTGGGCAATGAACTAAACCATAGACTCCTTATATAGGTGAATCCCACATTCCTAATAGGCTAATACTCCTTTTATAGGTGAATCCCGCATTCCTAATCCACATTGGACAAGGTAGCAACCCCAATTTCCTTTTCTCAGCATATCTTTTTAAATATTCCTGCTCCAGGGGATGGAAGTGCAAATTTCCTACCCCTTCACTTGAACAAAATTCGTAAGATGAGCTCTTCATTTTGGTCTTTAAATAAAAACTATTGTGAGGGGGCGGCTTACAACTTTTCAAAAATATCTCATCCCTTGTTCTAGGGGATCCGATTGAAGAGGAATCCCCAACCCTCTTTAGGGTTTCTTCTCCCTTCCAATGGCGGCGGCAGCGTGGTGAGAAGGGAGGCCACATGTGGTGGCAGCGGCAGGATGGCAACAACTAGAGTCGGGGGCGATGCTTCTTCATGGTGTGCGCAAGGCGGCAGCAACTTCCTTGACGAAAGAGGTAGTGGCGAAGACGACGACTAGATGGTAGTAGTTGGCGACGCGGGTGACGTGGGGAGCGGCGACGGTGAGGGAGCTGCTGGAGGGACTCCCAACGAGGGAGGCAGCAGGGGGTGGAGTTCCATTAGCGGTGGTGGCAGCAGTAGTGGCAACCTCGCAGGCAGCACATGTGGTGGCTCCTCCTGCGGTGGGGTCGGATACGCATGCAGGTGTTGTCTTGACATCTCCTAAAGCTCCTCCAACTGTGGAGCTTCCCTCTAACTCCCCATAGGGGGAGGCGATGGAGGAAGATGGCTTCACAAGGAGGTTGTGGCGGGTCGAAGCCCTCGTGTACAACAAAATCTATGACATCTCGCTTGTCATCCAATTGATATTCATCAAATATAGGCTCTTTTTCTTCATTTTTTGTTTCTAGATAGCAACTTCGACCGCGAAGAAATTGACGAATTCATAATCTTCAATGGAACTTTCATCAAAAATTGGTCTTGTATCCTCATGGTTTTGTTGTACAAGAGTTGTAACAATAAAATTTCCTTCGGGACTGAAAATACCTTCATTTTCCTGATAAAAAGCAGGTTGCACATCAGCTGCAGTGATCTGATTTTATTGTTGACGAATGACTCTTCCTCGATTAGCAAGTCCAGCCACTTGTACTTTCACGTTTGATAAGAGGCGATGCTTGAATTTTTTTTGACAAAAACGTGCACCATGAGAAAGGCGGCTTAGATCGAACTTCAAGTACCAATATAAGACAGGATCGTTGAATCGTAAGAGTGATTCAGTTGCCATGCTCCGATACCAAATGATGCAGACAAAAAAAACCAATGGTAGAAAAATAATTTTGACGGTGGAAATATTTGGTGGAGAAGAAAGAGTGCGGGAGTGTTAGAGTATTTGGAGCATGCGTCACTTATGTAATAGGTGGGTAAATGGATCCCTCCAAGATTCATTTACCCCACCACTGAGTTTAGTCCCATACCGCCTAGTGGTGGGACTTGGAGGCCCTGTGGAAACTATATAAGGAGCACCAGGCCTCCTGTAACAGATGAGAGAAAGTCAATAGACAAACACGCCCAATTCAGGGGCTTCTCCCGTGGTTTCATCCCGCTCCTCACGGAGTAGGGTTCCACGTTAAAATCCCGCGTTCTTATTTTGTTCTTTATTCTTTTCATGTCATGCTTCCGCATTCTTCATATTTTATAACATGGTATCAGAGCGGGTTCGATTCTCGTGGAGTTGTTATTGAAGTTTTTTTTATTCTCGAGATTCGATTGTCAGTTTTTTTTAAAAAAAAGGGGGATTATTATTCTCATGCCGTGATCAAGGCCGAGTTCCATTTTCAGGCCAGATCTAGGGTTCAATGTCTTGAACCCTAGTTTCAGGCATCTTCAGTCCTATATGCAAAGGCGGCAGCCCCATCCCGCGTAGGCATCAGATTCTAACACGGAACCCTAGTCGCGGCATCAGATCCAAACGTCTTCCTCTTCCAGGCGCGCGTGAACAAGCTCCTGGAAGCAGATCTCCAAAGCCCTTCGCGTTATCAGTACGCCGCAGCAAGGCCAGCGCACCTCCTGGTTGCGCCTATCGCCGCTTCTTCAAGTTTTTCTTCCTCCAGGCCGCTACATCCTCCAGCAGCACTCTCCAGGCGCACCCCTTGCGAAGCACAACAGACCCCAGGCTTTCCCCCACCGCGTGGCGACGCTACACATTGCGCGCAGCGCGTAACCCCGAGGCGCGACCCAGGCTCCCATCGCGAGCCGAATCCCAACGCGCAAGAGGCGCACCTCCTTGCACAGATCCCAGGCTGCGGCGAGTATTCGACGGCGATGCCCCTTCCTCGCGTAAGGTTCTCCTCTTCAGCCCGTAGCAGTGCATCCCGGTCGATTTGGCGGCGCACCAAGCCCAGGCGGCAAGCCCCCTGCCTTCGACGGCGCCCCTCCTTGCGCGCAAAGGCGCAGGCAACCCTGCACAGACGCATCTCCCCAGCCGGCACAGACCTCCGAGCTCCCGCACCCGATGTGGCGGCGGGCTCCATCAAGCAGACGTGGCTCTCTTTCCAGGAAGGCGGCAGCTTTTGAAGAGAGGGTTCCCGTTGTGGGAACCCTAGGGCTCGATGCCAAGGTTAAATAATAATAAAAAAAGGCTTTTATTGTAATGCCCAACAGTGGGCTGGGAAATAGCGCATGGCCCAATTTAAAAAAAATGCATAAGGGCAGCGTTGGGCTTGTATTTAAAAAAAAAAGGGGTGAGGGTTTGTATGGAAAAAAAAAGAGAAAAGGCGCGTACATTAAAAAAAAGCCGTACGCAAAAGAAAAAAAAGGAAGTGTTTAAAAAAAAAAGAGAAGAAGGCGCGTACATCACAAAAGCCGTACGCATGGTAAAAAAAAATCTTTGAAAGAGTCGCATACAAAGAAAAGTCGTATGCAATTTTATATATAAAAAAAATCGAAGCAAATAATCGAAAATATATATATTGCATGAAAAGCCGAAAAAAATGTAACGGCTTATTAATGTTTTTTAATTTCTCCCACGTTTTTACATTCATTGTTGTCTTCTCCCAACGTGGTCAAACAATGTCATTCCGACCAGTATGGGAGAAAGGAGGAGTATATGTAGAGCCACAGGTCTTGTTCCAAGATTCTGATATCAGATTTTTCAGACCGGTCAGATGTTCAGACTCTACAAATTTCAGACTCGATGATGACGCATGCCAATCATTCTTGTTGGTCGGCCAGAGCTTTCATGTGAGCCATAGGGACTCCAGAGCAGAGGACTATTCCCTATGCCATTAAGGGCAAGGGTTTTCATGTGGCATCATAGGGACTCCACAGTAGAGTACCATTCTCTGAGCCAGATAGACACTCCAGCCCCGTTCGTCCTCCTCACATGCACGCCATGAGAAGCAACGTCCTCGACTGCAGCAGTTGTGCGCGTTGGGTTGATATTGTCTGTAGTGTCATGTATTGTGAGTTGAGTTTCTTTCTGTTTGTCCAAGCTGAGCATTGCATGCTCCAGCTTGAGGGGGAGTGTTAGAGTATTTGGAGCATGCGTCACTTATGTAATAGGTGGGTAAATGGATCCCTCCAAGATCCATTTACCCCATCACTGAGTTTAGTCCCATACCGCCTAGTGGTGGGACTTGGAGGCCTTGTGGAAACTATATAAGGAGCCCCAGGCCTCCTGTAACAGATGAGAGAAAGTCAATAGACAAACACGCCCAATTCAGGGGCTTCTCCCGTGGTTTCATCCCGCTCCTCACGGAGTAGGGTTCCACGTTAAAATCCCGCGTTCTTATTTTGTTCTTTATTCATTTCATGATATGCTTCCGCCTTTTTCATATTTTATAACAGGGAGAAGAGAAGAATGTGCTGGTTGCGTGAGATTTTGGAGACAAATCGCGGAAATTCTGTGAAGAGAGAGCGAGAGATAAATCTCAAATTTTCATATGTTCTGAACCGAACTATTTTAAACAAATGCCTGTCATATCCTTTATATAGGAGCGCATAATTACAAAATTAGAAAGAGAATCAAATTCAAATTAAATAAATCCTAACCGATTCTAATTGACTTCTAACTAATTTTATATACCAAAAACGTTGAGATTACAATCTGAGTTTATTTAAATAAAATAACCAACTAATTAGAATAACTAATTAGGGACGGAAAATCCTAGTTTTGAAAATACTCAAATTCACATCGGCTTCAAGCTGGCTTGACCTGTCAATTTGCAAATAATTGCATCAGCGTGTCATTGGAGATCCCCAATGGATCTCAAAAAACGGTGTGAATGGTAATCATTATCGTGGTGCCCATAATTTACCCATAACTTTCACAATTGTATCTCATGCAAAAGGGCTGAGAAAGAAGATGAAATGTATCTACTTCTACCTTATTGCAATCCTTTCCCTTCGAGGGATGCAAAGCGTATTAGATGTAACAAGCTGGGACATTTTGCCAGTCGTTTTTCAATATACTATGCTACATTTCCAAGGCTCGGGACATTGCAAAGGCATGCACGTTCACTAAACCTCGCATCTCTTAATACGTGGCAAAAAAGGACGCCATCTACTTCTCCCACGATACGCCTCCCTCCATCTCCAAACCCTCCACCCTCTCCTCCTGTGCGTACATGGTGGAAGACAAAGGTCCCTATATGACTCCATGGCATGTGGATACCTTGAAGGAGATCAAAAATCTGGAGGAGGCCCTACAATCTTGTATTGTGCTTATCATTGAAAAAACACTTTCATCTAATAAGCTTCTCAATCATTTAAATGCAAACTTTGGCAAGGCGAAATTCAAATCGCTTGATAATCTAGGATCAAGAAAATATCTGCTTGATCTGGCCAGTTCGGTTGTACTCGATGATATCTGTCCCCACAACTTTATCCTTCTTTTGGATATCAAACGTGATCTCGCTGGAACCCTAAGTTTGGATCTTCTACCAAAAAATATATTACAAACCAATGGATTAGGGTTTATGGAATCCCACTCCACTTGAGAGTGCCAGCCATTTTCACCCTCTAGGTTTGTGGTTTGGGAAAGCTCATTGATTATGAGTGTTTGAAAATCTGTAACCTAGGCATCACTTATGTCCATTTTCAAATCGAAATACTTGATGTTAGCAAGCTCCCTGAGGTGATAAAATTCCCATATAGGAATCTCCAATTTGATGGCATGCTGGCCCTAGATCGTAAAGTGCTCAAATCATTCGAGCTTCTTGACTCGCCGCAACAACTCAGCCATGCATCCCCTAACGAAGGGTAAGTTCTTGAAATATAGGGAAGATAACTACTATATGCTTAAGAACAAGTAGTATTAGCCTGGTCGTCATGAAGACTCTTCCTCCTCATCCAAGACTCCCCCCTCCTCAGATCTACGATGTAGGCACACAATATGTTTTAACGTCTGCTAACATCCTACCAAAACCAATCATGTGACTGAGAGTTTCAAACTCGAATCATCCTACAAAGAAAACTCCTACTTCATCCTCGGAATGCTTTACTTTTGCCTCTACAAGATGAGATTCTATTGCAGAAAAGAAGGTACTAGTCAAAGTAGTACAAGGATGGGTGAGGACACTGCTGATAGGGATGAGTCCCCTCCAATGTACATCTTTTTATGCTTTAAATTTTTTGTCAAAGTTTGATTGTTCATTCCTCGAAGACACTGGACTTACTCTAACCGAAGACAACATTGTATTTTTTTTGTTTGTTTTACATTTGATGGTTCTCAAATTTATGTTAAAATGTTGGTGAATATAATGTCTTGAAATATTCGAGGATTAAAGGGTAAATACTCTTTTAGTAGACCTATTGGTATAATTACTAAACACCACTTGGATATTGTATTCATTCAAGAAACTAAGCTCTAGGTCATCCCTACCATGTTAGCGGCAAATATTCCTTCAAACTAGAGATAGGTGGACAAACACTCTCAACGCAAAAGTGGGGGCATGTTAACTATGTAGAGCCATTCCACTCTAGCTTGTCTCAAGAGAGCTCTTTGATAGAAAAGAATGTTGTGAGTAGCAATGAGGATTGGTGTGAGACACGACGATTGGTTCCTTTATGGAACACTATTCTCGATCGAAGAAGAGGAAGATGGGGCCTGATGGCATCCTCCACAAGTGGGCCTGTAAAAGCCAATCCTTTTTTTTATTAGTCATGATCCAATGGGCTACTGCTCTAACAAAAAAGAGGCAACAATCCAAAAAACAAATGAAGAGACTAACGAAAAAAGGAGGCAGCTAAGAGAAAAAAAGGAAGAAGAATTAAAAAAAATGCTCCAGAAACTGTTGTTTCATACGTCATGGGCCCACGTGTATTTTTGTTTAGGTCCAAAAGATGGGGCAACGTCTGGTCCATTCAATTTTTGTTTGAAGAAAACCCAAAAAAATGGTTGAGGTTGTTGGCTATAAAAAAAGATGGTGAAAAAATAAAAAACAGTTCGAAAATGGTTAGGGATGAAAACAAAGGAATGGTTGACAAAATATTGGAAAAAAAGAGACATGAACAAGAGAATGAGAAAAAAAGAAGGGGAGAATGTTTTGATTGAATATTATATCTCTACATGGATATGGGAGATAGGGGGTGTTAGTGAACACCTCCATGATTTGTACGGGGCATACATATGAGATCTTTTGTTGAAGAGGCCTTCATACTTGTGTTTTGCCTCAGAATCTTTATGTGGACCATGTATGTCGGAGACTCGTGATTGAGGCTCGATACAAAGAGATCCATAGGGACTATGGAGTGGAAACTCCATTCTCCGAGCTAGTATAGGAGAGGCCCAGTTTGATGCTCTTGTTTGATCGGCACATTGCAAAGGTGTCATGATGAAACACATTATTTAGATCTTCATGATTAAAGCACTCACAGAGGTCTTCATTGGAAAGACCTTTATTCAGTCTTCCATATCTATGGCATTCAAGAGCATAACAGTAGCAATTGCAGATTCCACATACTACAAGCATGAGAGGCGATTTTTTATTTTGAGTTGCATTTGAGTTATGTTCCCAGCATATGTGTGTTGAGAGTTATATTATCCAAGTTAAGAATTACATGTTCTAGCTTGTGGGGGAGCGTTGAGAATTTTTCGCTCAAAAAAGGCTATAGTCAACAATCAACATTGGGCAAGTTCATGCAATGCATGTTTTCGCTCACAAAAGCTGCTTCTATGAAGATTTTTTTTGAAAGGAAAAAAGGGCTACCACCTTATAGGTGTGTGCCCAAAAACTTCACCATTAATTACCAAAAATAATTTTACAAGATAACAAATCGGCAACACTAAACACAACTCATTACAGACTCCAACTATCACCTACAGCTCTTGCATGAGATACCACATTCTTAGCATAAAATCTATCTTGTTTGAAGATGACTCCATTTCTGGCCAACTAAATTGCCCAAATCACTGCAATCCGTCTCGCTCTGTCCATCTCCGTGCCCCTCTAATCTGCACTAATGGATCTCCAGAAATTGGTTGTGTTGTCAACACCCCCAAACCTCCCTCCAATGATGTTTCAAACATCTGCTGATGCACCGCATGAGAAAGAAAGGTGATTAACATCCTCCACCTTGTTGAAACATCTTGGACACCCATGTTCGCCCACATGTAAGAATCTCGCATGCTTGCTCCTAGTCAACAATCTTTCCCTACTAAAAAGCCACATGAACACCTTCACTCGTGATGGAATCTTCTGATTCCATATTCACCCGCAATCTGTCTCGCACCCCCTAGGATCGAGAGGCATAGTACCCTTCAGAGTCTGGTATGCCTTCCCAATTGAAAAAATGATGTCCCTTCAGACCCGTCGATCTCGCCCCTTAGTGGGCCCGTCAATATCCTCCAACTCGGCTAACAATGACAAAAGGTCCATCACTCGCTACTCAGAAATCTTCGATCTTAAGCTAGGGAAAAAGTTTTCCCATCCCACGCCTCCGCCACCGTGCACCCAGGTATATCTGACATTGCCTTCAACCAAGGGAATCTGGAGTCCAGTAACCCCCCTCCACTCCAATCATCCGTCCAAACCTAAACTCCTTTCCATCCCCAACCATGGACCTCAGAAAAGGCCGCATCTCCTAAGCCATATCACATATGTCCCTCCAGAAAAGAGACGGCGCCACACCCATCTCCCTATGGGTGGGAAAGGAAAAGTTGGGCTCGTAAATCCCCGAATGAGTTTGCACATAGAGTTATCACAGTCACCCCAATACAAATCACCCACTTGGAAAAGAAGAGCTTTGTTCATCTCCTCCAAACTCCGCACTCTGAGTCCACCATCCTCCTTTGCATACGTAATCGTCCTCCAATCCACCAGCACGAATGGGCGTATTTGCCCCCCTCACCGCCCAAAAGAAACGCCTCATAATGGCTTCCATCCTCCTCTTAATACCAACAGGCACAATTCTCGATGAGAAGAAAAAAATAGGAACGGTAGACAAAACCGACTACAAGAGTACCAGCCTGCCTCCCCTCGATAGACAGACCAACTTCCAACCGGCCAACCTCCGCTCCAACTACTCAATCATTGGTGTCTAATCAGCTTTGAGCAGCCTGCCAGCAACCAGCGGCACCCCTAAGTATCAAATTGGAAGTTCCGTGCATGACGATCTCAACCAAGCAGCACAATCTCCAATCTCTCCTTCAGCCAACCTAAAAGCGACAAACTCCAATTTTGCTTTGTTAAGCTTTAGCCCAGAAACGTAACCGAAAATGTCCATCATCACCTAGAGCTTCCTGCATCCGTCAACCCCTCCCTCCATAAATAGAACCATGCCATCAGCATACTGGAGGATGGGGATAGAGATAACTCTCCTCGAATAACACCTAAACAGTCCACCAGAGATAGCTCGTTCCGCCATAATCGCCAACGCATCAGCCACCAGCACAAACAATAAAGGAGCCAGGGGGCACCCCTGCCGAACACCCCTTTGTGGTTGGAAGTATCCACCTTTCGGTTGTCCATTCACGAACAACACGCAGGATGTCGTCGTAACACACCTCTTCCTCCAGGCTATCCACTTATCCGGGAAGCCTCGACTATATAACGAGGACCACATAAACTGCCAGTCCACATAATCGTAAACCTTCGAGAAGTCAATCTTCCACAAGATCCCCTTAACCTTCCTTCTACGCCAACCAGCCACCACCTCTGATGCCATAACCACACTATCCATCAGCTGTCTGCCGAGTCCCGACAAGAAGGCACTCTGCATAGGGGAGATGATCCTGTCCAACACACCCTTGAAGATGATCCTGTCCAACACACCCTTGAGACAGTTGACCATCAGCTTCGCAATAACAAGATATACTGCATTAGATAGAGCAATAAGTCTGAATTCCTCAATTCGCACCGCACCATCCCTCTTCGGGAGGAGAAAAACAAAAGACCAGTTGATGCGATTGAAACCGTAATTTCCCTCTTCAAATTCCACCACCATCTGCACAAGCTCCTCCGAGATGGCATCTCAGAACTCCCTGTAGAAGAAAATTGAAAACCCATCAAGGCTTGGGCAGCCATCCGAGTTCAGCCCAAAAACCGCCTCACGCACCTCTTCCATCCCAAAACCCCCTATCATACCCTCAACCTCCTCTGTAGACACCCGATTGACCCCAAGCCCAAACCAACATGACCCACAGTTTATAGATCACATGTTCATCTCCTTGAAGTGTTCCGTAATAACTCTCGCCACATCTCCCTCCCCATAGAACCTCTCTGATCCCACCTCTATCGAGTGGATTGAATTCCTCCTTCGTCTGCCACTTGCGACTGCATGGAAGAAGAAAATATTATCATCTCCTTCCTTCAGCCACCTTTATCTCGATCTGTGATGCGACTCCGCTTCACTCTTTCTATCCTCCTCTAAAATTTTTTGAACCAGGCCCCTACGCATAAATTCCTCCGCCTTCAAATCCCTCGCGTCCTCCATCGCATCCAATCTCCGCAATTCGTCATGTGCCTGATCACGTATCATATGTCGTTGTTGTTTGGTTGCCCTCCTGAACTCCACCAGTCTCTGCCTCAACGTTGCGCTTACGAGCAAACCTCACCATGGCAGATCCCTCCACCTCCAGATCCAACCAGAAATTACTCGTCAAATCCCAAAAACCTAGCTCCAACGTCTAACTTCTCTCAAACCTGAAGTAGGAACCAGATCCCCTACCATTGCAGGAGTCAAAACAAAGCGGCGTGTAATCCGATCTCGATCTAGGAAGAGATGTGACAGTTGCCAAGCGGAACAACTACAGAGCTTCAACGAACAGAAGAAATTTGTCGAGATGCGATCGAGAAGAAGAGTTTCTCCATGTGTATTTACAATCCGAGGCATCCAGAACCTCCAAAGCCAACTCCTCCACCACCTCACCAAATGGACCAGAGCTTGGGTCATGTGCCCCTCTCCCCCATGGGCGATCATCCGTGTAGAGAGTGATATTAAAGTCACCGGTACGAGCCAAGCATCTCCGGGAATCCATCATGAATCTGCCTGAGCTCATCCCATAGAGCCAAATTGGTGGATGTCTCCGTGCAACCATACACAAATGTAACCACAAATGCGATAAAGATCCGCCATGCTAAACAACACCACCGAAATTGAGTGATTGAGCACCACTTCATCCTCCAGCATGAATAAGTCATCATTCCAAGCCACCACAATTCCCTCCGAGCTGCCATCTGCCAATAATAAACGGAAAGCATTTAGATGGGGGCCCGACGTGGATTCCCATCTCACAGATTCCTAAGAACCAAACTTAGTCTCCTAAAGACAAACAATATCTGCCCTCCATTCGGCCATCAAGGATCCAACTGCCATGCGCGTGTCTGGCTATCCCAAACCCCTAACATTCCACATCACTACCTTCATTGAGGAACAAAAGGGGGGTCCCCCACCACCACCACACCAATAACCCTTGCAACCTCATATCCAAATGCCTCCCCTCATCTCCTACAACATCCTCAATCTCATGGCTGACCATATTGTTTTCATCCACCCCATCACATCGTGCCTCCTCTTCCACCCTTTCCCTGACCAGATCACTCTTGACAGTGATCCACCTTCATTCCCTTGTGCACACTCCCCTACGTGCATCTCAAACTCCATGTTAAAGAGGCTGGAGTCTCGTTTCACAACACCCGTACAATGCCTTTATCGCAAGAAAGTAAGGATTCCGGCCCCTAATGCCTTTATGAAGATATCAACTAGATTATCTGGTGTGCCAACCTTCTTCGTGTCGATACTATTCTCCGAGCGAATGAAGTGAAACATGACTTTAATACACTTGATTCTTTTATGGTGCACATGATCGTTTGATAGCATGATCTTGTTGTAGACCGAGGTCCCTGATCAATATTTTGTACAAGATGCCTATGCAGCTTATGTCAACATCACGTACTTTGCCATTAATGTAGTAGACAAAGTAACTGAAAGTTGTAAAGTAACCTTCCAGTTAATTACATAACTTACCAAACATAGTTTGAATATAAATATCCAGTAAGAAAATATTTTGAATCACTTCCATAATGACGTACGTTAATTTCAGATGCTCCTATCAGATACTGAAATATCCGCTTAATTGATGCTTGAGGCTAACCCGATTCATGTAGGTAAATTTCTCGATCTTCATATTGTATAACGTCATATCCTCCTTGGTTCAATTGAACTTAACGGCTCTGAAACAAGTTTATTGTGTGTAGCAGAAGTGGGGTGCTAAAACACGCGGATAAGCAAGCACGATAGCAACCACAATACAAGATTTACAAGGTTCACGTGCACCAGGCTACGCCATCGGCGGTAGCAATGGATTTCTCTCAATATGTGGAAGAAGAACGAAAGTATATAGGATGATTCCAACACTAAACCTATTGGGGTTTATATTGTACCACAGAGAGAGAGAGATCTCCACAAATGGGCATATTATCAAATCTCCCTACAGAAACAAATTTACCAAATATCCTTAAATTGAAAGATTTTTGAATCTCCCTAACGGGAAGACCCAACGGCCAACAAGTTAGGAAACAATACGAATTCAGATGGATCATTTAATCAATTAGGATTCAGATGGGTCTTCTCATTACAAATCAGTTAAAATTTGAAGGGATCAAATTTGAAGGGATCCTCTGATCAATCACAATGTGAACGTATCCTCAAATCAATTACAATTTGGAAGGATCTTCACAGCAATTAGAATCTGGATGGATCCATAATCAATTAGGATTCAATCATTCAAGGCCATGGTATACAAAATTAACCTTACAAGTTCTATTTGCTTTGAGATTTGTGGATTCACCTGTGTAGAGGGATTCATCTGTACGATGGATACTAGATAAACCCTCTTATGATTAGGGTTCCTTATCATCTTTCATAATACCGTTCTTCCACAAATGAGAGAGAGATCCACTACCACCAACGAGGACATAGTGCAGTTAGGGGGTAAATAGTGCAGTTAGGAGTAAACCTCCTACATCCTGTTTCATGGTTGTCATGTACTTCCTTATTTGTGTGTTTGATCTAAATTCTACCTCTGCCACGTGCAACATATATTTTTCTTGGTGTTCAATATCCGGTTCGATGTTTATGCCCAAAGATGCATAGTGTATGTTGCTCATAGAATTGACACCTTATGCCTGAACGATGAACCATGGACCCTATAGTGAAGCACCTAGCTTTCTCTCACCTCTACGCAAGTCCGATGTATTTGAGTAATGTATCGGGTCAATAGCTCTTGACTGTGTTAAATACGAGAAGGGGAAGATAAAATAAATCCCAAAATCTTCAAGTATAAGAGATGTCACAGCCTTTTTCCATGCTTTAATTGCAAAATCAGGAGTCCCCTTCGGTATGGATCAAACACGTACAGCAACAGTGACTGCCACCGACATCAGCCGTGGATAGAAGGAAACCAACAGAATGGTAAGTAAAAAATTATTCAATGTCCCGAGTTTACAATGGCAATAAAAAATGAGGAGTAACCAAATCTTCATTAAAAAATATCCACGTTTTCTTTAAACCAAAACCAACCAATATGGCATACCTAACCTTCATTCAAAGATGGAAGAGACACGCAAGACATTCAATACAACTGCTTAAAAAAGCAATAATAAACTAAAGCAGCTTTATCCGAAAGGAACGTAACTTAAGCGTGACTATATTACCCGAGGTTCTATTCCATATGGATTCTGGTAATATCCCCGAGAGGATTCTTGGGTTGTAAAGAAAGGAAAGGAAAAATAAAGAAAATAAATAAAAATCTAAGGTAAGAACTCACGAGAAGATAGGGGATGTGAGGCACTGTCTGGCTGACCGACAACCAGAGAGTGCCGAAGCCAAGAAAGGCGCATGCGGAGCCGATGAGGAGAACGATCCAGGGGGGGAGGCGGTTGCAGACGACACCGGGGAGTATGCCGGCGTTCTCCCCTATGTCGTTGGCGACCCCGAGCATGGTGAGCTGCTGCTGGTTGAAACCCAGCACGGATTTCAGGGAGTGGGAGTAGAGCGGGAAGGTGAAGGCGCTCCCCGCCGCTATCTGCACCCATACAGCCGCGCCCAGCCCCACCCACGGTGGTCGGCTGCCCTGTTTCACTCTCCCGGCCATTACCGGTGTGTTGGAGTGGTACGGTGGAGAGACGGAGATGTGCCTCGTAGAGTATATCTGTCATGCTCAGACAGACAGGACTTTGGACCGGGAGACGAAGGAGATGGGAATTTGCATCTTGGATTTTCCCATGCCTTTGTTCTTCTTATCCCAACAAATTATGGTTTTAGTTGCATGGTCCCGTATATTTTTTTGTACGTTATATATCCGCTTATAAAGATTTATATTTTGCTCCTCGGTTGTGTGTGCCGATTGCCACATTTACTTTTTTTTCTCTTATATTTACGTAATATTTTTAGGTAGTTCTTATTCGGTATTCTTCTTCGGTTGGTATGAGCGTAGACAAAGTTGGATTTCTGTTATAGGCTAAAGGAGGGATAACGATTTCATAGGAATAGTTATTGGCATTTATATCTTTTTTGTAATATGCTCATTGAGGAGATAACTAGTATTTTAAGGGAATTAATACATCATGTACCCACAAAATACTTTGCACTAACTCAAAATTAAATTCATGATTGAAATTATTATATCACCAATAAAAGAAGTAAAAAAGTTACATTTGCTAGCGTATATGAGTCGCATGTTTAAACTCGATGTTGATAACTTTATATCCATAATAGATGATGAATTGTTGCATCTCTTCGCACCATGTATCTTTGACCTTTATCTCCATTGGGTGAATCTTATGTTTGTCATGTGTGCAATGGTTTAGTCATGAAGTTAAACTATGCTAGTGTAGCAGTAGGGGACATAAGAAAGCAATAGTCATACTTTTGGAAGTCGTGGTCCTTTTTTTAACAAGAATTTTATGTTGCGGAGAAAATAAAAATGACAATGTATATAATTATTGCATGCTGAGTTTTGCACAATGATAGTACGATCCATTGTAAGTCCTACATACGTCTTACTTAAATCGAAAGAGAAGTGTTTGCTGACCATAACACATCTTTAAAGAAGGCTCAAAATCTAGAATGTAGTCTTGCATCAATTCCACCACTGGAGGTAGTGTGTGGTAATTAACAAAATAATTCGCTTTGTTTCACCTATGATAATCACATACGAGTTGACACTGGTGAATAAGTTTAAACCTTTTGTTATCTGCATCTATTGGGAATGACTTCGTGTATGGATCGAATTGCGAAAAATACAAAGTTGATAAAAGTCGATCGAGCATACATGTTAAATCTAAGAAAAGTACAACTGTATATGCTGACCACGGAAATTTCAAACACTAATGTACAAAAGATAAGCATAGAAAACCCCAATGCGAAGGTAAAAAAATCATTTGTTGATTAAAACGTAAGATCAACCACCATAATCAAATCAGCCTCTCGTAAGGGATTTTGTTTAATTAATTGGTTGATTATATTGCATATTCTTCATTGATTTTTAATAAATTCATAAAAAATACATATAACATAAAATTAATTCCTATCTCTACATAATACTAATCCTAATAAGCAAAAAATTAAAATAGTACTATCATGTATATATGGAATATAAATCCAAACCTTAGTTTGAGATAATTGAGAATAAAAAATGAATTTCTCCCTTACACAATTTCCTATGAAATTCTACTCACTTTTAGATTGAAGTATATTAATTAATTATCTACAAAACAAGATCAAATTCAAAAGAAATGGGAGTTCATATGTAAAACTTCGATTTTTGGGATCTAATTTTATATTATACAATTGTTCTGACTTTAGTCTAATATTGTATGTCAGTATTTTAGAATTTTTAATTTATTTTTCATTTATTTATTTTAGTTTATATTTTAATTAATCATAAAGAAAATAAAATTTGAAAATTCAGAAAAGAAGAGAAACATATAAAAAATGAATGTGTATATATTTCCCTCTAAACCTATACATAATTTCCATTTCTTTTCTTTTCTTTTTCCTTACGGTATAAAATGCATGTTTCTATAAGATTTCTATTTAGTATTATATACATGATGTAGCATTATAAAATACAAATAATTTTTTTACATAAAGAAGAAGAAGGGAAAATGAGATAGAAAAGGAATTTGGGCACAAGTTTATAAGACACAACTCTACTAGTTAATAATTCACAAGTGCAATTCCATTTTTTAGATCGTGTGACATTGTCTACAGATCCATCTCAGCTCATTCGCTCAATCTCCAATTCCATCCAGCATTAATGCTCATGTTGACGTTATTACACCATCCCGACTCTCTATAAGAGGCCTATGCATGCAGGATGATTTATTTCGAAAATCAATCTATTCTACACCTTTGATGTTCGGTACCACCTCGAGTCTGATCTCCGTCATTAGATGGCGATGGCCCTTGGGTACCTAGCTAAGCTCCCTCATGCACTCGCTTACCTTCTTTCGTCAGATCTCCTCCTAGTACCTCTCTAGCTTTCGTCGAGTCTTTACATTTTTTACAAAATATACACATGTTTACATGTGTTTTATTCTTTTCCTTTGATTTTATTTTAATATTATATATAATATAGTTTTAGAAAAAAATAATAAATTATTTAAATATTACTTTAAATTTTTATTTTTAATATCTAATAAAATGGAAAACAAAATACAAATGGAATTGACGAGTTTATAGGACAATACATACAAGTTCAATTTTGATTTTTTCTTATTTTTTGAATTTTATATTATTTATGGTTATTTAAGACATAAAATAAAGAATGTAGTTAAAAGAAAATAATTTGAAAACACTAAAATATGTGGATGGAATATTAGACCAAAGTCAGAATAATCGTACAATTTATAATTAGATTTAAAAAAATCAAGTATAACATATGAACTCTGATTATATCAAATGTGTCTTATTTTGTTGACAGACAGATTTATTGTAATTCAAAGTTTTGAGTAGAGTTTCATAGGAGACCATATAAGAGAGAAATTCATCTTTTAATTCTCAGTCTTCTCAAATAAGGGTTGGGATTCATTCACCATGTATGGAGGTTAAAATTTTATTCAAGATTGTTATTTATTGCACAATGGAGTCGATTTCATGTCATTTAGACTTAACATTAATTTATTAAAAATCGATGAAGAATTTACAAGATATGCATGTGAATGTGTGTGTGTGTGTTTCAACTCCTAATTTCTTTATTTTTTGTTGATTTTATTTCTTTACTCAATTACTATTAATTATATATAATTAACATATTTTTATTGCCAACATCAATATTATTTTATTATTTATTTATTTTTAGTGTGTTTTTTCTCATGAATTAAGGACAAAATTTTAGTATTAGGGAAAGAAATGAGTGACTTATTTATTCTAAGGCCATAGAGCTTCTTTGTATAGAGGAGAAATCCTAGAGGGAAAATAACCAAAGGGGAAATTATATAAAAGGGTAATAAAACATAAGATAAATAATACTTATTATAACACTCTCCCTCGAACTAGAATATAGATATTTATCATGCTCAGCTTAGAAGAATACTTCTAGAATGGTCCCCTTGCTAGAGCCTTAGTGAATATGTATGTAGTTTGCTTCGTTGAGCTGACGTGGGGTGTAGAGATGAAGCCTTTCTGCGTCTTATCTCTAGTGTAGTGGTAATCCACCTCGATGTATTTGATCCTTTCATGGAAGACTAGCCTGTTTGCAATAACCAATACAATCTGATTGCCACTTAGCAACTGCATGGGAAGAGGTGTATCAATAGTTAGGGCAGTCGGGACATACATAACCCACGTAATCCTAGTTCTATCTTACATCATGGCTTTGTATTTAGATTCAACACTTGATCTAGGAACCATAGTATACTTCTTGCTTTTCTGCAAAGGTCAGTGAGCTTCTAATGAATACTACAAATATGCATAATTAGAATAATAAATAGGAGGTGCAAACACTAGATATGATCCAAACTCAGAGACCAAGACCTTTGGTGTTGTCTAACTCAATCAAAAGTAAGAAAAATAAGGAAACCCTAAAAAATAACATTAAAGTATACAAAAACACAATTCGACATACTTGCATATGACATACAACAAGCTATTAATGGCCATAACTATTTATTACTAGCTCATTTTGACTTAATTTTTCCATTATGTGTATAAAGATAAATAAATATACGTATATATATTTACCAAATATAATATTATGAATATATGAAAAGTATACGCATGTCATGACAGGTAAATATGGTAATTTTCCAGGGTCGTATCTATTTATCTAATTTTGAAGCATGTTTGCGATCTCAATGGATATCCCTTTGATGAAAAGTAACATTGCACTTGAAGAAGGCTTCAAGTACCTTAGGATCATGGAAATTGTGTCTGTATGTATTTCAAATGGATGCTCCATAAATTATCTGACTTTGCTCGCAACAAAGGAGGTATCTTGTCTAGTGATAATCGCATATAGGAGCTTCTCAATTAGCTTTATGTATCTCCTCCTCTCCTTATTATTTGTATCATCATCATAGAGATTCATGCTGGGATCCATATGATTAGTTGCAGGTTAGCAGTTTGCCATCCCGGACTCTATAAGAAGATTAGTAACATACTTCCAATGAGTCATCACTAGTCCTCTGTGATTCCTAGAAAGTTCAATCCCAAGAAAGTGTTGTAGTTTCTCCATGGCCCTTGATGACAAGCTGCAATCCGAAAAATGCCTTTCCCTCATTAATCCCCCATAAAACATCTCCTTTAATGTTAATATCATTAACGTAGATCAGAATAATAACAATACCTCTTGATGTCATATATACTAAAAGTGAGTGATCTGCATCAAATCTCTTGAAGCCTTACTGCTCCATCAAGTACGAGAGTTTCTGTAACCATGCTGTAGGACTCTGCTTAAAGCCATAAACAACCTTTATGTAGTCTATGCATCTTCTTAAACTCCCCTTCAACAACGAACCTGTGCGATTGTTGCATATAGACTTCCTCCTACAGGTCTCCATACAAAAAAGGCATTATTAACGTCAAGTTGGGAGAGTGTCCAGTCTTCTGCCACTGCAGTAGAAGAAGGATCCTTAGGTTCGAGTGGTGTGCCACACAAGAAAAGTGTCACGGTATTGTGTTTGAGTGAATGCTTGTGCCACAAGTCTAGCCTTGTAGCCGCTCTATGCTTCATTGTAAAGACCCACTCGCACCGACCAAGAAGCCCCTGCTAGGGTAGTAACTAACATCTATATTCCTTCTGATTGTAGTACAATCATTTCTTCCTCCATATTATTGAGAAGAAATCGATCGTGGTACCTAGCATTCGATCTTGGAGGAGCCTACAATGTCCAACAAGTTGGATCCAACAACCGTTGTATCAGCCCTCTCTCGGTACTCAAACAATCTGCTCAACCAAGAAATCAACCCACGATAATAAAAATAGTGTACAAATATGAGGTAAACCTTATTATACCTAGGGTGGAGCATTGGGCTCGACCCGGCCCAACCCCAGAAAGCCCGGCCCGCGCCCATCAATTTTCCGTGGGCCTTGGGCCGGGTCGAGGCCCGCTTTTTTCAGCAAACTGAGGACCCGGGCCCGGCCCAAGGCCTGTGGGACCGGGCTCAGGTTCGGGTCGGGCTCGGGCTTGGGCCGGGCTCAACCCGTACTTATTTTGATTACATGAAGTTGCATTTTGATTCCAATTTATTGTTATGGATATAATTCATCCATAACACATGAATATTGGATGTATTGTTACGATATAATATTACTATTGATGGATGAAGGAAATATTGGATGTATTATGACTATAAATCCATGTCCCCTAATTTAGTTCTAATACGATATTTGGAAATATGAGGGCCCGGACCCAGCCCATTTGTACTTCGGGTTCGGGCCCGGCCCGACCCGAGCATAATATTTTTGAAAAATGAGGACTCGGGCCCGGCCCATTTGTACATCGGATCCGGGCCGGACCTGGGCTTTTGCGGGTCGGGTCAGGGCCGGGCCCGGGCTAGCCCGGCCCAATGCTCCACCCTAATTATACCCTACAAAAATGTGTGTATAGTGATAAAGTAGTAGGGGTCGAACATTGAGAGCAAACGGTGGATATCTATAATGATTATTAATTATTAACTAATAATAATTATTTTTGGACCTTTTTATTTTTTTTTCTATTTTTTGGATTTTTAATTATTATTTATTTTTATCATTTTTTATGATTTTATACTTTTTTAAATTTTTGAATTTTTAGTTATTTTTTCTTTTGAATTTTAGAAAATTTTAATTTATTTTTATTTTTTAAGAAGAATATATATAATAATAATAATAATGACATTATAGATGTTATAAATAATATATAAGAAATATAATAAATATATATAAAGGAATAGCCCTTTTTATTTTGTTAGGTTTTAGATACAAAATATTTATTTATAAGTAATAATAATTAGTATATATTTATTATAAGATATATATAGTATATATATAGTTTTATAATTATATACATACTAAAAAATTAGGAAATAAAATGTTTTTTTAATTTGTTTTCTGTATTTTGGGACTTTTATATTTTTTCTAATTTTTAATGTATTAACATATAAAAATAGTGAGTATAATAAATTGGTCGAATAGTTTTGGATTTAAAAATAGATAATAATCTTAGAATTTCCTAAAACAAGTTTTATTACATATTATATTATATAAATAAAAATATAGAACAAGAAATTATTTTTTTTCATTTTAAATGAATTTTTATTACTTTTTATGGCCTTTTTAGGGTTTTCTAATATTAAGATGTTCCTTTTATATTTTTTGTGTTTTTTGGTCTGAAGATGGAATATATTATACTATAGATATACTATTTTTTTGGAATTTTTAAAGTTGGTTTTAGAATTTTTTGGATTTTTATATGTACACAAAGAATAAATATCTCTTTTTTTATTTTTAACAAATGGGGAAAATGTAATAAATGCCTAAATAGAAATATGGACGTGAATACGCATAATTTCAGACATCTACAGAAATTATCTCAACATTTAACACGCACAAGAGCTATTTACTAAAAATAAAATACATAAAATAAAATACGTAGCCTAGCAGGGGTATACTTGCCATTAAAACAATGCACATGGTTTTACCTGTAAAATATCTAGGAAATATTACACTATATCTACAACTTTCAGGACTAAAATAAAAAACTTAAATGGTAAGGGCTTCAATGCAAAAATCACAGTGCCTCACGTGGCGCAACATGTGAGGCAGAAGGATTTGTTTGTAATTAAAAGGGAATTCAGGGTAGTCCTTGCAAATATTATACAAATATTTAAACTAGACTTTATATTTACAAGACTAAAATGCAAATACAAAAGGTGGCAAGGCTGTTGTGATATTTACCCCATAAGGTGCCTTATCGAGCAATGTCGGAGGTTCCATGTGGCTCACTTAAGTGTAATCGAATGACGATGGATGCGTAATGGTTCTCCTGATTTAGATGACGCAGATTAGATCTAGGTCGCTCTTCTAGATCCAGTGGTTTTGGGGTATCACAAAGAATACCACAAGAATAAGTCCTGTGCAAACTTTGATCCGTCGTTTCTCCTCACTCTAGGAACCTCCGACGCTGCTAAAGCGCTCAAATCATTCTCAAGGCTACCCTGTTGATCGATCGATAGCCCGAGGAGCAGTCTTATGGTCCACACAAGGCAGGACCAACAGTTACTGAAGTGACAACTTACGAAGGCCTCAGTTAAATCAACAATCAACCAACAGAGAATATAATAGCAACGGAATAAAGAGGGAGTCAAAATTTATTATAACCTAGATAGAAATGTGTGTAGGATACAGGTATTCTAGGTGTCGAACCACATAGATCTACGAGGATAAGTAAATAATTATTGTATATAAGAAGAAATAACAGTTGTTTTGTGTAGTTTTGGGTTTTTTATTTTTGTGGGTTTTTAATTATATTTAACTTTTATAGATTTTTATTTTATATGTTTTTCATAAGAAGTATATATAATTATATATATCTATATAGTGTAATATTTATAATATAGATGATATTTATAATATATATATATAAGAAATATATAAAAATTAGTAAATACAAATAAGAACAATCCTTTTATTTTTAAGGTATTTAAAACTATTTATGAGTATTTATAATAAGGGATTTTTACCCGGCTGACCCTATAAACTTTTTAAATTATCTCTACGACCTTTTGCACAACGTAATTACCCCATCGACCCTGTAAATTACCCCAAGAACCCCCACGGGCTTCAAACAGATTACTCGAAGGGTTCATGGGGTAAGAGTTGGCAAGTTTAAAGGGTCGAGGGGGAATTAAGTTGTTTCAAAGGTCATGGAGGTAATTGGCAAAGTTTATAGGGTCTGCCGGGTAAAAATCCCTTATAATAATAGTGATATTAATAAGTATGTAATTATGTATAAGTATATATAAGCTATATATGGGTTTCTATTTATAAATATAACTAAAATCTTCAAAAATGCAAAATAAATTGTTTTTTTATCTTTTCTATATTTTTATTTTTTGTACTTTTTCTGGGATTTTCGCTAATTTTTTAGGTATTTTTAAAGTCTAAAATACTCCAAATCATGGAGTTAATAAATAGGTTGAATGTTTTAAGGTTTTAGAATATAGATAATTAGTCCAACACTCCTTAAAAATTATCTAAATATATAGAAGTATGTATATAAAAAAATATAAAATAGAAAATAATTTTTTTATATTTTTGAAAATATGTTCTAGTTTCTTAAGGGTTAGAGAGGGTTTTCAATTTGTAAGGTTTTCTTTTGGGATTTCTCTTGTGATTTTTATTATGTAGCTAGATTATATAGTAATATAATATATATATATATATAATTTTTTGGAATTTTTAAAGGCGTGTTTCTATTTTTTGTATTTTTATCTCTAAATAGGTAATAAATAGCTCATAATTTATTTTTAATAAATGGAAAAAGGAATGAAAATGCTACAATAATATAGTAGTGTGACTGAGCATCATATGGAACGTATTGACCTATTTTTCCATAATTTTTCAGGCACAAGAACTATTTAAGCTGAAATAAAAACATAAAATTAACTTACAAGGCCTAGAAGGGGCATATTTGCAATAAAATATAAAGCTGAGGTTCCATACACAAATTACCCAACATTTTTACACATATCTAAACAATTTTAATACAAACTAAATTACAAAAAGGGAGTACCCTTGCAAAATGCCCACCTCACGTGACGACCCACGGGAGGTGAGTTGGCATGGATTCTAATGCAATTACCATTAAACTCAGGGGGGCATGCAATTTTCATGTAATTATTTATACTATAATTTTTATTTCCCAGATTGAATGAGAACATACAAAAAATGTAAGGGGTTTTGATGAAATTTACCCCCAATATGTGTGCAATCCAACGACTATAGATCTCTCACTTAGGTGCATCGGATGGTGGAGATCCCACCATACCACATCGTCGTTGGATGCTTGAGATCAGATACAGCTCCTGATCAGACCATGGAGGGAGCTCAGATCGAACGACAGTTGTGTGTTCTGGAGCGGATTATCCATCGGACGGTAAAGGCTTCATCCCCAAGAACATGGAAGAAAATGTGCATGTTTTTCCCTTATTCTTCGATTTCTCATGCTGCCAAGCATAAATTTGGTTGTTGAAGTGTTCTACATGATCCAGATGACGATCCACAGCGGTTGATGCCTCTCAAAAGATCCAAGACCCATCGATGGGGTCCATGCAATTCGATGAAGCTTGGGCTCTTCAGGGTTGAGCTCTTGGACACGATGAGTCCCAGTTGGAGCCGTCACCTCCAGGGACCTGCACGGTTAGGCAATGCATGCACGAGCGAAGGTCCCTGGGCGTTTATTAGGCTAAATGGGTGATGGTGGAGGTGAGGTGGTGACACTTAGGCGGAGGCGGCGGTGCAGGCATCGGTTCACTAATCCATGTTGGATCAGGTTGGATGGAAGGTGGCAGGAGGTAAAGAACATGATGGGGAAGAAGATGGGGGTGATGGTGAGTCGGGATAGAGGAGTTAGACGGATGATAGGGTGTCTAGAGCTCTAGAGATCAGGCATACCCTAAAGCTACAAATAACGCTACTGTAATAATTAAAACACAAAACAAAATGAAGAAACAAAATGCAGAATGGAAATGCAACAAGAGAACCCTAGACTATCAGCTTGAACCTGAGTGTTTGAAGCTCAAGGAGTAGAGGCATGGTAGTGGAGGTGGTCCATCCATGGGTCGTTGCCCAGATGCTTCTCCACACCAACAAGGCCGGGGAAGCCATCTTGTCACGACAAACTTCAACCATATGAGCCCCTTTGGGGTTACGCATCCAAAGGAACGAACAAAAAACAAAAAATGGAAGAGGCAGAGTTTATTTACTAGAATGTGAGGGTTCTAGGGTAGGATGTATGCACAATGATTCTAGGAGCATGGCGAGGAGATTGGTTGAAGGGAGAAGGTTTTTGCAGAAGGGATCAGTCTCTCTCGAACAGTGGATCGTGCATGAAAAAGGGAAGAAAGTAGGTTGTCAGCAGTTCCGACAGAAGGCATGGGGGTCAGAGAGTACTATTGACCGAGTACATGGACCAACCAGATAAATCCATGGCTAAGACCCATTGTTAAATAGTGAATAATTAATAAAGAATTTATTTAATTTTTAGTGAAAATATAAAAAATATTTGTAATTTTTCATAGTATTTTTTTGATTTATTTTTTGAGTTAATTTATTAGGTGTTCATTTTTACATGTATAATGATAGGTATATTTACCTATGTATAAGGTATTTGATTTTTATTTTGTGAGTTGTATTTTATTATTTTATTTATATAACTTTTATATTTATTATTTATTGAAATACACTTTATATATTTTTAATTTATTGTTATGAGTTCAGTTATGTACTTAAATAAATATGTAAATCTATTATATAGGTATATTATATGTATGTTTACCTATGTGTTAAAGTACACTTATTTAATTTGATGAATTTTTTTGGTTTTAATTTATTTTTAATTTATGTGTATTTTAATAATATACAAATTTATAAAATTATAAGAAACCTAAAAATATAAAGAATAAATATATGAATATTTTATACATGTATATCACATAATGAGGGTCTAAAATCTAACTTTTGTTCTTAACTCTTATTTAAATGAAACTACCTCCATTAAATAGATAATTAAAATTTGTGAACAATAAAGGTGAGTTTGTCAATTTGGAGTTCATACGGAGAAGATACAGGTTTGCAAAGTTTTCTTTGTGGCTTTTTATTTTGAGTGTCTAGGGTACTCTGTGCATTATTTTGGAATGAAATAAATTTTGTATTTTTATTTGTATTTTTATCTACAAGTTCTATGTTCAAAGTTTGTTGATTTGAGGTATAAATAGTAAAGAATAAAATGAATCCCAAAATCATTTATTGGGAAATAAAAATTAGGTTTTTATTTGGTTTTGACCCTTATCTCCCTCTACTTTATTCCTGGTCGACCAAGTCAATTCTTGACTTAGTCTTGGGGTTTAGGGTCATTCAATACCTTCGATATTTTATTTATTTTTCTTTTCTTCCTTTATTCTTTATTTTTGGCAATAAATGTTGTATTTTATATAGTGTATATGCCTCAATAAATGAATGTTAGTTTATTAAATTTAATGTTATATACATGCATTTAGATAGGGATTTAATGCCAAAATGAAGAATAAAGGTGATGAAATAGAGATTCATCACCCCCTAGTAAACACTTATGACTATAAGTGTAGAAAAAGAAAAATAAAGAAAAAGAAATAAAGTGGATTGATTTTAACTTTTAGACTTATCTTCATAAAATTAAAGTTTGGAGGTCAGTCGGACCCTTGGATTTTAGGTGTGGTCGGAACCTTATTAGGAAGCGGACTTGAAACGCAACGACCTTTAAGAACCACAAAAATCAGCCCAAGTCTCCTCAAAAGCCATGTCACAACATATCATCATCATACACAGTCCCTTATGACTATGACTCTACCTTGTACAATGTCAGCGATATGTAGCTCCTTTAGGATGAAGCGGTAAGCGTCAGTCTTCTCCGATATGGTGACCCTAATTCCCTAATCTAGCAACTCTTTCCTCGAGAAGCGAGGTATTCCCTTCTAAGATCAAGTGCAACCGGCTCAAGAAGAGGAGCTGGAGAAGAGAATGGATGGTAGACAGTGTAGCTACCTATCCTGAGATGTTTGACTAGTGTAGCCAAGTCATCTGGCTGCATGCTCACATGTATCTTTAACTTCAAAGCTCAAGCTTGCTTATTGACTATATACATTCTTTAACGGGAATTGATTTTTCCTTGATTTTTGTCTATTTAATTTTTTTGGATTTTTTTATTTTTGATTTTTTTGAATGATATTTACAACAACATTTACATAAGGACCTTTTCCTCTTTAACCAATAGACTATCCCTCTTTTGAAGCATCATTGCAACCCACAACATGCTGTCATTAGACCTCATGGCTACTGGATTGGGTTGGGGCACAATGGCCACATAATTGTGACTTCATATGTTTCCGTTTGCTTGTGTCTCATGCCGACAAATCCCGCTCTCTACCACTTCAACTGAGTTGAGCAAAGTGTAAGGTATAGGTGTGAAAGTTAGGTCACTTGTCAACAGGAGTCATGCATGTGTTCTAAAATACTCTACTTAGGCAATCAAGATGACACTAAACCAAATCTTCTGGTCTCAAAGAATTATGTCTAGTAGACCTGAAGCATCTCAATTCCAGTTCCTATAACGCTCCTGAGATTAACTGGATTAAGGTCCAACCAAGATCCAATCTTCGAATTTGATCTAGACTAGCTCAACAGTCATTGTTAGTATGAAAAAAATGCAAATGCTATGTACAATACATGAAATCTTTTTTATTTGAATTTTTTATGGGTTTTGGAAAAGTTTCTGCAAGTTTTTATGTAATTTTTGAAAATATTTTGCAATTTTTTATGGTTTTTTTTTAAATTTTGAAATTTTTATGATTTTTTAAAATTTTTTACAGATTTTTTAAAACCAAAAGTATTAGTAAAAGAAGTATGTGCATCTATATACACTTGTGTGCGTCAATATTTATAAGAATTGGTTAAAGAATTTACACTGCGTATTTCCAATAATTAAGTTAGTAGTTATTCACAGGTTTTTATATACAAAGTTCATAAAGAATTTTATTTGCTATAATTATGTACTAGGTTCTTGAAAAATTTTGAAAAGATTTTCATAAATATTTTGAAAACTTATTTTGCAAATAATTTGACAATCATATTTACAAACATTTACAAAATTTGAAAATCATTTTGCAAAGATTTTTCAAACAATAGGTATAGATTCTTTAAAGTATTTTTACAACCATTTTCCAAACTATTTGCAAAGAGATTTTCAAATTCAAACAACGAAAAGAAATTTATAAACAAAATATTTTTACAAAGGTTTGAAAACATTTTGCAAAAAGTTTTCCAAATAGTTCTAAAATATTTTTCAAATATTTTCCAACAATTTTCAAATCATTTTGCAATACACTTTTAACCTGATTTATTAATTAGTATATACAAAGAAGTTTTAAGAATTTTTAAGAATTTTATACAACTTGATATCAGTTTATTCTTTACAATTATTAAAAGTATATTCATATAGTATTTTAGCCATATTATCCATAAATACGAAAGTATGAGTTATGTCTAAAGTATATACAACTTATATATGACCTCTTATACTTAGCTTGAGCTATGTCCTCATAGATCAGAGAGAAACATAAGAAGACATAATTTGTACAGAGTATTGAAGAGCATATACTACAACGACTAAAGAATAAAAGAATGAAAAGTCGATTGCCCCCTATACTTAGGATCAATAATTCCTAAGTATAACTGACTATGTTGAAAGCAAGGAGATCAGTAAGTCGACCTGTTGATGAATCTCCATTTCATCACCTTTTTTCTTTCATGTTGGCCTTCAACCCTAGATAAATGCATGTATATGTCATTAATTTGTCAAAATAAACACTGTGTAAATTACACAAAATATTGTATTATTTATGTCATTAATACTATATTCACTGCCAAAATAAAAGAATAAATAAAAGAAAAAGAATGAAGTGTCAGGGACACTGAATGACTCTTGTCCCCGAGACTTAGTTATCATGATGACTTAGAAGACAAGGAATAATGTAGGGGGAGATAGGGCAGATGAATTATATAGAAATCACATCAAAAACCTCACTTTTTAAGTCACCAATAATTCATTTTTGGGACCTATTTATTTTTTATTATTTACACACCAAATAAAGAAACTTTGTACATGAAAGTTATTGATAAAAATAATCTAAAAATACAAAATTCATTTCACACAAAAATAATACACAGTGTATATTTTATACTTTGAATAAAAAGTCAAAACCCAAACTTCCCAGACCCATATGTTCTCCATAAAAACTCTCAAAATCTCTTTAATCGTATATAACTTTTTATCAGCTTTTTAATATAGGTGGTTTTATTTAATTTGAAGTTAAGATGCGAAAGTTAGGTTTTGGATCCCTATTGTATAATATACCTGAATAAAATATTTATTTTATTTATTCTTTATGTTTTTCGTTATTTTATATTTTTATAATTGCCTAAATATTTTTTACAATATATGTACATATTTAGAATATAATAAAACTATAAAGAAAATAATAAAAAATAATATACAAAAATACATAGATGAATATACTGTATGTATACCTATATAATAAATATATGTATTTATTTAAATGAAAAAATAAATCAGAAAAATAAAAAAATACATTCGTGTATATTTAAATAAGTTATAAATATATAAATTATGTATATACAATAATAAAATATAAAAATAAAATACCTAATATATAGATAAATACACATATAAATTGACCTCTAAAAAGCAACTCATAATAAATAACTCCATAAAAATAAATAAAAAATCAGATATAAATACTATATAAAATAATAAATATTTTTATTTTATAACTTTTTAGTCAATTTGTTTATTATTTTATTTCTTATTATTTCCTATTTTCCACCATGTTTGTTTTGTAGAGACCTGAGGTGGACCAGTCACAAACCTCCAACCGTTGACCCCAGGTCAACATCCCCCTCTCTATTCCTTGAGTCGCCAGTTTATCAGGACCCGAGACTTCACCATTTTTCCTGCTTGTGCTCATGATGCTCTGTCTAAGCGTGATGTGTGTTTCATGGAGATTGAACATCCCTGAATCACACCCTAGTCGACGATCACATCGAGGAACCTTGATTCAACTGCAATCTTTTGATCAATAAGGACGCTTCACCATGTCTATATATAAAACATCCTCCTTCCTAGCTCATTTTAATCCCTCTTCGAGCCATGTTTCTGCTCCAGCCCTCTGTGTGTGTGTGTCTTCGGTGATAGAGGAGCATCCCCGTGGTGTTGGAGCGCAACAGGAGGAGGAGAGGAAGTCCACGACGGAGCTCTGGCCCGTTCTGTTCCATGTTCAACCATCAGGCATGAGCTGTGCATTTTTAATTTCTATGTTCTTATCGTCATTCCAATTTCGCATTTAGTTTAGTAATCAAATTGGTAGATTAGGTTAGTTTCCAATCAAACCGAACGCTTGGAGTCCATCTCCAGGCCATGTTTCACTGTAAATTCAACTAGTTCAGTCGCTTAATTTGCCCTCATCTCGTTCCCCTTCATCTTCTTTGCCTCTCGATCCATTTATCACCTCGATTATAAACGAACCAAGTTCGTTCCATGTTCCTCTGCTGCCACTCATTGGAGCACCTCTACCTTTTCATTTCACCATGCACAACAGCTTCAAAATGGTGCATTGCCTCGATCCCGTGAGCTTTCTTCTGCAGGTTCAGACGTCAAGGGACCCAATATGGATCAATCATCAGGCAGAACGAAGCTCCCAGACACCTCAAACTTCGACGAGCTCTCGGCCTCTCCCCAACGGGGTCAGGACCTTCTTGATGGTTCTAGTTGTCGTGGAATGCTCCTAGGAAGACGATGGACCCATTGACACTGCGAACAGAGGTCGGAGACATGAGATTTTCATGATCAAAGTAGCTCCTTGGAGCTATTCTTCCCCGTTTGTCCTGGTAGCTCCAAAACCGTTGGATGTAGATGCGTCTCCAGTTTATGTTAGAGCCGTCCGATCACCCCCCTCCATCGTCAGATTGTGGGTGAGACGTAATCGCATACATTGATGGCAAAATGGTACCGATCCATCTGGACCGTTGATCGCATAAGTAATGCATATCCGAAATGTAATCACGGACGTTGACGGCGAGCTCCTAAGTGTCACAAAATCAGCATCAAATAATAATGCACGTCATCAAGTACCTCACTAGGAGTGTTGGACTCTGTACACTGTACCTGCTCAGACTTTCTCTTCAGATTATTCAGATTGGGCTCGATCTGTGCAGGTATGGCAGCTTTGCCCTCGATGATCTCTCTCATCTCCTGATTGAACTCATCCATCTCTCACATGAAAGTGGTTTTCTTAACATTTTTATGTAGAATACTTATGTTCAGAGTTTATAGATTTGGGGTGTAAAATAAGAAAATAAAATAGGTCCTAAAATGTAATTATTGGCCTATAAAATTAGAGGTTATGTATTGTCATTTCTGTACAATTAGCTGCCATATTTCCCCCTATTTTATTCCTTATCGATTAAGTCATCATGATGACTTGGTCTCAGGGACTAGGGTCACTCAATGTCTTTGACACCTCATCATTTTTCTTTTCTTTTCTCTATTCTTTTATTTTGGCATAAATACACTATTTTGTACAATCTTTTATACAATATTAATTGCGGATGATTGAATAGTTATTTTCACAAATAAATGATATATACATGCATTTATCTAGGGATTTAAGACTAAATGAAAGAATAAAGGTGATGAAACTGAGATTCATTAAGGGTAAGCCCTTGCAGCTCCCAAATCCATGAGAGTCAGAAATGGAGACTTAGTGGGGCAAGTCCAAGGATTTGGGCTCTATCATTAGGGATACGACACCCACTATTTTCTGAAGGTAAGTACCTACTCATATTGAGGGCTTTACTCGCCCGTAGTACAAGGTGTTTTTTATTCCAAGTTAGTTAAAATCGACATGATTAACAGTTCTAATTTTAATACTTGTTATCATTGATATTTACTGTGAGCACATGAAATATATCGCTTAACATCTAGTCACATTTCCTTTCATTCCTAGGTTATTAATCAAGATCAAGGAGTCAAGAAAAGATGAATGCAAGGGAGAAAAATGATGAATGCTTAGTAGAAGGTATACTTACAGAGCTTCTCAACACACTCCGTGCTTTATACAAGACTAAATTTTAAAAGTTATACTATATGTAATGTAGGACGAGAAAAACCGCTCCTAATACATAAGTTCCATTAGCGGTATATAATCGAGTTTAATTTGAGTTATATAGAACGTATTAAGTGTGTATAGTTTTAAGTGAATCTTAAGAGATGATTAAGGTGTGGCCTAATCTATGAAGGCACAAGCAATAATGACCTAAGTAAAGCTCTAGAGGATGAAACAAGTCTCGAGACACATAAAGTATAAATTAGAAAGTCCTTGAGTTACAAGCACGAGCTCTCAAACAAGAGCCACTAGAAATGACATATTAAGTTACAAACAATTACAACACAAATTATTACAAAAATATCTAATTCAACTACATTAACTAGCTAAAAAATCTCTTCTCTTAAGTAGCTGCCTTGGACTCTTTCAGATGGAGCTCCAAGCTCCTCGCCTCCGCGTTAAGTCGATCATCTCGGCTCTGTGGGCCCAGTCAAAATAGATGGTTAGATGTCTTAAAGAGATGATCATGTAATTATTAAATAACACATAAACAAAATGACAACAAAATCAAGTAGAGTCAAAAAAGCTAACAAATCAATACAACATAAAAACTTATCCTGAGATGAACTAAAATTCATTTAATTAGATATATGTACCTAATTAAATATGATTAGTGTTGTCATGTCCCCAGCAACAACGCCATCTGTTGAATCATTAATCAGATAGTTTAATATTCAATACTGTGATATGGTCGATTTATAAGTCAACAGAACCGAGCTGATTATCTATATGAAGAGATCTTGACTTAATTTATCATGGATAAGTTCAAGGTTGAACTCAAAGACACAATATATTAGTTAATTTCATTAAAGCTTAAACTCATAGGTTAGGTGGCTATATAGTGAGAATTAGGTCAATGATGCACAACAAACGTATGCATGATTTAGGTCAAGCATTTATTTAAATATTAATTTGCATATTTATTTTATATATATTATTGATTTTAAATTATAATTGGTACAATATAATGTTAGCTGATATAAGATAATTCGCTTGGATTAATGATTACTTCTCAACATTAACATATTTTTTATAATTGAAGTTATCATAATTTGCACAATTATATCTCCTTTTAAAATGTGAAAATGATGTTACATTGAGAACCTTCAGACTATTGCGAAGCACATGCATAAACACTAGAAAATAGGAAAACATGTTTCCCCATTCGGATCCCAAGCTCTTGTAGTTAATTAAATCGATCAAGTTGAACATAAAACAAAATATTCATGTGAAAGATAATGCATTACCTCTACAAACGAAGCATGTGGAACCCTTTGCGCTTGAAACCCTTCCAAGAGAAGAGAGGCACGCGAAACCTTTACGCGCAGAATCCTTCCAAGAACGAAGATCGCGAGTGCAATGCGAACTGAAAACCACATTCACACAAAGCTAACCCTTTAAAGGAAAATAAGAACCACAAAAAGGGCAACCAAACCTTCCTTACCTTCAAACTCGGAGAGAAGCAAAAAGAGCGGTGATGTAGAAGAGCATGCGAAGAGAAGAAGAAGAGCAGTGATAGAGAAGAACGTGTGGCACAAGGTGACAAAATTAGGGCTTTTCATAGAGGGAAAACCCAAGAGCAGTCAACATGTGTGCAACATGTTGTTGACAAATGGAAAGATGGAAGGTAAGATGGAAAGGACACTCGACATCGGTGGAACAAAAGTGTCCTCACGTGTGAATCATGTGTGAATCGGGAGGATGCAAAAAATAGTGATCACATGTGCAAGGGAAGGCATAGACAATATATATTTGGCAAGTAGTTGTGAAGGACCCAACTTTAATAGTTTTAATGTCTTTATATATTGATTGGAAATTTAATTTCATCAACCCATATGGCGTGGTAATTTTGGACATCTTATAATGACTCCTTGGGTTTATTACAAGGAACCACTGAAAACATTCAATTTGCCATGCCATTTGAGTTAGAATCCACACCCATTCTATCAAAATACAAGGGTGTTGGGAGTAATGATCTTAATAGTATGTATATCTGTGATCGAATCTAATAGCTTACACCCCTAGCTATCAGTTAATTACTGCTAAATAAGGACAGCCCATGAGAAAGGTGCCCTTATTGGGTTCTAAGTTTTGGAAGTGATTTGGAAGAGGTGGGAGAGGAGAGAGTTGCAACTAGAGGATGACGATCGAATAAGATAAGATTGAGGAGAAGCATTCAGGTTTTTTAAGTTTTGGGTTTTTATCACTTGTACCCTTCTTAAGTTCGTCAATATTAGTTATGCCCTTCCTTTTTTGCAATATCAGTTGTGTCCATACCTTTTTACAAAATTCACAATCCTGCCCTTCGGTGAAGGTAAAATATGGGCAAACCTGATGCTACAAAGGGCAATTATAAGAAGGTAGGAGCACAACTGATATTATAAGAAAGAGATGGGTATAAATGATATTGTAGAAGTTAAGAAGGGCACAAGTGATAAAAACCTAAGGGTTATATATCACTTGTGTCCTTAATTTTTGTAATATCTGTTATATCCTCTTTTTTTGCAATATCAATTGTATCCTTACCTTCTTTCAAATTTCACAATTATACCTTCTGTTAAGATAAAAAAGCCATAACTAATATAAAATAGACATACTATAATTTTTTTAAGAATATAAAAGGACAAATGATATTAAAAAAAGATAAACATAACTTATAAGGTAGAAGTTAAGGCACAAGTGACAAAAACCCAACTTTGAGTATACATGGATAGATATGGATGCTGGGTCTTACGTCACTAAAAGCAAAGAGACAACTTGTAATAAACAAGAGACTTCTATAAGAGTCATAATTTATTTTTATCTTGTGCTTTTTTGACATCTTCTATTTCTCTGCAAGGAAGAGACTTTTACATAGATGTCATATCACAAAAATATCATTTTTTTCCAGGTAAGTAAACATGCATCTCCGTCGTTATCGAAATGTTCACACACAAATAGCTTTCTTTGATGTCAATATTTAAGAGATATATAAATTAATTTTTAATATTAGACAAGAGTCACACGGCTCTCAATGTTTCAAAACCTAGAGAAAGTATAATATTTATAATATACTGATGTGAGTGATCAAATCTTACTTACGGACGTTGTTTCTATGAGAAGAACTATATTACCTTTTTTTATTAGTAGGCATATTATTAAATAATATGAATCTACACAACAGTAATGGCTTCCGTCGAAACGACAATCTTCTGAAAATTGCATAATTAAAGGGACGTTTATGCAAAAAAAATTAAATCTTGTGGAGATTTCAAAGAATGATGCAATGTTAAAATATTTAGATAGACATCTACGAAAAAATCTCTGATAGGAGATGTTCTACTTGAAAACTTTCTGGGAAGCTGCACATTTGACTTCAGCGGCGTCCCGACTTTTGAAGTGTTACAGGCATCTTCATGGGCGTTCGTTTGGGAATTACTCTCACTTTAAGAGGGTTATTCATTTAGCTTAATCCATGTCCAATTCAACTTTAACGAATTTTTGTTTTTTTGTAATCCAATCCAATCCATCAAATATCCAAATCCAATTCGATCCAATCCATCGGATTACGGATTGGACCGGATTGGTTCGGATTTTTATATTTATATTTTCCCGCTCAATAATCTACTCTTGCATGTTTATAATTTACATCACACTACCCCTCAAACATTCAAATAATGATTTAAAAACTGAGAATATGAATAGATATAAAGAAAAGAAAGAAAATTCACACAATCAAATGAAAGTTGAAGAATTCTATAAATCCATTATAAAGGGAAGACCACACAATCAAACTAAAGGATTATATTGAATTTGAAATTTAAGTTTTTTATATAAATAACACATTAGTTTATTTTTTGTAATTGATTTCCTCCAAATAATTCAAATAAGAACAATACAAGTTGACAAATAAGGATACAATGACAAGGTATCAAATAATACAAGATCATATGATTATATTTCTTGCAATAATAAATTTAACAGCAATGAAAATATACAGTCAACAAAATAGAGATGCTTATAAGAACGACATCTAATGATGGGAGAGTTTGATGTAGGAAACTAAGACATTATTGGTGTGTTCATTGATGTGTAATGATGATGCATATATTAAAAATATAGTCTCATTTCAAGTTGAAACCATTAAAAAATCAGATATGCATCAACTTTAGGACAAACAACATCATTTTAACTCATAGTCCATCACCGATCATCACTGATGAAAAAAATGATATTTGTATATAACTCAACTAAACTCTTCAAAAATGAGTCAATCAATATTTTGCTAGCAAATCAAAAGCATCTACAACTAATCAAAGAAATTGATAAGAAGAGATTTAAACAATTCCATATATACCTTATGCTTGGAGAGAATATTAATGTAGATAGGTCACTCAATAAGGAGGCACATCTACAATAACTCATGCTTTAATGATAGCTGTGAAGGCAATGGGTTTGATTTTACCCAATTTGTCTTGCACAACTTCTGCAGAAATATGACAAGTAATTTCACGAACTGAAAAAATTTGATATGATAAAATAACATGGAAGAAATAATGATCATCTATAAAGAGAGCCTGAAAAGTTGGTACACACATATATGCCACAGATGATTAAGAAGATTATTCTCTTTTACTAAAATTCATTGTTTTTAAAATCATAAAGATACTATCTGGGTGAAGTAGACAAGAACCGCCTAGGGGTCTCCCACAGAGAACTCTTCCACCATCCCGCCAAGCACGCCGACGGAGTTGTGGGAGGCATTCTCGAGCTCCTCCATGGTAGCGAGAAGTTGTGACCCACTGCCTCGTTCGTGCGTACAATGGAAGGAGGTTGAGGGCAGTAGGGTACAACGAGGGGGGAGCATGCTTCGTCCAAGCACACATGGGAATGGGACGAGGGCGGTAGGGCATGTGAGGGAGAAGCATGCCTCGTCCAGGTGCACAATAGATGGGAGACGGGGGCGATATGGTATAGAGAGGGGTGAGCATGCCTCGTCCAAGTGTACGAGGGAAGGGTTGGGGGCAGCAGGGTACAAGGTGAGGGGAGAGGGGGAGGTTGTGATTTTAGGCAGAGATGGAGGAATTTGGGGGGTTTTCCAAAAGAATAGTGTGATTTTAAGGAGATGGGGACGACAATGGAGGAAAAAGAGAATTGGTTGCATGCCCAACTTTTCCGACTATTGAAATTCTAAGAAAAGTTGATCTTCATTACCAATGATTATAGTCCATCGGAAAAAAATTCATGAATGTGATTATTAGTTAGCCGTCATTAATAGCTGTAACTTATAATAAATTTTCCATAAGTGTGTATGTAAGTTTGTATGTATATGTATGTATGTATCTACATGTGCACACATGCGTTAACGTATTAACGGATTGGACCGGATCGGATTTTGATAAGATCCAATCCAATCCATACTTTAACGGATTTCAGAAACTCCGATCCGATCTGATCCATTAGAATGATAAAACCAAACCAAATCAATCCAATAGTATCGAATTGGATCGGATTACGGATTTTATCCGATCCATGTGCACCCCTAGTTATCCTCCAAAACCCATATCTCTAACCCTTTACTGGGGCTCAGTCTTTCGCCATCAAAAAAATTATGTTATACCATCATATCATCTAAAAATTTATAAAATACTCAACTTCTACTCACTATTCCAAACTTCAATAAAATCACATCACAACAACTACCCACTTTAACAAAGTTCAATACAATCATATCATAATAACTACCCACTTTTTCAAATTTTATACAATCACATCACACAAATACTCCCAACTCTAAACCCACCAACCAAACACCAAAACACAAAAATGAGTTATCCTTCCCATATACCCACGAACCAAACATACCCTTAGGGCTTGTTTGGTTACCGGATTATCCTGGAGTAACATGATCTACCCCTCTGCATTCTTGAGTTGAAATTTAATCACAAATCAATGAAATATCATATCACATTTCTTATTCCAAACTTCTCTAACCCTCCCAACCATCCAAACAACTATTATTCACAAGAGGATACTCCAACCCTCCCCAACCCAGTTATCAGACCCTTAATTGACAGTTAAGAATTGAGATACTAGTTTTAAATATATTCCTTATTTTTATAAGAAAAAAACAATTAATTTATTCAATCTAAAAATCTCACAAAAATTGAGCTAAGAGTTCAGAGTTCCAACCACACAAGATACCGATGATTATTTTGAAGGCTTTGAGGTACATTGTTGTTTCTTTCTTGAGGGAGAACGAGAGAAGGGAAAGAGAGATAGTGAGGATGGGAGAGGGCTCCCTTGACAAGAGTTGTTCATCGATGATCGACTCCTCTCGATGGAGATCGACATTTATAGGGCGTGAAAAGCCCCCTCGCAAAGTCCGCCCTCTCCCCACGCACTATGGTTAGGTCTTCCGCAAGTCCCAGTCTTCGTAACCACTGGCCTCCGCAACGACCGGCGACAGTTCTTGACCTACTTGGTCAAAATCCGTTATACATCTCCCACTTGACCACAGTGGTCAAAACAAAATCCACTCCCACTGTTCGGGTTGTATATGAAGATGTTAGCAGTGAGGTCCATAAAACCTCTTCCTTGACTCATGTATTCCCGAGTCCCATTAAACCAACATGTTTAATGTATGTTCCTGTTGTTATTCCCTTGGTTAGGGAATCAACCAACATGTCACTGGTAGGTATGTAGGTTACCGTGATTTCTTGCTTCCTCATTATATCTTGTATATAGTGATATTGGATCTCAATGTATTTTCCTTTAGAACTATTAGCCCCACTATCGATCAAGCTTATCGCAGCTTGATTGTCACAATACATTTCAATCGACCCTTTGACCGATTTGAGGTTTAGATTCTCTAGAAAACGTCTTATCCACAGAGCATGAGTGGTGGTCATGCTACATGCAATGTACTCAGCCTCCTGTGTATGTCGAGATACATATCCTTGTTTCTTGCTACCCCAAGAAATGGTTGTACCACCAAACATGAACACATAACCTGATGTGGATTTTCTATCATCCACATCCCCTCTGAAATCGGCATCGGAGTATCCTAACACTTCAAGTGCTTCTACTTGATACACAAGTTTCAGATGTACCGTCCCTTTCATATATCGAAGAATCCTTTTTACAGCTTCCCAATGTGCTGGATCGGGATTGCTTTGATATCTACTGACTAAGCTTACTGGACAAGCTAAATCAGGTCGAGTACACATCATTGCATACATTAGACTTCTCATCGCTTGTGCATATGATACATCTAAAGGTTTCTGCCCCTTTCCGGGACACTGACTCTTATTGAGCCTCTTTCCCATCACAAGTGGTGTTGGAGCTGGAGTTCTATTCTACATTCAAAATCTCCTTAATATAGTATACAAATATCTTTCTTTACTAAGGCTCAATGTCCTTGAGTCCCCGTCTCTTGTTATTTGAATTCCAAGATCATAGGATGATTCGTTCATGTCCTTCATCTCAAATTCATTGATCAATTTCTGTTTGATTTCGTTGAGCATTTGTATGTCATTACCAGCAAGCAAAATGTCAACGACATACAATGACATAATTGCAAACATGCTCCCACTCTTCATGACATACACACCGTTATCCAATTTATTTGCAATAAATCCAAACTGGATAACTTTCTCATGAAATTTGAGATACCATTGCCGTGAAAACCGATTCAAGCCATATAATGAATTTCTTGTAAACTCGTTTCTTCTGACCTTCAATCTGAAAGCCATCAGGCTGTCGCATATAAATATGCTCTCTTAATTCTCCATTAAGGAAGTCTGTCTTCACATCCATTTGAAATAATTCCAAATCCATATATGCGATTATAGCTAAGATCATTCGAATAGATGCAAACTTAGTCACTGAAGAGTATGCTTCCTGGAAATCTATTCCATCTTGCTATGTATAACCCTTGACAACTAATTTTGCTTTGTATTTATCAACTATACCATCAACTCGATACTTTTTCTTAAATACCCACTTACATCCTATGGATTGCCTACCTTCTGACAAATCACATAATTCCCAAATATTGTTTCGCTTGACTGAGTCCCACTCATCCCTCATGGCGTCTGACCATGATTCTGACTTAAATGAAGCCATAGGTTCATCAAAAGATATGTGATCTGTACAATCCGTGACATCCTCATCCACAGTGTAACATGACGCCTCACATCCATAGAAATGGTAATCGTCCATCCATACGGGTCGTGTTCTGGGTCTCTTGTTGCTGATTATACTTGTGGGTTTGTGTGATCTACCCACTTATTCTAAAGCATCATCATTATCTATAGGTTCATTCTCTATATTTGGATGATCGATATCATCTTCAAGTTCTTGTCTAATGATCAAGTCGTCTTCATTGTCTTGTAGGACAATCAGAGGATCTGATTCCTCTACTTCATGCTCCTTTTCTTGATGAATTTCAAAGAAAGTAGCATCACGACTTTCGATCAGACCTTTAGTTTCTTGGAAGAACCTATATCCTTTAGAATTCTCACTATATCCAATAAACTTGTACTTTAATGTCCTGAAGTCTACTGTGTTCTTAAGATGACTCGGTACCAGAAAATGTGCAACACATCCCTATTTCCAGAGATGGCCCAACTCGGACTTTCTGCCATTACATATTTCATATGGCATTGATTCTACGGCTTGGCGGGAATCCTATTCTGCATGTAGTTCGCAGTCAACACTGCCTCTCTCCAGAATTTCTTGGAGAGTCATGAGTGTGAAAGCATACACCTTACTGCATTCATCAAGGTTCGATTATTTCTTTCTGCTACACCATTTTATTGTGGTGTATAGGGCATTGTAGTCTGCCTACGAATGCCTGCTTGAATGCAGTAATCCTCAAATTCCTTTGAGGTATACTCCCCACCTCTATCTGTCCTAAGGGCCTTGATTGATTTTCCCAATTTTGACTCCACTTCCGTCTTATATCTCATCAATGTTTCAAGTGCTTCCGACTTTCTTCCTAAGAGATAGACATAGGAGAACTTTGAGTAATCATCAACGAATGTTATAAAGTATTCTTTATTTCTATATGTGATAACGCTCAGTGGTCCACATATATCCGAATGGATCAAACCTAGTAACTCTGTAGATCGAATTCCGATTGAGAAGGGTCTTCTCGTCATTTTATCGGTCAGACAGTGTTCACAGGGCAATGTTCTTGCACCTGTGATCTTAGGCAATATATTTGCCTTAATCATTTGATCCATCTTAGAATTTCCTAGATGACCCAATTTCATGTGTCACAAGTCATAGTCAGACAAATAACATAAGGAATACTCAGAAGAGACATTCATTGATACACTTGAGTTCATTACAGGAAGACAGAACATGTCATGCTCGGGCACAAACTTTCTCATCGCATAGACCTTCTTATTCTTGCCTATAGATATACATTTATTATAAAAGCAGACTTCGAAATCCTTCTTGAGCAGCACTGGGACATAGTATCTCTGGAGCATATAGTACATTATTCAGTAACATAATACTATCCTCCAGGTGAAGTCTATATGTCCCAACACCTTCCACGTTCTGGTAGGTGTTGTTCCCCATGAAGATCCTTTATTCTCCTTTGCTCAGCTTCTTGAAGTCCACCGGACCCTCCTTTGTCTTCGCGATGTGTCTGGTTGCTCTAAAGTCGATCCACCATCCGTCAGTGTCTGTGATGACGGAGTTGCATTCTACGACTGCCGCAAATTCTATTTTCTTCTTAACTTTGTTTTCAGGCATTTTGAAATTTCCTGTCTTTTTCTTGTTGGGGGCAATTGACCTTGAAATGACCATATTTTCCGCAACCGTAGCAAGAGCCACGTGAGTATTTCCCACTCTTTCCCTTGAAATTTGACTTGTAGGGACTCAACCCTTTTCTTCATGTGCACGACATTTGATTCTTCTTCTTCCTTGACCTCAAAGATCTCAGCTTTCGATCTTTGCTTAGAGAGGTCCTGTTCAATTGCCAGTTGTGCAGGTAGATCCATCACAAACTTAATGTTGCCATTCATCCTCATAGATGTATCAACCATGTTGAATGACGGTGGGGGACTTCCTGTATGCCTGTGATCTGCATCCTCTCCAGAATTGCGCAATCTGCAGCTGCTAGATCCTTGACAATCACGATCATCTTGTTTACGTGCTCGAGGACGCTTTCAGATTCCTTCATTTTACATGACTTGTACTTGTGTAGAAGAAGCTGGACGCTCACTTCCGACTTGGAGTGATATTTCTCCTTAATCGCGGTTCAGAGCTCTTAAGTTGATTCGCAGGTCTCAAAGACCTGAATCAGGTTCAAATCCATGTGGGTCAGCTTGAAGCTCCTAGCCCTATTATATTTTTTCTCCCACTGTTCGCGGGACCTAATTTCCTTCATAGTTGGATTTTCAGATAAGGCTGGGTCGGGTTTATCTATGATGGAGTGTATACTATCGTGCAACAAGCTACAATAGATCTTTCTACTCCACAACTCATAATTAGTACTTTTAAGGTACTCAATTTTCCCACCTCAGTGAAAATTGTCTTGCTTGTCATTTTTAATCTAAGAAAATGAATGTAAGATTGGTATTAGATTGTGATACTTTACAAGAATAATGAATATTCCGGATAGGTATAAAGTAATTAAAACAGATTTAAGTGTAAAAAAAACTAACAATGGCACAACAATGCACGCAGAAATTAAATCTCCCTTATGTCAACCTCTCGATGATGCAGGTTTAACGTCCCCTTTTTTTAATGTGAATATGGTAATGCAACATAAAAAATGGACCGAGAAAGGTTTGTAATTTAGTCAAAAAATGACAATAAGCAGATGGATTGAACTTTAGGCAAGGTTTGATTTTTCTAGAAAAAACAACTAACACAGTTCAATGATAATTTGAATATTAAAGGAAACTTTTAATTCAAACCAACAAACAACGGTAAAAAAAATAAAAGTCATTGCAAAATAACTATATTAAAAAATATCACTTCTCTACTTAATGTAAACTTAGATTAAAGAAAAACTCAATTTTAGCAAATAAACTTTTAACATATAATACCCTTTTTAAAGTTTAACAAAAACAAAACTCAAAGTTTTTTTAAAGGATTTCTTAAAAAACTTTATGACAAAAACTTATTCAATTAAACATGCAGCTTTGTTAAAAAACAATCATATTAGATTACACATACTTGAAAAAAAATCCAGTTTATTAACGTTGCAAAAAATCCAAAATAACGTGAGAGAAAAAAACATGCATTAAACACTTGATGCAAAAGCCTCGATGCACAACAAAAAGAACAATTAATGGGATACCGATTTAATGAAAGGAAAAAAACAACAACGTGAAGGCTAATGCAGGAGTATTGATGAAAGTTTGTATATATATAAAAGAAACTACCCTATCAAGGGACCCACGAGTAGTCCAAAAAAATAATAAATAAATACCTCAGGTAAGACCCTTGCTAGGGTTTTGCGGACTCTGGAGAAATGAAGGCGGCGGAGGCTATTGTTACGATTATGCTCGGTGATGGAGATCCTCTCTTCAAGCTGCGACACTCCGCCTTTTGGTGGCCAATGATGATACAAGGAAGAGAGCTTGGTTCGTGACAAGCTCTGATACGAGTGAAGGCTTCGAGGTACGTCGTCGTTTCTTTCTTGAGGGAGAATTAGAGAAGGGAAAGAGAGATAGTGAGGATGGGAGAGGGCTCCCTTGGCGAGAGTTGTTCGTCGATGATCGACTCCTCTCGATGGAGGTCGGCATTTATAGGGCATGAAAAGCCCCCTCGTGAAGTCCGCCCTCTCCCTATGTTCTATGATTTGGTCTTCCGCAGGACCCAGTCGTCGTAACCACCAGCCTCTGCAACAGCCAGCGACGGTTCTTGACCTACTTCGTCAAAATCCGTTCTACATTCCCCTCCCACAAAAATGGAAAGGGATTTTTACAATCCTTTTGAATTACATGCAAAATCTTGAATAATGAAATCCATTTACGTGTAGGGCCCTACCGTTATTTTGATCACTAACGTAACCTCCTATTCGAGTTAATCTTACCGCACATAGATCAATAGCTGAAAGCCAACTGTCGATGAGTTCACAGATAATTGATACATTTTTTTAGCTCTCAGTAACGTGCATAAATAGCCCATCAAATACAAAAAAATACAATTTAATCCAATTAAATCTTATTTTTTGATCTTTATGTAGAGTTGGTAAAATGCATTTGATTTCATCATTCCGACCAAATAGAAGCATCATGACATATAATATATTACGAGCATGACAACCTCGAGCATTTCCAATACTCATGCATCCCACATACTCAAAGATTTTGAACAACCTGAAAGTTTATATCACATACTTGATTATCCCCCTTAAGTAATTGTTAATAGATTTCTCAATCAATTATTGCATGATATTATTAAACATATGATTTCTAAAATCACATATTTATATTCTCGAATTCATAACATGTTTCCCAAATAGGATGTCCACCAGTGGAATTCATTGTGATCCCAATATCTTACATCGAGCTCTTGTATTATGATTCAATAAGTATTAACCTCATCAATTTCCTTGAAAAATCACACATCTCATATTCCCTCATATGTACACCATCTAATCCATATATAGATCTTGGCAGGTCATCAAACCAGTAGTCTACCAAATGTACACACACGAAGATATAGTTGTATACTTGTCTTCAATAGAAGTGTATGCCCACTCATAAAAGTATACAATACAAGTGTTAGTATCTCAATAGCACCTAGTTAACTCTCTAACTTAGCTTATCCGACACCTTTAAATCTATATTCCTATGCAGATGACATGCATCAAGAGTTTTAGTCAAATACTAGTCTTTTACAAAATATTGTCTTCTCTTCTTAGACCGAAAATCCTTCATGAATATCATTTTGTGATGCCAATTGCGTTGTTAGTCTAACTTTTCATATCTATAAATCTAACTATTAAGGTCAATAGCTGTATGATATGCCAAATGGCTATGGTATATACTCTTTTTCATATTAATGGAACTAATTATTAATGCATACTTAATATTGTTTCTTTCATATTTAAAATGATATAATTGTTAATAAGTTTTTCTGCATACTTTCTCATGACGTGTTAATATTCCAATACTTTGTTATGTAAACAAAGATTTAATGAGCTATTTACGCTACATGTAAAACATGTTTACATATTGAAGAATGCAGATTTACCCTACTTAATTTGTGAGAATTACTTAATATGTCATTTCGTTGCAGGCGGGTAAATTACAATTTCTCAAAAAGACTACTTAATAATGTTAATCAATTCACTTAAAAGCGGTTGAATTTATTTTACTTGGACAAGTTCAAAGTCGAACAGAGTAAGACAACTATCTCATTAGGTTAATTTTCAGATAATTAATTCACTAGATTTTCGAGGAGGATTTTTTTGGTATTTTAAATGCAGTTAAAATGCAAATACAATTTGTATCTAAGTCCAAGGATCTAATTGCACATTTTCATCAAATGATAAGATGTTATGAATTTTTGGTATTTTTCTGATGCAAAATGAAATTATTGTGAATTAAATAATGAACAATTGATGATTATGTGTAATTTAATAAAGAACAAATCTTAATATTTCAAAAAAAATATCCTGAATATCTCTAAACTAGAGGAATTGATAATAATTTTTAAACCTTAAAAGTACTTAACTAGTCATTTTTATAATGTTGGATAGCATAAAGATTCCTACGCCATCTTTTTTGCCAATTTGGATGAGAAATACAATGATGATGACATATTGACATCCATTGTCACATGCACCTCATTTGAGTTTGATACTTATTTCTCACATTCGTGATACCTATTTCTCAAGTTGCTACTACTTATTTGTGAGGTTATATTCTCTCTGACCAAAAGAAAGAGTATGGTTCAAATCAATTCTCTATTCATGTTTAACTTCTTGATCCCAATCTCATTGCTTATAGTAAGACATCCTTATAATATTCAAAATACTGTTAAAATAATAATAAGATGCTTTGTTGGCATTTCCTTATTACAGAAGGTGACTTTTGTCGCATATCACATGTTATGGATATTATTTTGTTTGGTTTTTTTGCATCAAGTTCAATTGAGCACATTATATTTTCTAAGAGGTCAACTAGCATTGCCTCCCTTATATTCCTTTTGTAGTTTTTTTAGTGAATTATCGCAAATGTAGTCATGTCATTTGATCTTAGAATCTTCGAATAAACTTCTTTGACTGTTCGTCTTTCAAAATTTGAAAAGTTCCATGTGTTGGCAAACAACCTGATCGTTCAAAATTTGAAGTTACTTTTAATGCAATCTATGATCACCAAAATGTTTTTTTTCTACATCTTTTACACGCCCTAACAACCAGAATCTTACTTTTGTACTCACTGTAGTATTGGATCCCTGTCTACCTTATAGTGACAAGTCAATCACGACATCTTCTCCGTAGTAAAGTCCATTCTCTACCATCAAAAAGAGATACTCCAATGTACAAAAGTGCATCGAGTTGAAAGAAAGAGTTTGAAATTCAATTAATTTGAGGTTTAGGGTTTAAGGTTTATGGTTTTAGGGTTTAGTATCATCTTATGATTTCTCTATTCCCAATTGATGAGGTATGTCCACTATGCCACAAATCCTGCCTATACACTTTTGTGGAGCATGTAATTCATTGTCGTGAACTCCCATATTTTAAATATGAACATGATATTGCCAGGGATGTCTGTTATGATGTACTCATACATGCTTGGGTTGCTTCCAAGAAAGAAGCACCTGTGAATTTTTTTGACTGATCCCCAAGAGGGAAGATCCACACTCAGACCAGCAGATGTTATAATATTTTGATAGACTGAAGGGAAACATGCATGAGTTGATTTGACCGGAGTTTCTCCATTGGTGGGTCCGATAAGGGGCAATTTTATTGCGGGATACGCTGCACAGAAAGCTGCCTCAACTAAAGTTGCTAAGCATGCGAAGGGTTGTATTGATATTAGTTTTGATACCTTTGTGTTCTTGGCAACTGAAGTGGTAGATCTCCTCAAGAGGATCCAAAAAATTATGTATAGCAATGCTATGGTTCTCATATCTGTGGATGTTGTGTTTCGAAGAATTGGATTTATCATCCAAAAAAGATTGACGACGTAACTTGTTGTACGTCTCCCATCAATCTCCGTATTAATTATTTTGGAATTGATTTGTTATTTGTTTGATGGAAATTAACAATGATTTGCAATCTACTTCTACCTTTGTGGTGATCACAATGGCTCTTTCCATGGCCGTTTGATTTTTATTTAGGTTTATTATGCCTTTCGTCCATATAAAATCACACACACACACAAACTTTCTTTAATTTTGCCTGTAATTGTAATGACCTTTTTATTTTCCTAATTTCATTGCATTTTCTTGATTCTATCTTTTATATTTTGACAAAAAAGGGAAGTACAAAGCCCTTTGTAGTTTAGAATTGTGTGATGGATATCTCTTTATATCTCTGATTCTCATATTAAGGGGTGATATTACTTATAATATCATGACATCTCTTTTATTCCTTGAGATATAATTTGTTTCCTTAATATGCTTATTATTTTCTCGTTTTCATAAGGAGTTACACACTTAAGATGCACTAGTTGGCAGATGTTAATACCTTGCGGAATTATGAAATAGTAAAAAAAATACATCTAACCATTACTAAAAAAAGGTACACAAATAAACACAAGAACAAGCAACAACGGTTCACAGAGATTTCTACATGTTCGCCCTACGATAGGAAAATGTCTTGTGCCTTAGCTTTTTTTTATTTTTTATATTTATAGGATTCGAACCCTGGTCCTTTAAAGTGGGAGCCACTGCTTCTACCACCAGACCATTAGAGGGATTCTCTTGTGCCTTAGCTTGGCATACCTAGGGCTTGGAAACTTTATATGTAAGAACTGCTTAGGGTGTAGATGAAACAAGGGATAATGTCAAGTTGTTATAAGGCTCTATTAAATTGCATAGAATGGGACTAATATATGTGGACCATCACATCCATGGCTCTAATAGAGAATTCTATTAGAGAGTAGAAGGCAGAGACGAAGGGAGAGAGAGATAAATGCGAGATAGAAACCAAACAAGGTAATAAATATGCAAATTCATAGTATTTTTATTTCAAAAACATTGGATTGAACTTAATGAAATTCGTTAATAGAAGTACATTTAAGAGCGGAGTAATTTTGCATGGATTTAATATGTAGTCTATAGAGTTATATATTTAATATTAATAATCTGAGATAGGATTTTTGCCAACCCAAAATTAAGTAAAAATGTGATGATAGTATATTGGGATATAGTTTATCCAATACTAAGATATCTATTTTCCATGATGAAAAATTAAAAAAAATGTGTCACTTTTTAGAATGCAAATTTCATCAAATCAGCTAAGAAAGTGGTACTGATGGTTAGGTCGTTGATGGGTATTTGTATGTATATACATCTCTTTCTGTGCGTACGTGTGTGTTTTTATGTTTATGTGTAAGCATGATTGTTGTATAGAGGTTGATGGGGGCGGTAGTAGAAATCATGTGGTTTGGTAGTGGAAAGAGAACAAAATTTTTTGCTTTATATTAAAGAATACTATGTGTTCCGCATATGCTTATTATTTTGAGGTTCCATCAGGGAACCTAACAAATCTCGACTATATCTTTTTAAAAAAAATGGATTTTCAACTTTTTTTAGTTCATCGAAGAAAGATGTATGCAATTTTAAATTTAACAAATAATTCCTCCTTCATTTTGATTTATGTTTATAGAACTTAACAGTATTTACAATTCAATTGTGGTACTTATTGAAATTGTTTAGTAATATTATTATCCCAAAAAATAGTAAGCATTAACATACAATGCTTTTGCTATAGCTTATAAACCGAAGTCAAATGTAAGATATGATAGCCAACTTTACTTAAACCATATGTAAGTGTCATGTTTAATGATTAGACAACTAATGATGTATAAAAACATGATGCAAGATTTGATAGCTTTTATGTGCAGAACTATCCTTTGAGGTTCTTATACAATCAGTTTTTCCATATCTACATATTTAAAAGTGCATAAAATAAGAAAAATGAACGAATAAAATTAACCAGATATTTAACAAACACTAACAACAAAGGCCAAGAAAGACTAATAAAGAGCAATGAAGTCATTTCTTCGCTCTTTTTCTAAATTATGCCTTTCAAAGGAATTTATGGGACTCATCATTAACAAATGAATTATGGGTGAGGTTAAGATCTACAATGAACCTTAATAAGCCATGCACCTGAGCATTTGCTTGGTATGAAATTTAGGACAATCCAATTCATTTAGTTTTCCCTTGATTTTGAATCCAAATTTAACCAAGCCCATTTAATATGGGCTTAACCCACTTATTATCAAACTAATAATCTTATATTTGTGATGTACATCATCGATATGCAATCCCTTCATTTATCAATTCCATTTATATCCTAGAGTGATCTATAATGCATATATCAGAAATCAGATAATAATAAGAGAAAAGGAAACCTACATCATGATGTAGTTTTTTGTTTTTTTTTGAAATGAAACCTAGGAGATTTTAGATCATCATATATCACCATATTGTTATTTAAATTTCAACTTAATTCTCCACTTCATCAAGACTGTCAAAATTTGACGATCTCAGAATTGCTGAAATCTATCCCTCCAGATGGACATGTTGGTAATGCTTATTTTTCATAAAATTTAAAATATATATTTCACTTAATATTATAATTAAATCTCCCATGCATTCATTTCAAAAGAATAAAAAAATAGAGGGGAAAAGGAGTGTGTATAGATAAGTTACCTACGCCATGATGTAGGCTCCCCAACATCTAGCAATAATATTGACTATTTAATATTACTCCTACATTCCAACATTGTATTATAGAATGTTCCAATAATATTGTAATGTTCCTCCTACATTACAATATTTTATTATCAAATGTTATCAATGAGCACACACCTTATATTTTACAATGTACATGTACCATTAATTTTTTAGAATTATTCAATGATGTGTAGTTGCTACTTTTTATGTAGACGATATTAATATAATACTAGTAAGGAGCCTCGTACATTGCATTGGTATATGAACATTTTCACCTCAAGTATTGGAAAATACATTCATGATGCAAACTAATCCATTTGTTTACTTTTATATACCTTTAGTAGATTCCAACTATTAGAAACTTTACACGAGAAGGAACCTAGTAGGGACATCATGCAATAGCAAGGGGAATCAAATTTAACATTGATATAATTATTGGTATTTTTTTGACATTTCTAAATTTTAATATTAAATTTTTATAATTAGTGAATCCCTGATTCTCACTCTTTATTCTTTTATTTTAGCTCTTTTTCTTGGCAAAATATCTTGTGAATACCTGTAAATATAATAACTTAGCAACTTGCATGCCTTTATTAATATTGCATAATTAAGCATGTTTTTGGCTAAATAAAAGAATAAAGAAAAAGAAAAAGGAATAATGTATTTAGAATAAATACAGAGTGACTCAAATCCCAAGAGAAGGTCAAGTCTTGACCTAATCGCAAAATAAAATAAGTAGAGAGCGACATGATCCACTATGTATTGTATATATGCCCTATACTTGTGCATATTATTTATATATTTATTTTTAAAAAAACAAAATTAAATTATTCTTTTTATGTCGATGTATATAATCTTAAGAAATAAGATAAAAATAAAATAAAAATCAGAAAAATAAAATAAATATAAAATCCTTAATTACTTGTACTAAATACACATGCATATATTACATTCACTAATTATTATGCACCCTTAAATATTTTGTAAAAATAAAATAAAAATTAATTTATACTTCTGAAATATTGTTGTAAATAAATAAAATATAAAATAAGGGTATTTATGTAAAAATAATAAAACTAAAAATACTTGTATATAATACATAGATATAATATACTTGTATATAATATTATATATTGTATATAAATTAATTTATTTTTCATAAAAATAATTAAAAATCATAGAAAAATACTTTGAAAAATAATAAACAATTTTTGATTTATACACTTTTTATTTTAAATACATTTGCTATTTTTATTGAATTTTTTATTTTGTATATTCTGATTAGTCCAGCTAGGAACGTTGACCTCGGTCAATGTCCCCTTCCAGCCTGGGTTGGGTCGAAGCCTTCTCATTGGAGCTCCTTCTTTGATTTTTCTCTCTCGATTCCTAGCTCCTCTTGCCTCGAGATCCAGACCCAAGATTCCTTGTATAACTGAGATTTTCTTGCGGATCCCTTGCATCATTCGGATCCCCTTAGGGTTTCGCACCACCTACAAATCTTTCCAAACCACTGGCCATGCCTATAAATCTTCTCTTCTGCTCCGCCAGTTGGGTAGCTCATTAGTCGCCCCCATTTCGACCCTTAGACACCTCCAATTGAGTGAGAACTGCCTGGAGCACCCTTTGGAGCTCGATTTGGTGTGGATTCGATGCAGCTCAAGCTTCGTGGCCAGACCTCCGTCGCGAGAAGCCTCCCCATCTACCGCAGCATGGTCGAGGCCATCACCACAAACCCCACCTTCGCCTGAAGTTCAGGAGCTCTTCCAGACTTTCAGGTATCATTTTTGTCCTCCGCATTTCCATCTTCGATTTGATTCTTCCATTTTGCACCACTGCCGGTCCTTATGCTCCAACCAGTTGGTCGGAGCTTTGTTCCACCCACGTATCCGCTCTGATCGACACGTCGACCTACCCTGCATCTCTTACAACAACCTGATCATCCTTAGACTTACTCGTCAGGGTAGGATTAAGGTCGAGACCTCCCTCTCTCACTGTCTCAAGAGGCCGCGTATCATCCCCAGTCGCTTCACTCATTTTTCTGCTTCAATAATCCTCGCCGGACTTCACCTTCGAGTGTAGATACCTTTGTAGATACTGGTTTGCGTAAAGGAACCCATTCAACCATCCAGCTGCTCAGGCGTAGCAACTCCAGGTCACGCCGCAGCTCCACGGCCATCTGACTGTTGTTGACCTCACCGGAGCCCTCCACCGGACGCGGGAACCTCTCACGACACTACCGGAGCCTTCGGATGCTTTATCGGGACAACGGATCTCTTACCTTGGCCAATTGAAGTTCGCCTAGGAGGTGTTCTTGCAGATCTCCTCCCCGTCGTTGGATGGACCCCCTTCTACCAGATCGTATCTGAGCTGCCGACCACAACAGCTTTAGGGCCGTTGGATCTGATGCCTCCTGACGCATCTGCCCGCACATTCCTGGCCATATCCTCAGCCGCCAGATCCGTACTTTAACAGCAAATTACAGACGCACGTCCCCTGAGTCACCATAACTGTCAGATCTTTTCCAGGGGACAATTAGAGCTGCCAAGAGCCTCACGCGTGGAGCACGTGCCTCAGGGTATATTTCACTCTTTGTTATACTTATTTTGCTATTTTGTTTTAGTCCATTAAATAAATGTTGTAGTTGATACATTTTACAATTTGGACTCTGTAATTTTATATATTTGCATTTTAGTCCCTCTCAATTTGTAGCTTGTGCATGATCACGTGATTTCTGGATCATTTATGTATTATTACCTAAACTTTTATGATGTTATAGAATGAATGAAAGGTTTTAGTATTTGCATTTATGCCCCTATGAATCTGGGTCACGTGTGATGCATGTATTTGTGGGAATTTTTGCAGTATGGACCCCTGAGCTTTTCTACAGTGTTATCATTTGGTATGTGAACTTAAGTTATTTGCACTTATGTCCCTATAAACCGTGCTTATTTACTCAAGGTATTTTGAACTTAATAAATAACTAATTAATTCAAAAAATCACCTAAAAATTACCTTTAGCTCCTGCTAGTGTGTAGTTTTATTGTGATTTATTGGATTAATTTCTTTGCATTCAATATTTTTGAAAAATAAAAAACCCCTAAAAGTATCTCTGTTTGCATTAGAAAATCATTAAAATTCAAAAGTACCTTAATAATTCTATAAAATTACTGTAGTTGCCTTTTTGTGTGTTTTATCTACAGTATCAATTTTGTTTGAAAATTCCTTAAAAAACCTAAACATAGCAAAACACCCAAAAACTTATAAAAATCCTATAAAATCAAACAAAATCCAAAAATTGCGTTTTCAATACCTATTTGTAGAATTTTATATCTGTTTTCTCATAAAATTATAGTTCAGGACCTTAGGGCATTAAAGTATGTTTAAGTTGCAATTTGGTCCTCGTTATTCACGGTTTGCATTTTTAAGCACCATTTGATTTTTATAAAATCATAAAAACATTTGAAAACCCAGAAGATTACCAAAAACATTTCAAAACATTAAAAATCAAAAAATATTTTTATCCTATTTTTTTTGAGTATTTTTAGATTTATAGAAAAATACAAAAAGATTGTTGTGTTTGTTTGTCCTTATTGATTTTGATTTTGTTTTCTTGTTGAAAATTAAAAATTTGCAAAATTAAAAACCACTAAAAATTCTTTTGTTTCAGTTATGAGATTTGACTACTTCGTAGGATTCTCGTGCTCCTTGTGTTCGACCATGGTTGCTATACCAGGTAAAATAAATCACGATCCGCTTACACATTTTGTGCTTGATTGATATTTCTTTGACTAGTTTATTTTTCTTGTTGATTGCGCTTAGTGATTCAGGTCGCAATAATCCTTGATATTACTTAACCCGAGTTGCCTGGTGGGTCATTAGAATGGCATCGTTACCGGGGAGCACGACTTACTAGTCATTTTTATTTTATTTCTCTTTTATTATTTCCTTGCTTCTATTTGATATAACTGCTTTATGGCACATCTCTGTTTCACTTTTTGTGCAAGGAATCGCCCAAGGATGCTTGGCTTGCTGTTGGAGGAGACCGCACCTGAAGAGTAGCTGGGGAGAGGAGAGAGTAGTTATAGCTTATAGATTAGGTTTATTTTCTGCGGACCTATTATTACTGTAATATTTGTGGACTTGGACTCTCTTTGGACTTAGACTCATCGGGGTCTATTTCGTCGAGTACCAGTGTACTCGAGGAACCTCGCCGCATTTTTCGTGTTTTGTTTTTATCACCTTTTATTTTCTTTTGATTCTCAAGGATTTAACCCCTAGACTTAGGACTTTTATTGACTGTGACATAAGGCCCCACACCTAATTGCTCATTCTGTTCCTATAGAACGTAATTGGATCTAGCTAATAATCAATAAGAAAAAGCTAACTTCATTGATTGAGAGGCCACCCGCTGCTAGAGATCGTATACAAAGCTGGTAGGATCCGTTGTGGCGGACACCGATCAACATCTGAGACCGGACTAATGCCTCTCTCTCTGGTTAGTTAGCTATCTATTCTTCACGACCAATAGAAGTTGCTCGTCTAAGGCCGTTTCTTCCTTGCATCATTTAGTTAGTTTACTTTATGTCTTTAATTTATGCACGGATCACCCTGCATTTAGAGTGCTGGAGTCAGGTACGCATTTCTATATCTACATGCATCATAGTGTTTGATCGTGCATCAACTTTTTCGACTTCCTCCCCTATTTTATTGGACTCAAAATAATCTAGAAAATCAAAAAATTCGTTAGGCATTGTGTTATTTCAGAAAAATACCTAAAAAGTGAAAACAAAATAAAATTGGGATTGCTAATGTAAATTGGACCCTAAAATACACCTCATTTAAAAATCCTTATTTTGGGGAGAGTCGCACCCTCATTAGTTGATTTATCTGCAGCGAAAGAGTGACTGCATACTAGGTAGAGCCATACCTGAACTCCTTTTAGACTACTGGTCTTGTGGTTGGTTGTTCTCCAGTGAGGATTTCACCGGGTAGCTGGTAATCGGTCCGGGACTTCCTTAGCAGATTGGGCAGATCGGGTAGTCAGTAAACGGTCTGCACCCATACTAGCTGGGAAAAACTAACTGTGAGATTGGACCACTCTGTTGGGAGTATCGGATTCCCAACAGCTCGCTTAATCGCTCTGACAGATTGATTGATCACCTAAATAAAATAGACAAGATTAATGACCGATCTCTTACGATCATCAGCTCAAGTGTTGAGTAGGTGAATTAGAGGTTTGATTTTTGATCTTGTTTGCATTCCAGATCTCAGGCTCGAGGAACGGATATCTCGATCGGACGATTATGCATAGAAAGGAGTAGACATGGATATGGAGATCTCAGACGGAGGCAGAAGATGGGATCTAAGCTCAATCAAAAATTGATCCAAGATGAACCTAATCTGAGAGGGAGACGGGGAAGTGAGTTTGATAAAGAATGAGATGGTCGGAGGTTGATTAGAATGGGTTTGATTTCATATTTGCAGAGAATCGGAGAAGAAGAGAGGGGGAATAGAAGAATGAGATGAGATTAGAGGAAGAGATTCTAACTTGGAACTGACGTGGATGGAGGCTTGGGCTTGTTCCAGAAAGATGTTGTTTGAGATATTCTCTTCCATTGGAAGATAGATATCTATTAGGGTGCTACTAGCTCTTGTAGTATATCAAGACTTGGAGTCTAAGTAGTTAGATGCGACGATAACGTTCTTGCATATTGAACTCGAAGAGGACATTCTCATGAGCGAGCTAGAGAGATTCACATTTCAGGGTAAGACCATGCGTGCAGATTTAAGTACTTGTATGGACTCAAGAAGTCTCTTAGGCAGTGGTATAAGAAGTTTGACAGCTTCATTATTGATCATGGGTTCAACAGGAGCCCATACAATTGTTGTTTACCACAACAAGATGGAGGATGGATCCTTCATCTATCTGTTATTGTACATTTACGACATGTTGATTGCTGCCAAGAAGAAAAGTACCATGGATGATATGAAGAAGCTCCTTAGTTCATAGTTTGACATGAAAGACCTTGGTGCATCGAAGAAGATTTTGAGGATAGAGATCATTAGGGATCATGCAGAAGAGAAGCTTTTCTTATCTTAGAAAAATTACATCGAGAAAGTTCTAATGAGATTTGGGATATCTACAACCAAGCCTCTAGGTACTCCATCTATTGCGAATATTCAACTCTCAGTTTCTTTCGTACCTCAGTCAGACGTAGAGAAGGAACACATGCCACGTATTCCCTATGCCAACACAATTAGGAGACTTATGTATGCCATGGTATGAACAAGACCCGATATAGCTCATGTTGTGAGTGTTGTTAGCGGATTCATGAGAAACAATGGGAAGAAGCATTGGCATGCAATCAAGTGGATTTTTTGCTATCTAAGAGGAACATCAGATATTGGCCTCATCTACAGAAGTGATTCATATTTTTGGTTGTAGGATATTCAAATTCAGGCTATACTGCAGATGTTGATGTGAGGAGATTAATTTCGTGCTACATCTTCACTTTGGGAAGTTCTGTCATTAGTTGGAAGGATACCTTACAACCATCAGTTACTTTATCTATCACCGAAGCAGAGTATATGGCTTTGACAGAAGTCACAAAGGAAGACATCTGGTTGAAGGGCCTAGTTCGAGATCGCGGTCTACATATGAACAGTCTATAGTCTATCGTGACAGTCTCAATGCATTATGCTTGGCCAAAGATCGAGTGCATTATGCGAGGACTAAGCACATAGATGTCAAATATCGCTTCATCCGTTTCAGAGAAGACGATCAAGGTGAAGAAGGTCAGCACAACAGATAATCTAGTTGATAACTCACGAAGGCAGTTCTTAGGAGTAATTTCGAATATTATTTGTACTTTCTCAACATCGACAATTGGCAAGGAGGGGCTGGCCATGTCACAGTGAAGCTAGGTAAAGCTTCACAGAGGATTCAATTCAAGATGGAGATTGTTGATATGCCTTGAATCCTACTGAATCAGCATACAAAATCCTATTTGGTTTGAGATTCAAAGTTCAGTTTCATTAGGATTTGATGTCCCATTTGTTTTAGGCTTTATTTGTGTGGGAGGGGGTATTATATAAACCTCCACAGGGTTAGTGTTTTGAATCATCCTTGATATTCTCTTCTTATCCACATAGTGAAAACTAATCGTCACCACGTAAGGACTTAGCCTAATTAAAGGTGACCCTTGTAAATCCGTGTATCTTCGTGCTTGTGTGATCGATCGTTTATGTGTTCTGCTTCCACGATTCGCAATCGAAGATAATTGGAATCGCTAATTTGGGATAACTAATTGATTTATTTGCTAAAGTTTTAAGAGATCTAGTAATCGTCAAATAGTAATTAGTTAATTGATTGACATTATTAGATTGATTTCCTTCTCTTTTTATTTGTTCCAATTTATGGCAGCTTTTTGGTCCTTCCATGAACTATAGAAAAGCATGGGTGGCTATGACACTGAGCATCATGGAATTCTTCAATCTTCGACGAGGGTCGAGGGTGTCGTCAATGATCTATTTTGGTCATTTAAGCACTAGATCTACTTAATTTGGAATAAGATCAAAGAGCATAGTATGTGAGATCCTCAACGTTACCTTAAGTGACTCATTTTCTACCATCAGATCTCAAGAAGGCCACAAAAACAACCTAAATTTAATATTTTTAAAGCATCTTGCACTGGTGGAGCTTTCATGCCATGGTTGTTCATCACCTCACCCCACCCCCGAATCTTAAATCTAAGATCAATTGCATATAAGACTAGATTTCTTGATGAATTTGCTTATTGTTCTTGCTTTATCCATTTTCTGATTTTAAAATGCAATGTTCCTTATATTGTACATTGTTTAAAAAAATTAAAATTTAAATGTCGATTTGGTATTTAAAAATAAAAAACACATTGCTTTGTTGTTTCATCTTTGAAAATTCATACATGCTTCATGTTTTGGAAAAAATCCAACAAAACATGTATGTTGTTGCGAATCGTGGGTGCAAACACGCACAAACATGATCAAACCAGCAAGACACAAACACGATGATTTATAAGGTTCACTCGTAAATGGGCTACGTCCTTGGGCGGCGGCGATTGATTTCACTATATGGAGAAAAAAGTAATACAGAGGATACTGAGAAGGTACATGTATGGGATGGGAAAGAGGATTAGAATGAGGATTGTAGTATCTGGTCTCCCTAAGGCCCCTTTTATACTACAACAGAAGAATACCATTTGTATTCATCAATCCATCCCAACAGCTCTCAGCGAATCAGAAGGCAGGATATAGATCAGACATGTCAGCAATTCTAGCCCAACAGCTCTCAGCCAATCATAAGCTAGGACACAGATCATCCACATCAGCAGCCGAACAAGTGATTAGGATTCAAGTCACATTGACAATCTCCACCTTGAATTGAATCCTCATATAGTAGAATGAACCGCTACTATTATTCTACCATGAGTTGAATTCTCCAGTTGTAGAATTAACCACTGCTAGACTCCACTGGGGCTGAATTCTCATATAGCAGAATTAACCACTAATATACTCCACCATGAGTTGAATTCTCCACTAGCAGAATTAACCACTGCTAGACTCAACCGAGGTTGAATTCTCATATAGCAGAATTAACCACTACTATACTTCACCACTTGAAAATCAGATAGTAGGAATCAAAGAATTATACACAACTTCCACCTTGAATTAAATCCTCAGAGAAGCTTTTCCAAGATTCACCATGCCGCTGCCAACCCCTCCTTGGGGCTATTGCAAACTGTCGATATTGAGCAAGTCCAAACAACGCTTGAACTTACTCCCAGGAACTGTAGACCCTTGCAAGACATATAAGGTCTTCTGCTTGTTGCCCTTGATTACAATAACCCTAGTCTTGGCAACCGACATGACTCCACCTTCAGTATTGTACATGTATCCTTTAGAGTCTTGCATACCAATAGCCATATGTCGAAGTTCACGCGTATGCAGACTCGCACGAACTTCCTCTAAGGTTATGGATTCTCTTCCCACAATGAATGATTGAACAAAATTCTCAAATGATAATGGAAGAGAAACCAATAAAATCAAGGCATCATCCCTATCTTCAATCTTAACATCTACGTTTCTTAAATATATCAATAATTTATTTAGACGATCTAGATGTTCTTTAAGAGATGTAGCTTCATGCATGCGGAGAGAGAACAGACGTTGCTTCAAGAGCAACTTGTTGGTCAGAGACTTCGTCATGTATAGACTTTCCAGTCTCAACCATAGACCGGCTGTGGAATCCTCATCAACAATCTCCGCGATAATCTCGTCCTCCAAACATAGCATGATCATCGAGTGCGCCTTCTCTTCCTGCACCATCAACTCAGATGACTCGAGTGCCTTCGTCCGCTCCTTATCTAACAGTGATCAGATGCCCTGCTACTTCAGAAGGGCGCATATCTTGATCTGCCATAGACTGAATCCGTTCTTCTCTGTGAACTTCTCGATCTTCAGATTGTGCGATGCCATCTTACTGAATGTTCCTGAAGGAACCTAAAACTATGATACCAGTTTGTTGCGAATCGCGGAAGCAAACACACACAAATACGATCAAACAAGAAAGACGTAAACACAAGGATTTACAAGGTTTACCCGTACATGGGCTACATCCTTGGGTGGTGGCGATCGGTTTCACTATATGGAGAAAAAATGTAATACAGAGGATACTGAGAAGGTACATATATGGGATGAGAAAAATGATCAGAATGAGGATTGCAGTACCTGGTGGCCCTAATGCCCCTTTTATACTATAACAAAAGAATACCATTTGTATTCAGTAATCCATCCCAACAGCTCTCAGCCAATCAGAAGGCATGACATGGATTAGACATGTCAGCAATCCTGGCCCTACAGCTCTCAGCCAATTAGAAGCCAGGACACGGATCAACTACATCAACAACCCAACAAGTGTTTAGGATTCAAGTCACATTAACACATGTGCATCATATCTAGATCAAAAGTTTTACGTTTTTACACTATTTATTTAATGCCTCTACTGCACGTTGAAAAAATATGCTTTTATTCATTAATTTTATTTATCTTGCATAAGGAACTCGAATTTTAGAAAAGTATAAGTATTATGTAGATCTCTTATAGATCCACATCTCCGAATTAACTTGAAATTATTCCCTAGTTTTTATATTTATTTAGAGTAGTTTGTTCTTTGCTTTTCTTCAAATTGATCTCCGTCACATTTGCTTGAAGAAAAATATCCTTTTTAGTTATTTTTTCCTCCATTGTAATATTTAATAATATTATAGTCTAACTCACCATAAGTAGTTAAGCTATGTGTAATAAAACTGGATATCATCTGAATCTAACCAATTTAAGTATTTCAAAACTAAATCGAAAAAAGCCAAATCTTGGGCGAAACTGGTTCGATTTCGGTCCACTGTTTTGAACTAAAGGAACATCCGATTCAAATTTATGAAAATAAGTAAAAATCAAACCAAACCGATTTCGCACGCTTCTCTTATCCTACATTGTTTCATTCTCCATACTCTGCAAAAAGAATGCACCTGAGAAAACTCCTGACTCAATGTTACATGTAAACATTCATATTTGTATGTACATTGCGGCAATGACCTTGTTTACTACATATGAATTTCGTAGCAAAATCATAGATTAACTAAATCATATTTGTATGTGCATTTTGGATGGTCTCAGTGAACGAATCATTTGAGGTTGTAACAGGTAAAAATACTCTTCCAAATGACCATGGAAAAAGGCATTTTAAATATCCGGCTGACGAATAGACCACTTAGATGTTGTAGCTAAAGAGAGTAGAAGTCGAACAGCAGTTGCTTTGACAGCAGGGTTGAAGGTGTCAAAATAATCAAGTTCTTCAAACTGATGATAGCACTTGACCACCACAAAACGGGCTTCAAAGAGATCAATAGAACCATCTTTGTTTCTGTTGGAGTATGTTGAGTATGCGTCACTTATGTGGGAGATGGGTAAATGGATCTACTCCAACATGATGGACCCATTTGTTCCCAAGAACATTCATAGTGGGATGTCCAGGAACAAGATTCCAAGATTTGTTTTGAACAAGTGTTGTAAATTCTTCTGCAATATCCTTTATCCAATCTATAGATTTACAAGCTTTTGTATAAGTGTATGGTCCAGGAATGCAGCTCTGGCTAAGAAGAGCATTTGGAAGAGGATGCACAGAAGTCTGAAAGACCTTTTTCTTATGAGTGCCCCTCATCGATCAGGTGACCATGCCATGTGTTCTGGATGTAGCAGCATCTCCAGGTTCATAATATTTTGTCTGATGGAGACTGGTGTTAAGTATGGAATTAGATTTTGATAACAATTTCAGTAGAGAGTTTGAAGGGAACTATTGTAGCTGAGCATCTATAGACGCTTGGCTGTTCAAGGATGCATGTTGCGAAACTGCTACTTGAGAAGGTCATGAAGCATCTTCTGAAGGAATATAACCAAGTTGTTGAATGGATAAACTGCCACTAGGAATTGATGGATGGGTCGGTGAGGAGGTCACATCAAGGAAGGTACCATTATAGATAATAGAAACATTTGGATTATTAATACCAAGAGATGTAAGACAAGGAGGAACAGCAAGAATGGTAGTCCATGACTGTATAGGTGAATTGATGAAAGAAGATTGAAAAGGGAAACATGTCTCATCAAAATATACATAAATGAGAAATGCGAAATTTTCATTGGATTGATTGAACCAGATGTAAGCTTTCTGGGAGAATGCATAGCCAAGAAAACATGTTGACTGGAACGGGGTTAAGCTTATGTTTAGTGTAAGGTTTTAGAAACGGATAACAAGCACATTCAAAAGTTTTGAGAAAATTGTAATCAGCAGTATGACCATATAAAACAATGTAAAGAGACTGAACCTTTAACACTTGTGAAGGAAAAAGAATGATGAGAAAAACAACAGTTTAGAAGGTCAAAACCAAAATCTTAAAGGGACAACCCAGTGATGGAGAATAGCTCTAAAAACCTCATCAAAATGTCTTTTTTTTTCTTTCAACTGAGCCATTTTGCTCAAGATTGAAAGGAGCAGAAATACAATGAAAAATGTCTTGAGACTCTAACCAATATGAGAGTTTCTGATATTCAACCCCCAATGACTGCAAGATTTGATTTAGTATTAGATTGAGTTTGAGCATACTGGGAGAATTGCTGGAATATATGAAAGATATCAAATTTGTTTTTCATAGGAAATACCCAAACATATTTGGAATGATCATAAAGAAAAGTAACAACATATCTCAGACCATTATAAGCACACACAAGAGACATCCAAACAACTGAATTATTATATCAAAAAGTTTACTACTAATAATGGAAGTCAAAGACAAATGCAACTTGCATGTTTTTGCTTTCATACACTAGACATACATAGATTAATTTATATCATCGGCAACAGAAACACCTTCTTAATGAAGGATGGCTTTAACAGTGTTTTTGTGAACACGACTAAGATGAACGTGCCATAAAGAAAGGGGGACTTTAGAACATCTTGTAGAGAACTGAACAGTAGCAGATGGCTTTACAGAAATGGGAATTCCGAACTTGTAAAAGCCACCCGTAAGCACACTGGCTACACTGGAATTGTACTTAACAAAACATTCATTAGCATGAAACTCAAAGAAGTAGTTGTTATACCTAGCAAACTTTTGGACAGATAATAGATTCTTATGAATCTTCGGAACACGAAGAATGCTTGTTAAGTGAAAAACGTGAAGGCGTGTAATGAAGGCACCTTTACCATTGCTGAACTTGACTTCATCAGCACTATAGAAGTCAGAAGCAATACCAAGATTAGTAAGAGATTTGGTTACATGACCTGTAGCTCTTGAATCTGCATACCATCCTAGCAGAGCTATAGACTACGATTCAGAGAAATGAATTCCTGTGGAAGAAGAATAGTGTTGATAGCAAGTCACAGCAGAACGATTCAATTTTCCGCAAATCTGATACTGAATGCTTGCAACTGAACCAGAAGTAAAGACAACCTCTAACGTGTTGGCCACGACCACTAGTAGCTCTTGAGAATGCTCGAGCAATAAAATCGTCTATGGTACACGATGAGCACTAGAAAAGCTCCCATGAATCTGGTTCCTCACCTCCCTCCTCGAGAGAAACTAGCAGAAGTTTAACGTACATAGATATTAAGCTTCGGTTGATTGTGAAGGAGGCATTGTTCATGCGCTATAAGTAGCCTAATAAGTCTATCATGGAAGAAAAATCTGATCGACTGAGTAAAGAAGCCATTCCTTGTAACGTCCCAGGTCATGGACCATGTCTGTTATCGAGGATTACTGGTGTAAACAATTTGTTGGGATTGGACCCAACTAAAGCCCTTCACCACAATCCAAAATGCTTATGCTCAAGTTATCTAGTAGTAGCCCCATACTATTTATAAGCTACCACCACACTTTGTGATTACTAGATGTGGTACTATGTTTGGCGTGATACAATCATCCCCACTTATATTTGCAACATCTCCGTTGCATAATGACCCATGACCTATTGGCAGTAACAATGGCTTTTTACCTCTTGGGTAACCCTTTCCTCCCACCTCTTTGGTATGGGTGGCTCCACCTCTTGGGTAGCCATTTCCACTATTAGAGGAAATATTCTATGATACCATTTGTAATGTCCGGGGCTCTGGACCCGATATGTTATCGGAGATTACTGACCCAGACAACTTGTTGGGATTGGACCCAACTGGACCCTTTACTGAAACCCAAAATGCTTATGCCCAAATGACTAGTAATACCCCCTACTACTGTCGGACATGCGGGCCCACGGCGAGCCATTATGCGATAAATGTTATTGCAAATATCATTCCCTGATCTGAAATGAAGAATAATAGTTTGCATAATAAGTCCCTTAGTACAATTAGGGTTATGTACCATGACCATCTTAATAATCATACAACTGTTGATTCAATTATTGAATCATAGAGGCTGGTGCTTGGATGAATATCTAAAGAGTTAGATTGAGGACTCATCAAGTACTGTCAAATGATTGTTAAGAGATGATCTCCATCCTGAGTAGGAGATGGCAATCCTTTCTCACTTGGATGATATCTGACCGACCTCTTGATGCAGGTCCACTGCATGGGAATAGAGATTCAGAGGTGTCAGATTAGTTAGGTCAAAGAGTTGACTTAACGAGATCAAGATAACCAAAGTCCTTTGTCGTATGCTATCACGATATAGGCACGCATCCTCCGACCGGAGACAAATGTGTTACTATATGTCTGAGTATGTATATTTGGCATACCAATAGGTTGATGACCTAATCAAGGTCTATACATTGGCGCGCTGGTGTGCATATAAGGGCATATGAGTAATATGATCTCTCAAAGGGATCATACAGGTTCATTACTGAACTGGAAGACATGAGCTCACTCATGAGATATTGGGAAGAATCAAATTCCATGCACACTCGTCTCGCTTTGGAAGCTTGACTGAATTTGTAGGTTTGATATATACTTTTGTAAAGTATATGATCAACGCCTGGGTATGATATATGCTTTTGGAAAGCATATGATCGATACCGACTCCCAATGATCGAATGAGAAACTTGATAATAAAACTCCGAAGTAGACAGTGTAAAATTGATCTTATACTTCGAATTTATTCTGGGTGTTCCAGTATGGAGGATGTACAGGTATTGGGAATACCTGAGGGTGATGTGATCATAAATGATTGTATAACCATGACGCTTCCATTCCGAGGGAGTGGTGAAACAAGTCTGGATTTTAATGACTCCTCTCATAGATAAGTAATCTGATCTTAGTCCAAATGTTGGACATTGATCTGAATATGATTCAGAAGTAATGAGAAGATAGATTTGCGGTCTTGATTTAATCAAGCATCTATGGGAGGTTCGCAAGATCTAGATTTGAGATGTGATCTCAAACCAAGTTACTATACATAGAACAATACAATCGCCCTGTCCTTATCTCCAAGTATCCGTGGAGAAAGCGCATTATCCTTGTTGATATATGTATCCGAGCATTGAGAAAAATAGATAATTAAATATGATTTAATTATCAAAGTTGTGAATAATGTGAATGTGATTCATATTATTTGGACACATGAGAATTGAGATCCAAGATGATTAAATATGATTTAATTATCATGGATAAGAATAATTTGGATATCACTATCCATATTATTCAGGTATATTATAAATGTGATTTATAATATATTAGAGAGAGCATATTATGATTTATATTTATTGATTAATTGTTAACGTGAATTGGATTCACATTGAATGATTAATTGAAAATATAATTATATTTTGTTTTGGATTGTGGATGAGATTCACATAATTTCAATGACTTGATTGAAGTTTTTTACAAAATAATTGTGAATTATTTTTGTGAAAAATATTTACAATAAGAGTTATTGTAAATTAAAGAGATACCATGAGATAATGAGATCTCATGATAATTAGAGGAGAAAGACACATTCCACTCAAAAAGAGTGGACGGCTACAACACTCCATGAGGAGAAGAGTAGCCGTCCCCCCTATTTTAGGGAATGTGGTTGGTCCCCTCATTATCTCTTTTCAAAGTTGATTTGATTTGAAATTAACTTATATTGATTTATCAATATATATTAATTTAAATTAAATCATTTGTTGTTGTATTTTTACACCAACATCTTAGCCATTAAAAGGAACACAAATCAATCTCAACCATTGATTGTGTGTTGTCCATGGATTGAGATCCATGGACTCCCAAAATCCTATATAAGAAGAGGCACCCCTTGCTCTTCTAGTGACACGTTTTACGACAACAATGAGTGCTCTCTTCCTCTCTCTCTACATGTCATGTGCCTCTATCCCTCTCTCTCTTATGGTCGTCCACCATGGAGCCATTGAGAGAGTCGTCATCGTCGCAACATCGTCGTTATGCTACCGGAGTACTTACTCGTGGATCTCCGTCTCCTTCGGTGCACCTCTCTCGTGAAGAAGACGTCAGATCTCGTGTGACGAGATCAGGAGATTCGTCGCTTGGATCATCAACATGGATTGCGAGAAGAACGTGTCTCATCAACGCGCTCGCAAGCATCTCCTCCGTCGGATCGGACTTGAGACAGGAGGTCTCTTGGTTTAGAGACTCGATCGCAAACAAGCTTCAAGAGGTAACCTTAATACCTATTGTGGTTTAGATGAAACGATCCGATAAAAGGTTCTTGGATCATGTGGTTTCATCACATTTTTTTAATTTCGCTGCCCAGAGCAACTAGTGCGACTAGTCGCTCCCGATCGCATTCGATGCAATCCACATGCTTCCATGATATGCTTGAGGATATTTCCATCTCCTTCAAGTGGTATCCGAGCCAGGTTGGAGGTTTTGGATGCGATCCATAAACCTAAGAAGACTTGGGTTCATAAGGATTGTGAAAATTTTATCGCATTTCAATTTTCGCAGCACTATTTTGTGATAAATTTCGAGCCTGTTTAAAATATGTAAACATGAAATTTTAAATTAGATAATGTTCTCCATTAATTAAGGAAATAATAGGATTTGAGTTTGTGTGATTTGGAATCCAATAACTGAAGATATAATCATTTTAATGAACCTATATCTACTATTTTGGGGATGGTGAATGATGACGTAATTAAGGAGTTAGTTACTATTGTAAAATGCCTGGAAATGCATGTTAATCACATAGGTTCTATTTTAAATCAAGTTAGCAAACTTTAAAAACTGATTTTGCTTAATTTGGATTTGAAATGAATGAGATATGGTAATTTTAGTAAGTGATGGTCACTGCTAAAAATTGCAATCCTAATCTTGAACCTTGTGATAGTCATATAGAAACTTGTGAAATTAATGGTTAATTTCCTAGAATAATTATGGATAATATTTGAGAAATATTTGAATGATAATTGTTCCCTTAAATGACACTGCCTCAACCAATAAATGATTATATTTGATCTACATCACCAGTTGGTTACTTGATACACTTTCAACAAACATGTTGCTTGAATAGATTTGGGAATTTGTCTAGCAAATTTCCTTATAATCAAAATGATTTTGATTATTACTATATGGTATAACTTCAGTTAAAAAACAGATTATCATCTCAAGTACAAAGTGATTGACTTAGCATTATCTTTTCCCGAGGTGGATATGGTGTCTAGTCGGGGAGCGTTGAGGTAGCAGGTTCCACCTTGTGCGGTCTGTCGCACTCCCGTCGGTACTGGACATGACAACAGGTAGGGAACGAATAATGCTTGAGAGATCACGATGTATTTATCTAATTATTAAAATTCGAAATAATATGTATTTGAGATTATACCATATTTCAAATAACAATTAAAATATTTGTTGGATATTAATTGGATCATTAATTTAATATGATTAGATTAATTGGAATCTAATTGAAACTAAAACACTCTATTATGAATAGAGTTGTTATTTTCCTTGGAAGAATTAATTATAATGAATATGATTCATAATGATTAATTAGAATTTGAATATGAGGTGGAGGATCACATAAGTGACATCCATGGTCTCCCGTCACGGCGAAGGGTTCCGTCGCCAGGGATTGTATGTAGGAGACGCATATCCGAAGTGATAGCTCCTGCATACAAGCGTATCTGGATCGGGCTCTTTCCTTCCTAAAAGAGTAAGGTCGTATACGCAGTGACCCTAATATCGGTTCTTCATATTATTGGGGTGATATTGGATTGCGCATAGAGAGTTCTAATCCTGTTTATGGTTGGTTCAATTAACGACGGGTAAACATCACATTAGGGATGGTGGGTCTGGGTGTTAAAGACCAAATTAGGAATGCAAGTAGGACTTGCAAGGCAGAATGAGTTCTCGCCTATGTTTACCTTAGTTGTAGTTTCACATATTATTGGGATGCAACAAAGTTAGAAAGGAGATCCCAGATCTTGTTAAGATATAATGGTAAGTATTTCTCTTACATTGAAAGTGATTAAGGGAATGAACTTTCAGTGTTAACAAGACAAGACAACTTTGATATAAAAATTCCTAAATCAAAGTAAAATATGTATATATATATTTATATATATTTATGCAATTTTTTTTTATTTCAAACAATCCTTCAATTAACCCACTCAATAATATACTCAATAACCAGTAAAATATCATGGATGACGCGCTGTGAAAGCTAGTCTTGCATAGACGTCAGCTATCAAAAATCATAGGTTAGAGTTGATTCTCCTTCTCTGTCTGCTGGGACTCAGAACGGAAGAGACCTCAGCTGTAGGAGTAGGACTGGATCCATGATCGAGATATTGTACTTGCAATTGGACATATATTGTATATGGTTGTAATGTGCAAGTTTCCTCATAATATTGAGGAATAACAATTAAATAGACAATAAGACAACAACCTAGGGTTTGTATGTCTCTATAGTCCTGATCTCTCATCGAATGTACTTTGGAAGTGACATGTCGATGATGATCGCAATTGTCAAATAATCCTTATAAAAATCTAAGAAGATGTTATGGCATACATATGTGCTCTCGATATTTAATCATGAATAACATGGTCCACTGCATTATGCAGAATGGTGGCTCTATAAGAGATGATGTATTCAAAATGTTTGAATACCTACCTGAACCTAAGTTTTTTAGAGTTAAGATGTATGTAGATATGATAAGTGTCATCATCCTACTATCTATACTGTATTCATTCATGAAGCTTCATAATATTCATATTGTATGAATTAAATGAAGCATATATAAATGTCGAAATACTCTTATATTGAAATTTTTTGAATTCAACATAAGAGATCCTTTGCCTTAAGCAATGGTTGTTTAGAAATGAAAGGAGCACAATGGAAGCATGTGTCAGACCCAGGTTAGAAGGAAAGTCAAAGAGTTGGCTGTACTTCTATGGTTTCCACAAACATATGTCATCCAAATAGTTGGATGAATGCCAATACTATAATGCGCCGATGTATTGATATTATGACTATCAAGTCTATCTAGAATCCTTAGAGAAGGGCTCGGATAGTGCATCGAAATAATTTACATCTACATATAATCATCTCTATTGACTTGCTTATTGGATAAGATCAAAGCCTAATAATTGTATCTCATTCTTCTAATAACACCTGCAATTGGTTGCATATGTATTAGAAGAGTGGAATTTGATCTTCATGTTTAATAGTCATCTACATTGATATTGATGCATTTGTTGCAACAATCTCTATTGGATAGATAGACTTCATATTTTCAGTGGGAGAGCCCTTAGTCTTAGAGAATATCTCTATGACCTAGATATTAGAAATCACTCATAGTTTATTTCTAAATGTTGGAAATAGACATGAATTATGGAATAGATCTATCATAAAGAGTTATGATGGATATATTTCAGATAGTATTCTGATATCTGGAGGAACTCTACTAAATTAAAAATTTAATGAATGATTCACTAACATTTCTAATATTGAAAATTAAACCTTATAAGATCAATAGGAGGATGAAGATCATTTGACAATGATTTGGCATCAAGTCTTGGACATTAGTCTGTTGATGAGATCAATAGACTAGTAAGAGATAAAACTTTAGATTGTTTGAAATTTCAAATCTTACATGCTTGTGAATATTGTATTCAAAAGTGAAAATGTCCAATGCACCCTTCTCTGGGATTGGTGTTAGATGTCGAGGTTTTTAGGATCTCATACATATTGATGTATGTGGATCATCTATATCATAATTAATATTAATGATATGTGATATCATTTGATGATTATTTGTGATACGAGATTTCTTTCCATCATGTTAGAAAGCTTTGAAATGTTCAAATATTTCACAATTATGATTTAGAAATAAAGTTTGAAGGAAGATGAAAATGAATTTGATCTAACCAAGGTAGCATGTACCTGTTAGATGAATTCAAGGAATACCTTATGGAGTAAGGAATATCATTCCTGTCTCAATCCTCCTAATGCACCTAAACTCAATAGAGTTATAGGGAGATACAATTGATCATGTGTGACATGATTTGATCAATGATTAATCTTAGCATAATTATCTCTTAGTTTCCAGGTATATATATGTGGTAGAGACTACATTATATATCCTTATAAGGTTCCATGCTAGTAAGCTGGAATCTAGCACCAGAGAGTGCTACTTCATTAGGAAAATAAAGGATGGTATTGGATACCTACTTTATGACCATGAGATTCTTAAAAGATCTCATCTCTAAGAATATGATTCTTAGAGGATGACACTCTTGAGAATCAAGATAAAAATGAAGTAAAAGGAACTCATTTAATCTTGAGAAAATAACGAGGCTCCTGAAATCGGAAACTTAAAGGACAATTAAAGATGAAACACTAATACCTCTTCAAATAAGTTTGAAGATGTATTCCATGTGTCAGAGAAATCTGACAATGATCGAACTTCATTTGATGAAGCTTCCAAAGATCATGACATGGAAAGATGGATTTTAGCAATAAAGTCTATAATAGACTTCATATACAAGTGTTGTATATGGTTCCTCGAGGATCCACCTATATGGGTAAGACCGTTAAGGTGTAAATGGATCTTCAAAAGAAAGAAGGATCCTGATGAGAAGGTAGGGAACTTCAAAGCACGGCTCGTAGCGATGAGCTACACACCGAAGAGAAGACATTGCTTACGATTAGACTTGCTCTTCAGTGACCTTGCTTAAATCCATCAGAATATTGCTAACTATATCTACATAACTTGACTTTGGCATCTTCGAGATGGAAGTAATTTTGCATTCCTCTATGAATACCTCTTCGAGGACATTCACATGAAGTAGTCCCATGGCTTCATGGTTTAGGGAAGCAAGGTGTGCAAGCTAAAGAAATTCCATCTGTGGACTCAAATAAGCTTCTTGTAGTTAGAACATCATATTTGATGAAATCATAAATGTTATGATTCCAGATAGAATCTTGATGAACTATGTGAAGCTTAGTGGGAGTGCCATTGTGTTCATCATGCTAAATGTAGATGATATCTTGATCATTTGGAATGATATAAGGATAATAATAATAAGTCTTTCATAGACTGACTATTCTATACCTTGAGATATGATCTCAAGGATACCTCTTAGATCTTAGTCTTGAATGTGTTCAGAAGCAAAGATAAGAGGGTATTGGGACCGTCACATTAGTAGTACACCTTGAACATATTCTATTTTCTGGAAAATTCCAAGAAAGGTTTCCTTCCCTTAAGATATGGTACTGAGCTATCTAAAGGGATATCACCTTAAAGAGTTGAGGAAGTGAATGCTAGAACTACTTGCCCTTGTGCATCAGTTACGAGAAGCCAAGTGTATGCTAGATGTGTACAAAAGTTAGGTGTCTGCCATGTAGTGGGAGTAGTAAATGTTAGTACTCCTACTAAGGAGATAAAACACTTGATTGCAGTAATAACAATATCTTCAAAGCTGAAAGGATTTTTGAGATAGTGATCTCAAAGCCTTATCTTCAAGAACTTAAGACTTTACAGATAGTGATCTAAAAGGTCTTAACTATGGATACCTTAGGAGATAGAGATCTCCAAAAATAAGGGTATGCTGATAAGGATAATGAAAATTGCATACTGTTTATAATAATTATTGAAATGTGGTATCAAAGGACACTATACCTAACGAAATTGAGTATTGGTTGCATAAGATGCAACACTCGCATTGGATGCGAGCACTGTTACTAGAGGATATGCAAGTGCCGTAAAAGGACTTGGCGTAGTCTCTCGGGAACAGAGTGACTGATCAGATTACCTAGCTATTTTTCTGAATAGCCTATGATTGTCATATGAGTGAGGGTTTAAATGATTAGCCCATTAATGGCTCTTTGGGCTAGTGGGAGATTGTTGGACATGCGAGCCCACGACGAGCCATTATTCAATAAATGTTATTGCAAATATCATTCCCTGATATGAAATGAAGAATAACTAATTTACATAATAGGTCCCTTAGTACAATTATGTTTATGTACATGGCCATCTTAATGATCATACAACTGTTGATTCAATTATTGAATCATAGAGACTGGTGCTTGGATGAATATCTAAAGAGTTAGATTAAGGACTCATCAAGTACCGTCAAATGATTGTTAAGAGATGATCTCCAACCTGAGTAGGAGATGGCGACCTTTCTCACTTGGTTGATAATCTGACCGACCTCTTGATGCAGGTCCTCTACATGGGAATAGATATTCAGAGGGGTCAGATTAGTTAGGTCAAAGAGTTGACTTCACAAGATCGAGATAACCAAAGTCCTATGTCGTATGCTGTCATGATATAGGCACGCATCCTATGACCGGAGATAGATGTGTTACTATATGTCAGAGTATGTACATTTGGCAGACCAATAGGTTGATGACCTAATAAAGGTCTATACACCGACGCGCTGGTGTGCATATAAGGGCATATGAGTAATACGATCTCTCAAAGGGATCATACATGTTCATTACTGAACCGAAAGACATGAGCTCACTCATGAGATATTGGGAAGAATCAAATTTTGTGCACGGTCGTCTCCCTTTGGAAGCTTGACTGAATTTGTAGGTTTTGATATATACTTTTGGAAAGTATATTATCAATGCCTGGGTATGATATATGCTTTTGGAAAGCATATGATCGACACCGACTCCCAATGATCGAATGAGGAACTTGATAATAAAACTACGAAGTAGATAGTGTAAAATTGATCTTATACTTCGAGTTTATTCTGGGTCTTCTAGTATGGAGGATGTACATGTATTGGGAATACCTGAGGGTGATGTGATCATAAACGATTGTATAATCATGACGCTTCAATTCCGAGGGAGTGATGAAACATGTCTGGATTTTAGTGACTCCTCTCATAGAGAAGTAATCTGATCTTAGTCCAAATGTTGGACATTGATCTGAATGTGATTCAGATGTAATGAGATGATTAGATTTGCGGTCTTGATTTAATCAAGCATTTATAGGAGGTCCGCAAGGTCTGGATTTGAGATGTGATCTCAATATCCAAGTCACTATGCGTGGAACAATACAATCGCCCTGTCCTTATCTCCAAGTATCTGCGGAGAAAGCGCATTATCCTTATTGATATATGTATCCGAGCATTGAGAAAAATGGATAATTAAATGTGATTTAATCATCATGAATAATATGAATTTGATTCATATTTTTAGGAGAGTTATCTAAGATAATTAAATGTGATTTAATTATCAAAGATGTGAACAATGTGAATGTGATTCATATTATTTGGGCACATGAGAATTGAGATCCAAGATGATTAAATGTGATTTAATTAACATGGATAAGAATAATTTGGATATCACTATCCGTATTATTCAGCTATATTATAAATGTGATTTATAATATATTAGAGAGGCATATTATGATTTATATTTGTTGATTAATTGTTAATGTGAATTGGATTCATATTGAATGATTAATTGAAAATATAATTATATTTTGTTTTGAGTTGTGGATGAGATTCACATAATTTCAATGGCTTGATTGAAGTTTTTCACAAAATAATTGTGAATTATTTTTGTGAAAAATATTTACAATAAGAGTTATTGTAAATTAAGGAGATATCATGAGATAATGAGATCTCATGATAATTAGAGGAGAAAGACCCATTCCACTCAAAAAGAGTGGACGGTTACAACTTTCTATGAGGAGAAGAGTAGCCGTCCCCCCTATTTTAGGGAATGCGGTTGGTCTCCTCATTATCTCTTTTCTAGTCAAAGTTGATTTTGATTTGAAATTAACTTAAAAACTTCACAGACCTATGTCTTCTCTGCATTGTATCAAAATTACCAAAATCACTTTTAATTATATATAACTTTTAATAGGCTATTTAATGAAGGTGGTCTCATATAAATTGGAGTTAAGATGCAAAAGTTAGATTTTGGTCCCATATTGTGCAATTTATCTGTATATTCTATTAAATATTTATTCTTTGTATTCTTCTAATTCTTTTATTTTTATAAAATTGTATATATTATTTAAAACATATGTACATAATAAAAATAAAATAAAACACTAAAAATAAAAATAAAAATAAATAATGTATTTCAATACATTGGTAAAATATACTTAAATATTCATATAATGTATATAGACCTAATTAATTAAGTGTATATATAGATTCAGAAAATACAAGAAAATCTGTAAATATGCATAAAATCAATACAAACTATATAAAATATATGCATAAAATAATAAAATGAAATGCAACATAAAATATAATACCAAAAATCTGTTATTTATACCAATATTTTACATGTAAATATAAACTTATAATAAAAAGCCTCATAAAATAAATAAAAACATGTAAAAATAGTACATTAAATTACAAACATTTTCCATGTTTAGATGAAAAGTTAATTAAATCATTTATTATTTGTTTTTTATTTTACCAATAATTTCTTCCTAGGATTTTTCTGGTTGGTCCACGTGGACCAACCAAAGGGCTCCCTTTGTTGACCTTGGTCAACTACCCCCTCCGCCTCCTATGCTCTTTTAAACACCTTCAACACCCTACTTTTTGCATTTTCCCCAAGAATTCTAATGAGTGATTCACCTCACGCCTTGAATATCTCCAGAGCCCTAACATCCGTAAATCTCACAAGATCTTCAGGTGCAATCGAACTCCATCATATCGATCGGAATTGCCATCGAAAGATGCCTCCTCAACTAGCCTATAAATAACCTCCGATAACCTTCTTAATTTTGATCCCTCCTCCATCGGTCTTAGCCTCAAAAGTACCCAAATCTCTTCGCCTTGGTGATAGCAAGTGACCGAGAGGGTTTGCAATAAGGAGGAATGACTGAAAGTGGTGATCCATTTATCGCCAGAGTTGCTCTACCAGTGGTTTTGCTTCACCGGCCCTGGATTGGTTTGAGGACCTTTTCTTCTGCTTCATAGCTAATATCTTAGCTGTAGATTCCACATCCACCTTTAATTTTTCTTTTAATCTTGTCTTTAGTTCTAATTTCCTAAATCCCCAAATCCCTGGAGCTTGGTATCTAAGGCAAATCCTCGTGATCCAACCATTAAATTCCCCCGATTCTCATTCTATCTCACTCCCCATCACGTTCTTCATCGACTGCCCATCTTACCCAACCTAGATCCATCATGGATATGGGAGTCGAAGCTCCCTCCGCCACCGCTCATCGGAGCTCCACCTTCATCTCATTCCACACATCTTTTTGCTTAACCCCCTGGTCGAGGAAATAGCCCTTAAGCCAAGGAGTATTTTGGTGCAGGTTTGCGACTCCCAGGAGGCTTCTAAGGCTGTGTTGAACAACAGGAGCAGCTCCCAGTGCTCGGACCTCATATGAGCCCTCGGAGCTCCCACTCCATCTTTGGAGTGCCCCACTACATGTGGAGGATGCCCAGCAAGCCGCTGGGCCTATAAGAAGAAAGATCCACCCCCGGAGCATAGATATATAGCCGATTGAAGGTCGCCAGACACTTGTTCTTCACAAGTTCTTCCAGGAATCACCTCTGCCGTCCTATCAAGCATGCAGTCCAGAATTAATCAGGGCCATCCAATTTAATTGAAGAGTTGCCCCCGAGAGCCTTTGGATCATCCACGTCGCAAGAGTAGAGCGGTTGGATTAGTGGCGCCTAAGTGGTAAATTTTGCAAAGACATCCCTCCGCAATTTGGTTATTTGTTAAAGGGCATGTAATTAATTAAATTAGTTCAAAATTTAGTGGACATTTTGCATGTATGCCCTGTAGCTTTTGAATATTGTGTTTAAGCCCAGTACCTGGTCACCTCATGTGGACCTCCACGTGAGGTGAAAATGTGCGGGTGTACCCCCATTATTGTATTTAACATTAGGTCTATTAAAATCAAGTTGACGTTCAAACTTTTGGGTTATTTTACACATCGACCCTTGTCTTTTATTTTAATCGCAAATTACCCCTATTAGTTTATTAAATTTTATTTTGCATTTCTTTTTATCTAAAATAGCTCATGTGCTCCAAAAATTCTCAAGAAATAGATGTATATGCATGATTGGTTGATTGTTCACGTTATCATTTTTATTTATCATTTTGCATGCATTTAATATTTATTAGATAACATTTAGTTCTATTTTATTCCCTGTTTGACTTAAAAAATAAAAAATAAAACCTTTTTAAAACATTCCAAAATATCACATAATGTTTATTATCCTATTTTGCACTCTAGACTAAAAAACACAAAAAATATCAAAAGTATCTCTTTAAATTGGCAAACCCTTGCTAACCCTAAAAAAGTATAAAATATTCCTAAAAATCTTAAAATATTATTTTCTATTCCATATATTTGTATATATTAATATCTATCTATTAAAAATGACTTTGAGAAATTTTGAGCCCATTTCCTTTTTTAAAATCTCAAATCAACTCGGCCTTATTAAACAATCTCTATTTTGCTTTATTCCCGATTTTAAAAATACAAAAAATGCAAATATCCACCAAAAATCCATAAAAATAGAAAAATATTTGAAAAAGGAAAAAGATCTAATTCGACACTTTTTGATTATTTTTATCTATATTTATATATAGTATACCTTATATAGCACATATATATATATCTATATAGTGTAATATATCCCTTATATTATTATTGGTTATTATAAAACCCTAATTATACTTTAAAACCTTTAAAAATTAAAAAGGATGGTCTTTTTGGTTATTTTATAATTTGTGTATATTTATTATATATATTGTACTATATAGTACTTATATTATAATTATTACCTAATATACCTATATACTCTTATATAAATACATATATATATTATTAAATTAAAAAGAAATTAAAATCAGAAAATTAAAATAATATATATATATGTATTTATTTATTTATTTAAAAATATTAAATTATTAATTATTTTATTTAATTTAAAACCCACATACACATTGGTTGATTTTGTGCAAACTTGTATACACATACTTGCTTTATTTATTTGTTTAAATAATCCCTGCTACGTCCTGTGCTTCATGTGTTCGACCCCTACCTGCTTGTCCAATATACACTTGTTTGTAGGGTATAATAAATTTTGATTCACACCTGGACTTGATTGTTTTACATTATTGTGTGGGTTAATTGTTGAATTTACTAGAGAGGTTCTTGAGGTATCTCACAGTGACTTAGTGGTCCCGCCTTGTGTTGACCACAATACAGTACTTGAGGTTTATTTCTGTTATTTCAATACTATACATATAATATAATATACATATTTATTTAGGTAAATAAATAAAAATCATAAAATAAAATAAAAATATATAAATATGTATTTAAATATACTATAAATATATAAAATGTGCATATATAATAATAAACTACATAATATAAATTAAAAATAAAATACTTCATGCGAATATTTATACCTATGTATGTACATGTAAATATTAGCATATTCTAAATAGTGTTATAAAAATAAATAAAAATCATAATTAAATACTACATAAATAATTATACATTTTTATTTGTTGACTTTAATTTAATAAAATCGATTGATATTCTTAACTTAATTAATAAGGGGTTTGTTTCCTTGAATTTTCTGGTTGTTCCACGTGAACCAACCAAAAGCTTGCGTTTATTGACCATGTAGTCAACTGTACCGCCCACTCCTTTGACCTCGGGCAGAGTCACGTTCTACACCTACCATCACCTCTTCTCCCATTTTTGACCATTACTCATTGCTTGATGGCCATCGAACTTCACATAACACCTTCCCCTCACTCCCCTCCATCTCTCTAGCCATCTAATCTTCACCAACTCCTTGAATCCTTCACGCAATCGAGCACCCCTTTTCCTCCAGATGCATGTCTAAAAATAAAACCCAATCCTCCTTTTGAAGCTTTTGATCCCTTTTTGCTCCACCGTAATCCCAAGATCTGTCAAAGATTGAGTCCCTAAGTGACAGAGAGGTGTTGCTCTCTGAATCAAGGCATGGGCAAGGTAGAGGGAGGTGATCTAGGGACTTGCTGGAGCAGCTCCAGCAAGCCTTCTTCTGATCCTTGGCTCAAGTCAGGAGCTGATAGTTATGTTTTCTTTTCGCATTTTCATTCCACATTCTAGTTTAATTTTTAATTATTGCATTTAGTGATTAAGTTAGCTTAATTTATAATTTTTAGTTTTCTGGAGCTTCGAGATCTAGCCTTATTCCAGTGTGATTCGCTTGTGCATTCGACCAGCCATAGCTGCCATTTTCCCTCTTCGCTTCTCCATGTTTCGACCACCATTTCCCCTCTGATTTTACACAAATTAGAGCAAATCAAAGATCATCTTTCATCCTCTCCTGAATCTTCTCCGTCCCTTCACCTCATAGTGCTTTCAACTTCAATATGTGGTTGAGGATCTTCGCCTCAAACTGAGGACCCTTTTTGTGCAGGTACATGTCTTGAACAAGCCATATGGGAGGTGATTTGATCAAAGAACAAGTGCTCTAGGGCATTGAAGGCAACAGACCTTCCATGTCCCCATCGATGGGACTTGGATTCATTTGACTCCACATAAAGGTGTGGGGGACACCCATGAAGTTGCTGAGCTTCTCAGCAGCGTCGGAGGCAGACTGAGCTATGAAGAATTGATGAACGAAGGAGCCCCAAGATCATGTTCTTCGATGTTCTTTGTGAATAACTAGACACAGTCAGATCATCAAGCCCCGCCAGATTCTTTCACCGCTGTCAGATCAAAACCGAATAGTTATGCCACTCCAACCATTCAATCGTTAAGTGAAGCCATGTGGAACTTCCATCATCGCTGGATGGTGCCCTTTAGTGTGTAATTTTCTTAGACCCCCCACCACATTTTTCATTTGCATAGGACCACCCAAACCTTGTGATATTTGCATTTAGGTCCTTTGTTAGGTCATCTCACATGCCCATGCATGTGAGGGCCTAACCATTTTGCAACGGAACCCCTCTGGATTTCTTTTTTTATTTTTAGTCTCTAAATTTAAAAATACACTATTAAACTTTGGGGAAACTTGCACGCAAGCACCTATACTCCTTTTATTTGCATTTACTCCCTTGCTGGGTTTATATTTTATTTTATACATTTTATTTTTTATTAAATAGCCCCTATGCTCTAAAATTAATGGGATAATTTCTGTAGATACCTTAAATCATGTTTGTTTATGCCTAATATATGGAATTGGTATTTATTGTAGTTTCCTATTTATTAAAAATTAAAATAGATGTATATATTTCTTATTAGACTATAAAAATCCAAAATTTATAAAACCAACTTTAAAAATTCCAAAAACTATAATATATAGTACTATACATTCTACCTATATACCAAAAATCATAAAAAATATAAAAAGAAAACAATACAAATTTCAAAACACTTAAAACTTAGAAAAATATTTAAAAAAATTAAAAATCCAAAAAATTAATTTCCATTCTATATTGTTCATTATATTATATACATCATATTAAAAATTATTTTGAGAAATCGTTGAACTTATTATCTACTTTTAAAACCCAAAAATATTCAGCCTATTTATATTACTCATTGTTTTATACATTTTATTACTTTAATATACATACAAAATAGAAAAAAATCTATAAAAATCCCAAAAACATCTAAAAATATTTAAATCACAAAAACATACTATTTTTTTGAATTTTGCGTATATCGATATATATATATTTATTTATATTTACAAAACCCCGTATGTACTATATAAAAATATATACTACATATTATTTTTATAAATATATATTATATTTTAAAGCATTCAAAAAAGGGATTGTCCCTTATATATATTATATACATATGTATTGTTTATAATATCTACAATATTATTATGGAAAAATGGGACTACCCCCGACCATTTTTCTGCAATTGTTTGGCAAAATATCACCATGTATATTCATTTATATATCACTCAAATGTGTCATTCAAATTTTGTCTGAAACAGAGACTCCTATGCCCTCCATCTAGAATAGGTAATTTTAGTGGTCTAAACATTGTTGTAATCGACCTGTTCTAGATGAAGGATACATGAGTCTCTGTTTCTGACGAAATTAGAATGACATATTGGACGAATATATAAATGAATATACATGGTGATATTTTGCAAAAAAAATCATGAAAAATAGCACGGGGGCAACCCCATCAAACCTTATTATTATTACTATATATCTTAAAAACCAAAAAGAAATGAAAAATTCTTAAAAAAAGAAAAATAAATAATATTTTAAATAGAAAAAATGAAAACTATTAAAATTCTATAAAATTTAAATATAATTAAAAACCCACAAAAAATAAAAAGGCAAAAAATATAAATAATAATAATTATTAGTTATTATTATTTATAATAATTATACCTATCCAGAATTTGCATACAGTGGTTCGACCTCTACACTTGCTGACTACATACATTTTGTAGGGCATAATAAATTTCACCCCACACACTTAGATTTTACTTCATATATCGTGGATTGATTTTATATCTGATTTGATTGTTCACATACTGCGAGTTGAGAGAGGACTGATACAATGATTGCGATATTCGACTTGTCAGACACCGTGGGGTCCTCTAAGATCAGACATTAGGCACCCATGTTCAGTTGATCAATGGAAGACATCGTTCTAAGGAGAGACGCGTAGGGTAGGATAGTTGTACATCTTATATACCTTATTATTTGTTCTTATTTTCTTTAATAAATAATTGTTCTCTTATTTAACTTTGTGCGAGGGACTGCAGAGTATGGGCGACTCTCTTAGGAGAGCCGATGCACCCGAGTTGCATGGAGATCAGCTCCTTCTTAACGCGCTGACAGGAGAGAGCATCAAAGTAAGCTTAAGGACTTGAGAAGAGCAACTTATCATAGTTGTTGTTTTAGCGGTCCCTATTGGGGTTTTTAAATTTTTTGATTATTTTTCAGAGCAAGCTGTCTAATGATTTTTTTGGTATTTTCCCTTTATGTCCTAAGTGATATAAACACAGGGGGAGAGGATGGAAAAACCACGCAAGTCCTCACTAAGTTAGAAATATTACCTTAGTGACTAATAATGCATACTGAGTTAGAATTACTTATAGTGCTTCCTAGCTCTCTCCATGCGGGATGCAAGGTAGAATTGAAATATTTACACTATGTGGCAATATTCAAAAGCGAGAAAACGTCCTAAACAATAGATGCTATTATTGGGAAGAACCAAATGCTAACTTTTCAGAAATGAGACTAGAAGTCCGATCTTCGATGCCACTCGATGCCCGCCACAACAGGTCCTGCCAACGTTGTATGTGGTTTCTCTCAGCACACTGTCTCAAATCGAATTAGTTTAGCAATTAATTATTTAACTAAGTCCAGGAGCGCATCACTATAGGTGCATGCAATATATTTAGAGCTTTGGACCTAGTTATCGAGTCAAGCAACCTACGGTTTAAGGGCTCACTTACAGAAAACAGATATAAACAAAGGCGGAAAGTTCAAATTGCATGAAACAAAATAAAATAAAGGCGACAAAACACGAAAAACCCGATACGAGGCCCCCAGATGAACAAACACCATGGCACTAGACCTCATGTGGTGGAGAGAGTAGTTTCCGAATTACTTACAAATTATTTTTTAAAAAATGAATTATCTGTCTCTCTCACACACAGAAAAAAGAAAATGTTAATGCTAAAGTCTGCTCTTTTCCTCCTCCCTGCTCTTCTCTCCAACTCTCTCCTAATCGGCTCACAAAGAGAAGGCCGACCTCCGCTCATCTCAGGTGCGCCCACCTCCTAAGAGATAGCCCTCGCCAAGCAGTCCCTCGCAAGAAAGATTAATAAGAAAAATGGATTAGAACAATCAAACAATTATCAATGAATAAATAGCAAAAAATGTAGGTGAATAATGAACAGCTATATATACAAAGATGTGCTACTATCTGTTGCTCCCCAGCAATGGCAACATTTGAAAAACCACCCAAGAATGCTCCTAAGAGGATGTTTGTGCGTTTCACAGACGGCGGACACGTAGTCGTCGAATTGACCACTCTCAGAGACAAACTCGTGATCTCAACAATCAACCCACACATTGTAAATCAAGCAATGAATAAGCATGTGTGAATTGAAATTTATTATAAACCCTACAAATAAATGTGTGTATAGTGACAAGCAAAGTAGGGTGTCAAACACAAGGAACACACGATGTGGTACTTCTATATTATTTATCAATAAATTATGGATAAATAATATAAGGTATGTATGTTTATATATATGCACAATATTAACCACATATGTGGATTTTTAATTAAATAAAATAATTAATCTATTTTTTTATTTTAGAAATTAGAATTAGTTTTTATTTTCTCTTTATATTTACTGATTTTTAATTTCTTTTTAATTTACTATTATATAATGGTATATGGATATAAGGATTTATAAGTATTTAGGAAGGCTAAGGCATATATGTATTATAGAAATAGGTATAAATATAGAAAAATCAGAAATTACCTATAAACACAGTTCTTTTTATTTTTTTTAAAGGTATTAAAAATATATGTAGGGGTTTATAGAAATTATAATAACATATTAGGTATATAGGTATATATACACTATATAAGGTAATATGGATATAAATATTGGCAAAAAAGTAAAAAAATAGAAAATGATTTGTTTTCTATTTTTTATATTTTTCTAATGTTTTTGTGATTTTCAGATATTTTTGCCAATTTTTATGGATTTTTGAAATCCGAAATATCCCAAAACAAGGGGTAATTAATAAGTCCGAATTGAGTTAGGGTTTTAAAAATACCAAAGAGTTTCAAAATTTTCCCAAATCAATTTTAATATATACCAATATATGTAAGTAATAATACAAAGTAGAAAGAGATATTTTTGAGTTTTTTTTATGATTTTTAATATTTTTTAGGATTTTGGGGTTTTTTAGTTTTTTTATCATTTTCTTTTTCTATTTTTAGGGATTTTTGGTTTGGGCGTACTAGGTAAAATAATAAACTAACACTATTTGTTTAGAAATTTTTAAACACGATTTATAATTTCTTGGATTTTTTAATGCTAACAAGGAATATCCATGCAATATTTGTTTTTTATAAAATAGGAAAATGATATAAAATAAAAATATAATTATAGGGAGTGAACAAGCATGCATCCAGGTACGTAATCCTATTTTTATCAAATTTTTAGAGCATGACAACTATTTTTATTAAATAGGAAATAAATCACACCTAGCGGGGATATAATTGCTAATAAAATTAAATGTGAGGGCACAGTGCAATTTAACCAAAAATTTAATGCTATTATTCAAACTTGTTATATTAAATAATATTTAAGATAAATCGAGAGGGTTTACACGCAATATTCACAATATAAAACGTGCGTACACACATGACTCTTATAGGGACTAAACTGCAATATTAAAGACATTCAGAGGGTATATGCAATTAGTCCAAGATAATTTAGACAGGATAAAATATTTACATGGATACTTACTAATTACAAAAATGCAGAGGAAGGACTTAGGAATATACCCACTTAACGACATGATCCAGCCGCTCTAGTGCCACCACATGGATGATCATGCGACCCTCTACGTGTACCCCTTCGATTTAATTGGGCGGCCCATATTAGATCTGGGTCGTGTTCTTCATCCGACGATCGTAGAAGGGGTTGGATGAATTTGTGAAGAACAGAGCTCCCTCGATTTTGATTCCTTGCAGATCCGGGTGCCGATTGCAACTCTGGTGGGTGCTTCGTCTTCTTGGCTCCCTTCTGCGGTAGCATGCAACCGTCACCTGATCCAAGGTCTCGCCAATCGAGATCTGGGTGTTCTTCGATTCTAGATGACTTGAGGGGTTCTTTGGATCCTCGATTTGTGCCTCCATGTGCACATTTGAGATGGATTCCTGTAGAGGAAGATGAGGTGGCTCGAGGTGATGATCCTTGGCCCAAAAAGGCAGCAAGAGCCTGCACATATGAATGGGGCGATGAAGCTCAAAGTGGGGATGATTTATGAGCTTCAGGAGCTTCGATTCGAGCTGAATCGAAGGTCAAGTAGAGGGCATCTAGTGGAGAATATGATGAGGGTGCGAAAGGGGTAGTGTATGTGTCGGAACGGTGGGGAGAGCACAGTGAATTAGGCCTGGAGCTCAAGCTCCAAGTCGTCAAAGATCAAGCTATTATGCTAATTCTACTAGAATAAATGGAAAACTAACTACTATATTGAGATCTAGGCTAGGAATATTAACTATAATAGAAGGGAAATGGGCTCAACTAAGCTGGAAGCTCATGAGCAGAACCACACAACGGTGCTCCATCAGAGATGGTGGATCTGCCTCTACGGTGTTCCTCCTCGTTGCAGATCAGCACCTGATGCTTTTTGTCACCAAGATGGAGGTGGTTGAAGAGATCTGAGCGGTTAACAAGGGTTGAAGATCGATCAAAAAATAAAAGATGGCGGCGGAGGTATTTTTATAGGTGAGGTTTGGGGGATTTTCGATGGACGATTGCATGAAGATTGGTGGTGGTAGGTAGAGAAGTATAGGTCGTCATGGGTCATGGACTGTCAGACCATGCAGAGGTAGAGTGGCTCAAAGGAGAGGGTGTAAGGATGAGGCGTAGGAATGAGGAGAAAAGGAGTGTCCCGTGACTCTCTTACAAAAGTCAGAAGAGGGTCGGACAATTGACCATTTGGTCAACAAAATCTAGCACATGGTTGGTCCACGTGGACCAACCGGGAAATTCCAAAGTAGAAAAGCCTTGGAATATAAAAGAAATATAAAATGAATTTATTATTTTTAAGTTAAAAATAAAAAATATTTCAAATTTTATGTAGAATTTAATGCCTATTTTTATTTATTTTTATGAGTGTTTTTATAAATTAATTTTTAGGGTTTTATTTATATGTATATTTACCTACGTTTTGGTTATTGTATTTTTATTTTGTATTTTCGATTTCATTCTTTTATTTTCTTATTTTATAAAATTATAACTTATTTTTATATACAAAACTATATTTTTATTTTATTTTCTAATAATATAAACATTTAAATAAATAGGGTTATATATTATATAGGTATAAGTATTATATATTCATCTATGTATTTAATGTTCATTTTTTATTTTAGTATTTTTTATGGTGTTGTTGTATTCTAAATATGTACATGTACTATGAATAATATTTACAAATTATAAAATTATAGAAATAATAAAGAATAAATAAAATGAATATTTTATTCATGTATATTATACAATAATGGTCCAAAACCTAACTTTCACACCTTAACTCTAAAAATAGGAAACCACCTTCATTCAATAAATTATTAAAAGTTATTATACAATTAAAGGTGATTTTGATTATTTTGAGTTTTTATTTAGGAGATATGGGCCTGGAAAGTTGGAATTTTGGTGTTTTATTTTGAGTTCAAAAAGTACAGTGTATATTATTTTTGTATGAAATTAATTTTGTTTGTTTGTTTATATTTTTATCTATAACTTTCATGTATAAAGATTATTGACTAGATGAATAAATAATAAAGAATAACATAGGTCTCAAAAAGTAATTATTAGCCTATTTTTGTAGGGTTTTCCAATTGTGTTTTCTGTACAATTCGCCACCATATCTCCCCCTAATTTATCCCTTGTCGGCTAATTCATCATGATGACTAAGTCTTGGGGGCTAGGGTCACATCAGTGTCCTTGACACTTCGTTCTTTCTCTTTTATTTTCTTTATCCTTTTATTTTGGCAATAAATACAATAAATGAATAGTATTTTATACAATATTTTATACAAATTAATGAGTGTTTATTTTGACAAACTAATGACATATACATGCATTTAGCTAAGGTTTAAATGCCAAAATGAAAGAATAAAGGTGATGAAATGGTGATTAATCACCCAAATTTTGCCCTCATTTCCTCTCCCATCGCTTCTAGTTCGCCTTGTGCATTCCACTCCCCCTGATCCTCTTTGGATCAGGAGATCTGATCTCCCTCTTTCGCCCTTCATCGAAGATCACCGCCCGACCTCGCTTCGCCTCATTCTACCTTTACAACCCCCCCCCCCCAAAATCCCACTTGTATGTGCTTGTGCTTATTCTGCAGGTTCTTGAGTCAAAGACCCCTTTAGGGTTGATTTTATTTCAGTCGAAGGTACCTAGAGCTCCAAAACTTCATCGACCTCCAGGGACTACTCCGGTGACCCTCGGACCCATGTGAAGCATCCAACAACTAAGAAAGGCCTTTAGGAGCATTTGGAGATTTGCAACCTTGCGGAGACCGCCAAAGGAGGAGGGAGTATCCGATCAAAGCTCTCCTAACATGTTATTCTTCCCTATTCTTGGTGAAGAGCAGCAGTTGTCCGCTCTTCCTTGGCCTTAAGTTTTAATCATGACCATTGGATCCAGTCGTCCTCAACTGCATGATCAATCGATGGGTTCTAATCTGATCGTCCATCTTCAGAGCGCCATCGTCCATGAGGAGCGCAATGCGTGGCATGTGAAATTAATCCGGTCGTTTGTCAATGCCTTAGTGAGGTAATTTTGCCATATACCAATTAGCACTTCGTGTTTTATTTTTAGTCCAGAAAGTTTAAGTTGTAGTGGAATATTCTTGTAAAATTTATAATTGAACCCCTATGCTTGTTTTATTTACATCCAGGTCTTTCATTGCGTCATCTCCCATCTCCATACACGTAAGGGAACTGGCTTTTTGCCGGGGACCCCTGCATTTTATTATTATCGTTTGGTCCATAAAATATGTATTCTAGTTCAAAACTTTTGGGATAATTTGCAGCTTTTTGAAAATTACATTTATATTTCTACCAACACTGTATGAATTAAATATTTTAGGATAATTACGTAGAGGCCCTTGGACTATGGATTTTTGTTATGGATTGCATTTTTAATTATAATTGTGATTTAATCCCTATATGCACTTGTATTTTTATTTTCTTTACATCTTTCATTAAAGATATCATTTTGCATCAAAATTTTGTAGGAATTTTTTTAAGTGCTTGACATTATTTAAAATCATATATAAGATATTTTCCTATATTTAAACGTTTTAAAAGAATGCATTTATTCCCAATTTGCATTAAAAAATACATAAAAATTAGAAAAATGTTTTGAAAAATTATATAAAATAGGAGTTATTTGTTGTGTTTTCATCATATAGACAAAATCACCAAAAATATAAAAGAAAAACAAAAAATGCAAACCCTCTCTAACCTTAAAAATTATAAAAAACCATTAATAAAATCCAAAAAATACATATTATGTTTCTATCTTTTACTTAATATATATATATATATTATTATAAATAATTTTGGAAAATTTAGATCTATTTAGCTATTTTTAAAATACAAAACCATCCGGCTATATATTATTACTCACTGTTTTGTTATTTTTATTCAATTGAAAAATATAAAAAATAACAAAAATTAAAAGAAAAATCATAAAAATAAATTAAAAGATAAAGAATATAAACAGATTTTATTTTATGCATTTTGAGCATTTATAGTTATATTTATATATGTACTAGTCTACTTTGAATATATAGCTATATTTACTTATATTAATATTAATATTAATATTATACAAAATACCAAAAATGTTTCTAATACACTTACAAAATAAAAGAAGACTGCACTTAGGATATTTTTCTGATTGTCTATATTTTTATATCATATTTATCTATCTATCTATTATAGGATATATATAATTTTTATACCTTATACATATTACATATATTAAAAAGAAAAACAAAAAGTATAAATCAGAAAATATAAAAATATATAAATTACAAAATTAAAAACACAAAAATATAAATTAAAAATTCCAAAAAATAAATATTAAAAACCCACAAAATTTCAAAAATCCATAAAAAAACTTTTATTGTCTTTTTAGCTGATTTGTATGATCTATCCTCCTTGCTCCCTGTGTTCGACCTCTACATACCTCACCTATATACATCCTTATACAATTATAATAAATTTTAACTCCACACTTTTATCTATGCATTGATTGATCTACAATGTGGGTTAATTGTTGTCTAATCCGAGTTTCGTGAGCGGTTAACTCAACGACAACGTCAGTCTTGACTTCCGTAGACCATATTAGACCCTCGCAAAATATGTCTCAATATGCATGCATCCTCATTGCATTCATTGACCTACATCCCATTAAATATCTTAACCTAAGTATTTAAACCATAGTTAAATAACCTAATTTGCTCGTGTCCTTGTGTTGGACTCGGGACTTATCGAGGTACAAATTACACCTCTCTCTCTTTGCAGAGATTATTTTAACAAGGTTCCGATAGATTGTCATTGGCCCGTATTACAACGATGCAATATTAACTTAACCAATTGATGGTTCATCGTCCATGACATATTCCCAGAAACGGTTGCTTCTTCACCTCTTGAGTAGTCCTTTCCTTCTAACTCTATTGTAGGGTGGCTCTATCTCCTAGGTAGCCCTTTCCACTAACTGTTGAACTAGTCTGTTATCAAGTAGTACTGGTCCAGACAACTTGTTGGGATTGGGCCCAATTAGACCCCTTCACTAAAACCTAAATGCTTAAGCCCAAGTTATCTAGTAATATTCCCTACTACTTATAAGATACTACATTACTCTATGATTACTAGATCTGGTACTATGTTTAGCATGCTACAATTACCTCCACTTATTATTCACAACATCCTCGTTGCTCAATGACCCATGACCTATTCCCAGTAATAGTGGCTTGTTCACTTATTGGGTAGCCCTTTCCTCCTTACTCTATAGTAGGGGTGGCTTAACCTCTTAGATAACTATTTCCACTATTAGAGGGAATATGCTCTGATACCATCTGCAATGTCTAGGGCCCTGGAGCCGATCCGTTATCGGGAATCACTGGCCTATACAACTTGTTGGGTGATGAATATGCATTTCATCATTTATATTCATTTATTTTAGATTAAAATCCATTATAAAGCACTTGTAAATACCAATAAATCTATTCTTTTACTAATCCTAATTCTTTTGTAAATATTGTATATTTATCACTATTTTAACCTAAAATAAATAAAAGGAAAAATAAAGAAAATAAAGATTGTATATATGCAATAGATATAGGCTGACTCTGACCCTGATAGAAGGTCAAAACTTGACTTGATTGACAAGGAATAAAGTAGGGGGGATAAGGCCTAAAATACCACAGTTTCACGAAAATCAATTATTTATTGTATATATTCATCATGTGTACACTACTGTATATATTACACATTCTTTTCATTAGTTTAATCATACCCAAATTCAACTCAAATATAATTATTTTCTTCATGAAAATTGTGCATAAAAATATGTAAACAACAAAAATAATTTCAATAAAATCAGTGTATATTTTATAAATAACAACACTCTCAAAAAGCCACAAAGATCAACTTGCAACATCAATATCGTCTCCACAAAACTCCAAATCTAGCAAACTCACTGTCATTGAACTCTAAATTAAATAATCTTTAAAATAAAGGTGGTTTCATAAAAATCAGAGTTATTGTGTGAAGTGTGGCCATTTGGCATTCTATTGTTTATAATATTACGTACATAATTTATGTATTTATTTTCTTGTGTATATTTGTGTATATTGTATTAATAATTAATTGTAAATATTATATTTGACATATATAAAATACAAATAAAAATCACAAAAAAAAATAAACAAAAATAAAATCATGTAAAAAATTATATAGGTATCACTATGTATATACTGTACATATACCTATTTATTTAACCTAATAAAATAATTCCAAAAAATCTAATAAAAATATCATTAAAATCCTTTTTAAAATATTGTAAATTAATAAAATATTAAATTATATATTTATTAAAATAATTAATTAAAAATCAAAGCATTGTGTAGGTATACATATCTATAAATAACACATTATATTTATTTTAACCCTTGTATATACCTTATTTCATTAATTAAAAATCACATAAATTGACTACATTTAATCCCTAACATTTCATCTTTACATTATTTTATTATTTAAATTCATTTTTATTGTTTAACTCATTTATTTAACATTTTATTGTTTTTTTATCGTTTAGCCTAACTTTTCCTATTCTATGTGCCTTCTGATTGGCCTGCCCGGGTTCGTTGACCTGGGTCAACTACTCAGTCTGCGCCTTCAGCCTGCACATCTCGCGTCCAGCCCTTCCTTCACGGATTTTCCTCACGAGCGTCATTCATTAACCGACCCCGCTTTCTTCTCCAATTTTCAGCCCTAATAACTAACATCCCCTCCAATAGCTTAGACCCATCAATCGTTTTTTGATATATATATTTCCATTGCTTATATATATTTCCAAATAAACTTCGATCATTTTTTGATCTTATTTCCCCCCCATATTCTCCCCAAACTTAAGTTCTGGAGAGTCGATTAATGATAGGGGTTGACTTCCTTTGAGTGGGAGTGCGAGAGAAGGGTGGAGGTTCGAGATCCGATCAGTTGAGCTTCCAGAGGAGCTCCGCCATGTCTCTGACTCTCCATCTTGCGTAGCGGGTTGAGGCTGATATCCTCCACCTTCCACCATAGGTAACATTAAGATTAATCCTTTATGATTTTAGCATTTCCACTTTGCTTTTATTTCTCGATTTAGCTTAAATCCACCCATCTCATCCAAGCTTTGATCTTCACGATTGGAGCATTTCGACCACCTTCATCAACTCCCGACTCGACCTTAACCTTCGCCTGATCCTTCTATGTCTCTTCCACTGTCTAATCACCCTCAGATTCTTCCAGATTTGAGGGTCGACTCCTACTTTGACCACCATCAATGGAGCCCCCACTCTCTCATCATTTTCCTTATTTTTCTGCTTAATAAATCTGCCGGAGATCAACCTCTGAGCACCAACATTCCATTGCAGGTATCAGGTGCGCATTTGGAGCAAAGGGAAAAGACCTGAAGGTCCATCCGGAGCTTCAGACTCCTTGACATTCAGAACACATTCTGATCATCATTGCGCTTCACCTTCATCATGAGGCGATGCAGGTCCCCAGCAGGAACTTGTAGCCATCTTCCGACGATGATTCAGATTGAAATCGAGCAAGATTTTCTCCATTGAAGTTCACTAGAGTTGCCATTCAACCCAGTTCCTCTAGACGCCCTCTGAGTCCCACGATCGAGAACACACGCGTTGGTTTGTTTTTTAAAACCATTGAAAAAGCCATAAAAGTCAACTATCGATTCCATGTCCAGATCAAATCTACACCATCCAAGCAAGCTTCATCATCAAACCTCCGATCTACATCTAGAAACATCCCAACCATTGATCAGTCCATGTAGATAAAGGGAACATTTATGCTCCTACCCTTGCCTATTTTATTTTGCAAATAAGTCTTGTAAGGACACGTCTGTTTGTATTTAACTGAACATTTGCACTATTTACCCAGTTATTTGTTTTAATTGCATGTTGGTCCTATTTGAACCTCAAAGCGTGCACCACATGTGATCTTTGGGTAATTTGCAATAAAAGCTCGCATGTTATGTGTTATTGGTTTGATCCTGAAAGTATTTTATTGACAATTTGGTCCAATTAAGCGAGGCTCATGAGCCTACGCACGTGATTTATGGGACATTTTACATATTTCCCCTATAAATTTTATCTGTATTATCATTTAATCCATAAATATTATTTCTTTGCATATATACCCTTCCAAACCTGTATATTATTTGCATGTTAAAAATCAAATAAAAATAGTAAAACCTTTTAAAAATTACACAAAAATCATGGTAGCTCTATATTAAGTATATTTTTCATCTTTAATTTTTATTTCACATTTGGATTATTTTAATAATTCAAAAACTCCATAAAAATTCCCTCTTTGCTTTTAAAATAATTAAAAAATATAAAACTTTTGCAAAAACTCCTAAAAAAGTCTTGATTGTTTATTTTCATTTCTTTTAATTTATGTACCATTTTTGTGTTTTTATTCCTCATAAAAACCAAAATATCATAAACAGTCAAAAACATAAAAAATGCATAGAAATTCATAGGAAATCCCAAAAAATTATAAATCACCTTGTTGGAAAATATAAAAATCCTATATATTTCATAAATTTTTGATTTCATTTGTTACTTTAAAAATCCCAGAAACATTACAAAATTATCAAAAACCCAAAAAATATTTGAATTTTTTGTTTATTTTTACCACTTTTTAAAAATCCAAAAAGATGCATTCTTTCTCTTTTTCTTATTTCTTTTTCTACATTTTTATTTTATTTTTATTCTATAAAAAAATTCAATTACAAAATTAAAAAGTAAAAAATAATATAAAATCAGAAAAATCAAATAAAAATATAAATATAAAATTCCATAAAAAATACAAAAATTAAAAAATCAAGAGTAGTGTGCATAGAATTTTTTCTTTATTTCATTGTTTCTTTCATTGATTTAATAACCCTCGAGATTTTTGTAGCCTCCTTGAGTTCGATCCTGTACGCTATACATGTAAATAAATATCACTCATAATTCTTGTGCTTACATTCTTTTTCGTTTCTTGGCTTGAGCCATATATAAAATACAAATAATTTTTTTGATATATTTTTAGGTTGCAACGACACTACAAATAAATATCATTAATTTAACCCCTGAAAATCGCTGCTTAACATTGGGCTTGGGCTCAATTGGAGCTCTTTAGTACAACCCAAAATGCGTAAACCCAAGCTATCTAATAGCACCCTACTACTTATAAGCTACTAACACACTTTGTGATTACTAGATGTAGTACTATGTTTGGGGTGCAGCATTCTTAAATCATAATCAGATATTAATACATTCAAGACAGATGGAATAAGATCATTTTAATCAACATTTTTGACAGAATTAAGACATTAATAGAGAGAGAATGAGCTTCATGAAGAAAATCACATCTATAAATCCCCTTTCTTCAAGGCATTCTGCTCCGACTTCTATTGAAAAACCAAGGAACTAGTTTGAGTCAGGAATTTCTTAAAAAATGAATGAAAGTAGCCAAGACTATACTAGCTAATCTTGCTTGTACCATAACATGTGATCTCAATAGGAACTTTAACTCTAGTAGAAGAATCCTCAACAAATTGAGGAGGGTGATCAAGAGATCCATCGACCATATTCATTATATCACAGTAAATATGATGAAAAATCCATGTATTTCATGCAGGATAAGAAGAAATAACACACACATGCGTGCATGTGCACACACACACACACACTAGATAATTCAAGACTTTTCACTGCTCAGTGTTTCCTCCTTAGGAGAGATATACACTCAAACTTGATCCAATGGCAAAGCTAAAAGTGATCAGCAATCAAAACCTGATCCAATACTTCCTTGGATAAGTTCGGATATGATTGCCATAGATGAAGAATGATTTATCGAAGTGGGAAGAGATTTTGGTTAAGAAACGCTAAGATCTGAAGTAACAGAGTGATGATCAGGCGAAGCAAACTTGAAATCATCACAACACTAATACTTGGAGCTTCAATTGCATTAAAGAATCTTGTTATGAAACCATGTTAGCTGTCAAGATAGAAGGTATGTGACCGTGTATATGACGGTGTTACTTATGTAACAACATAAAATATAATAGTCTCTTATTGTAGATGTAGAGGCTAGGTACTCTATACATTTACATAAAGGTCATGATATTACAACTTATTATATTATATGCGACAACAAGAAACAACATCAAATTCTCTTGGGAACATTAGCCTACCTAGCTTTGGCGGCACTAAATGGGTGGATCTTGTGGGCAATGAATCAAATTGGGTGGAAAATGAGTCCTAGGGGGTAACCAATATATCTAACAGCAGTTAAGACCACATTTAAGCAGGAAAGCTCATGTGATGTAGTTTAATTTATAGCAAGGCTTGTTGTATTCCTTTTTTGCGAAACCTTACGAAGATCCAACTATATTGATTTAATGTATGCATATTACTCTATGTAACTACCCGATTTCGTTTTGATAAGATGTTCCTATCCATTTTATCTTAAAATTCAAAGAAAAAGTCAACATGGGTGGTACTCAAAAATCATTTCAAATCTTGCATTTTTTTACCTCTAAGATAAAAAATCTAGAAATATCCTATCCAAAAGAAAATTGGCAGATACGTACAATAATATACATACATCAAATCCATCGGTTGTATTTTTCATAAGGGTTTTGCATAAAATACAAGGAACACAACTATAGTTGAGCATTGGACAGGGTCATGCCAAGTATGGTCCATTCCGTAAAAAAGTAAATATTTCGAATAACTGCGTTAGAAAAACAAAACAATTACATCCGTTTCGTATGACTCCAACTCATCAAAGTAATGACTACCAAAACTTCGCAAATACAAACACTGCAAAATTTTCTTCATATCACTACGAATCCGATTATCGTTAGTCAGAGCCGCTTGACAAAAGGCCTCCTAATTTAGTTTTCATGAGCTCAGAATATTCAGAAGGGACACTCTGTTCCGTATCAAACTCCTGAAGATGCCCTCCACTCCCTTCTCAAGCTCCTCCATCCTCCACTCCAACTCCTTCATCTGCCTCTGCGCCGTACCCACCATCTCCCAACTTACCGCCTTCTTCCACTTCAGCTGACTCTGGAGTTCTAGAACCATTGCATCCGCCACTTCCAGCTCGCTTATACCACTGTCAATCCCTTCCTTCTTCGCCGTCTTCCTCCTCATGATCATCCGAGCAATCAGGGAGAGAGATCGTACCGGAGCGAGCGATTCCAGCAGAGAGCTGAGCACCTTGGCGGACGCATCCTTTACGTCTTCGAGGAGCATCAACACGTCGGGGAGGTCTTGCACCATCGTGTGGCTGCGGCATGAGCCCCTGCCTCCGTTCTTCACAGGTTTGAGGCACTTATTTATCGACTTCTTGGCGTTGTTGCGGCAACTCAGGTAAGCGTTGACACTGCGAGCAACCACAGCATTGGTAGGGCAGCGGCGGAGCATCGAGTGGACGTCTTGCGCGTGTTCTTTCGTCACGGCGAGAACCTTCCTAGCGGTGTCGCATGCATCGAGGAGGTGGACGTAACCGTCGAGCGCATGCTCGACGCACTGCGCGCCCTTGAGGCGAGCGAGGGCCTGGCGGTTGCTCGGAGATCTAAGGAGCTCCTCGACGGAGGAGTAGAGCCTTGTTAGAGCCGGAAAGGACACGGCGGGGGGCACCGAGAGGTGTAATTTGGACATGTCTTCGTCGATGGAGGTGGAGGGAAGGCAGAGACGGGAGGGGAGGCTTGTGGAGCGAGCTGGAGGGGCAAGGCGGAGACGGTGAGGGAGGCTTGTAGAGCGAGGTGGAGGCGGATGAGGATTCATGAGGAAGGAGAGGAGTGCGACGATTTCTTAGGACTCAAGTGGGGTTAATTTGGCGGGATGGATGGAAGGGGAGAAGAGGGCATTTATACAAAGAAAGACCTTTGACGGATACCAAGGGACTGGTGTCTGGTCTCCTGTGCCCGTTATTGTTAGGGGCGGGGGGAGTGGATTCCACCTTTTCCAACAACGGCTCCCTTGATGTCAGGAAAGCCTATCCTTATCAGATATTAGATAGGAAGAGTTTGATAAATACATAATATATTCCCAGTTGAACATAAATTATTTGGAATATCAATCAAAATATACGCAAGTCGGCTAACTTCGAAGAATGACGTAAAGTCTGACGTAGAAAGCTGGTTGTTGGATTAAATCCAAACATACACGTTCAACCTAATGTATTATAAGTAGAGATGCAAACGGATACCGATACCAATCTGCCACCATATGTTTTATTCAGATTTTGCTATTTGTATCTATTAAAATATATACAGTATCAATATCACTTTGATATCTGCATTTGTATACATATATCTGTTTATATATCAGTACAAGAAAAGTTGGTTATAATGATGTTTTTTTTCAAAATCCGTAACCGAATCAGTTATTGTGAAATATATATATATATTATATGTATGAAACAAGGTAATTGTAAAATATATTAGAAAGATGTCTAAATTGAGGGTGGCTCACCATATATATGGTGAGACCCCGCCTCATTTGAAGTTTCACACACACACACAACTTGGCTGTTAAAATTATATGTTCTAGATGGAGGGTATATGAGTCTCTGTTTCTGACGAAATTTGATGATATATTGGAGGGATATATAGATGAATATACATGACGAAATTTTTCAAAAAAAGAAAACAATTACAGAAAAAAGGGGTGGGACAGCCCCATTTTTTTCTTATTATTATATAAGCACATTGTGATATTATATAATGTGTATTACTGCAAATACATGAATATTTAAGCAAATCTACAGAGTAATTTTAATATTATCCGTATGCGATCAATTTTTGTTTACATTCACATCTATTTCTAAAGATAGGATAACATTGATTTATATCTGTAATGATATGTATTCGTATCCGTATTCGTATTTAAAACAAATAAAGATATTGTAAAACATATATCTGTATTCGTATCAGTCCATAAAAAATTGGCGTTGTAAAGCTTGATTTTGTGAGTTACTTGTTTTGTAAGGGGCCGAGGTTCATCTCTCATGGGATCTTCTTGTACGGAAATGTGATATAAATCACTAGAGTTATGGCTCATATCTATATCATTTTTACCATACCACAACAGAAAATGATCCGTTGTTGGGGATTGTAGGATAGTGATATTAATACCATGAAAATGGTTATAATGAAACTAAAAGGTTACTCAAAATCTTACCAGGATTATGTGACCATTCAGGATAAGTTAATTCGGATTTTCTCGGAATATATTAATTGACGTCATCTGGTAGAGTTTTTTTTCTATAACCATACCAATGATCACCCCTTATGTTATTAGGGATATTTAAATTCATAATCTTGAGTAGTTCAGTATTACGTATATAACACTCGATATTTACGAATTACATAAGAAACCTCGAATAGTCCCTACGTCTCATATACATAACTCTCCGTTAGTTTAATTCATTAACTTAACCACATTATAGAGTTAATTTAACCTATCTTCAGTCCAATGGCTATGTTATATAAACTCAAAAAAAATAAAAAAATGATGAAAGAGCCCCCCACCCCTCCTCCTTCCTCCTCCAACTCCCTCCTCCGTCCTTCACCCACATCCCCTCATTCTTCTTCCTCCAAACCCCTCCTTTCTTCAGCCACATCCCTCCCCGTCCGCCTACACCTCCTTCCTTGGTGAATCCTCATTTCATCACCTTTATTTTTTCATTTTGATCTTAAATCCCTTGCTAAATGCATGTATATATCATTAATTTGTGAAAATAAACACTCAATAATTCACAAGTTATATTGTATAGATTACTTTAGAAATAGTGTATTAATACCAAAATAAAAGAACAAAGAAAAGAAAAGAAAAGAAAAGAAAAGAAAAAGAATGAGGTGTCAAAAACATCGAGTGATCCTAGCCCCCGAAATCCAATCATCATGATGACGTGGTCGACAAAGAATAAAGTAGGGGAAGACAGGGCTACCAACTGTACAGAAAATACACTCAAAAACCCTAAGATTTATAGGCCAGTGATTACAGTTTGGGGCCTATTTTATTTTCCCATTTTTATTCTTAAATCAATAAATTTTAAACATCAATATTGTACATAAAAATACAACGAAGAATACAAATTTGATTTCAATGAAAAATAATGCACAACGTGCCTGTGCCACACAAAATAAAAAACTACAAAGAAAACTTTGCAGATTTGTATCTTCTCATACTATATCAAAATTGACCAAACTCACCTTTAATTGTATATAAAATTTAATAAGCTAATTAATGAAGATAGTTTCATTCAATTTAAATCTAAGATGCAAAAGTTAGGTTTTGGGCCCCTATTGTGCGAGATACATGTATAATATATTTAGTATATTTATTCTTTAGATTATTCAATTTATTATATTTTTATAAATTGTAAATATTATTTAAAACACCTTTCCATAATTATATTAAAATAAAACATTAAAATTTTAAAAAATATATAAATTATTTAATTACATACATGAAATATACCTATATATACATATAAAGAATATGTATAGAATTATTTAACTACATAAAAACTCATAAAATGCAACAAAAATACCTAAATATGTAATTTAATAATATATAAAATACTTATACATAATAATAAAATACAAAATACAAATTAAAAATAAAATATGTAAAATATAGGAAATATGCCTATATATATGCATGTAAAAATTAATATGTTATAAAAACGCTTGTAAAAATTAATTAAAATATGCATTAAATACTAAATTAAATTATAAACATTTTTGTGTTTTAAAAAAATAATTAGTTCATTTATTATTTTTTGTTATCGAATTTTCCAGCTATTTTCTATTCTCTTTTTCCTAGTTGGTCCACGTGGACCAACGAGGGCCCTCCAAAAGTTGACCTAGGTTAACTATCCTTCTTCTCCTATGACCTGTGTCATGACTCACAAGCTGCCTTCCTTCTTCATTTTCCCATGACTACTACATTCCTCTATATCTCACAAGAAACTCCACCTTTTGCAGTTCTATGATCAGTCACCCTCGCCCATACCTTAGCCTCCACCAACCATTATCCTCAATCTTCCAAACCACTCCGCCACTTTTGCCCCTCTCTAGCCTATAAATAAGCCAGAACGATGACATTTCCAGTTTTGATCCATCTTTTCTCATCATAACCCCCATTGGACCTCACTATTGAGTCCATGGTGACATCAGGAACAACTCCGGCCATTTGTGGCCCGGATAAGGTGGAGGAGAGTCAGATCAAGGTCCGCTGACATTCGTCTCTGATGTCATCTTCTGCTCTGATCTTCCCAAGCTCGTCGAGCTGCTAGGTATGAACTTAATTCTCGCATTTCATTTCGTTAGTGTAGAATAGGTTTCAATTCAGTCTTTTAATCACGCATTTAGTGTAATTTTGAAAATTAAAATCGTCAGAGTTTCCTTCTACGACACCAAATTCATTGTGTCATTCCATCATTTAGACTCCCTTCTGCCTGCATTACCTTCACCTTCTGCTTCTCCATCTTAGCGGCTTCAATATAAGGTTGAGAGGATAGCCCTCGACCTCCCTAAGAGTTTGGTGCAGGTTTCGACAACAAGACCACCTGGAGACCCACTCGAAACTTTAAACAGGAGCTCCAGGCCAGTCGACCTACAGGGCTCTCCTAGTGAGCCTCGTACTTCAAGAAGGTACCTACCGGGCGTGCAAGGATCCCAAGAAGGAGGAGATCTTTTCAGAGGAGGATGAGGTTGGAGGTGAAAACTCGGATTTGGCGAGGGTCAAAATAGTCCACACAAGGCGGGACTACAGTGTCGCTGAGCGACCGCTCACGAAACCCGAATTAATCAACAATTAACCCACAACAAATATATCAAGCAATGAAAGTAAATGTGCGGAGTTAAAATTTATTATAACTCTACAACATGATGTGTATAGTGCAAGTATGTGTAGAGGTCGAACACAGGGAGCAGAGAGGCTAGATCGGGGCAAAATTGCACAAAAGTGTACTTGTGTGTGAATGTGGTCAAGTGTCTACTATGGTATTTTTTGTGGGTTTTTAATTTTATAAATTTTTTATTTAATTTTTAATTTTAATTTTATATTTTTGTATTTTGATTTTTAATGTTCTGATTTTATATTTTCTTTTTTATATTTTATAATTTTTATCTTTTTTTTTCAATAATAGAATATTTAAACTATGTAATAAAAGGGGTGCTACAATATTTATAAAAATATGCTAAAATAGTCAAAAATTCAGAAATAAAATATTTTTGGTATTTTTATACTTTTCTACTGTTTTTGTGATTTTTGGGTATTTTTCAAGATGTTTTTGATATTTTTAAAGGGCTAAATAAAGAAAACAGTGAATAAAAGTTGCTGGCCGAAATTAAATTGAGGATGAAAAATAGTAAACAGTGTCAAAAATTCCTCAAATTAATTTTCCATAAAAGAGAATAAAATAGAGAAACTACAGAAACTGAATTTATATTTTTAGGATTTTTCTAGGATTTTTTAGATTTTTAGGAAGGTTTTTGGGCTTTTCTAATTTTTAGGAGTTTTGTTTTGTATTTTTTAATTATTTTTGTACTGGAGTTAGAACACAATAAGATAAGCAAAATATATTTTTTGGGAATTTTCTGATGTGTTTTTATATTTTTTTGGTATTTTATGACGCAAACAGTGCTGAAAATGACTATTTTTGATTTTTAATAAATATTAAAATGCAATAATTATGGAAAATAAAAATATGACATAAATCTACAATGCAACAGGAAGTTTAATGCAATTTTTGTGGATTTCTTAGTGGTTTATAGACGCATGAAAGAATTAAAGACAACATAAAGAAAATACATACGACCAGGGGTGTTTTCGTAATTATCAGAAAAGTCCACGGGCTGGCGTGTAAATTTACCGAAACTTTACCATGCAGCAAAAATGTCTATGCACTGAAGTGAAATAAAGGAACTCCCAAGGGCTAAGTTACAAAAATGCCAACGACCCACGTGACTAGCACGTGCGCCACTGGCAAGGGTTTAATAGTAAATAGCCAAAAGTCTGAGTACTAATATGCAAAATAACCAGAAACTTATAACTGAAATTAAAAAGTTTAGGACTAGAAAGAAATGTGGCAAAACATCTGGGGGCGCATGCAAAAATGCCACGATGCGCGTGACTTGCATGCGCACCTGGCGGGGCTATGTCAGGAATATTATAAAATGCTAAGGCAATTCCGCAAATGTCACAAAAGGTTACAACTACCTACGAAAGATTTAGAACTATGTATTAAACACCAAAAACAGGCTGGGTGAGTTTGCAAAATACCCAACCTCAGCGGGATCAAACGGCGCGCAGCTGCTTCACTAATACACGTGTCGCACGAGGATCGCGCGATGCCCTTTGGCTTCCTACGGCCACGATTAGAAGATCTCAGCGGATGGACGGTTGGCAGGGCCTCGCATCTGACGGATACTGTACCCTCTGGAGGAGGATCCACGATCGGACGGCGCGGAGAAGGGCTGGAAGAACAGCCCGCGAACTCGGCTGGGCCGAGTTTCGGATGCTCCTCCGGCGCTCCTCCGACCACCTGGACTGGTGAGCACGATGCAAAATGGAGCCGAAGCTCCTCCTCTTCCAGTGACGGCCTCCAAGAAGCTCCTGGAGCGCCAGTGACGATGGGTGACGCTGGAGAAGATGGCGCCTCCAGGTGCTTCAGCCCTTTCAAAATCGACCCCAAATGGGGGTCCCTTGCCCCTGGAACCTGCAAATAAACTTCAAGGCAGCAGTGGATGGTTCCCGGAGCAACAAAGAAAATGGGCGGCGGTTGTAGGGGGTGATGACGATGGCTCGCCGACGTGAACTCCGGCGATGGGTTAATGGAGAAATCGAAGCGTAATAACTGCAGATTACTAGAACACGATAAACGTATAAACTACAGCATGGGAAAAGCAAAGAAAAACAAAATAAAAACCACCTCGAGGGCTGGGGAACCCAAGGTAATGACCTCACGGCCGTTGGCCGGAGATGGGGGCGGAGACGCCGCCTCGACCGCCTAACTGCGCAACCTGGGGGCTGGAGGGTCTCCTGTCACGAGACCCAGTCCGGAGCAAACGCCAAGAGAGCAAGCTAGAGGGTCAAAGAGGGTTCAAACTGGAATGGAGGGGTTTGGAGGTTATTTGAAAAGTTGGCCGAGAGGGCTCCTTGCACGAGGTGCACAAGGCGCGACAGAGGTCCAATCTCCAAGAAAATCAATGGGCGTGCAAGATCAATAGTAGGTCTACATTTCTCGTGAAGACATCGACCTCAAACGGTGAAAGATGAGGTCGGGAAAAATCCACTAAGATGGGACAAAACCCATTCTGACAGGCTCCAGACCTCGGTCAGAGAGTTGACCGAGGTCAACCAAGGGAGAGATCTGGTTGGTCCACGTGGACCAACCAGAAAAAACCTTGGAAAAAAGGTTTCTAAAATCTATTAAAAATAGCAAACGATTTTATTGATTTTTAATTATAAAATAAAAAATGTTTATTATTTTATGAATTAATTTATGGTGATTTTTATTTATTTTTATGAGTATAGGTATCTATATCTATGTATTTAAGTATTCTATTTTTATTTAGGTATTTTTAATATTATTATTTTTATTTATGATTTTATAAAATTATAAAATACTTTTATCTACACAAATATATTTTTATTTTATTTTTATGAGATGTTTTGTATATTAAATAAAATATAAAGGTATAATGTATAAGTATGTGTATAAGTAATGTATCTATGTATTGAATATATACAAGTATTTTTATTTGTATTTTATTTATGTTTTTATTCTGATTTTAATGCACATGGTTATTATAAGTATTATTTACAATATTATAAAAATATAAAATTGTAAAAATAATAAATAAATAATAAATTGAATATTTTAATCTGTACAAGGTACAATGGGGGTCCAAAACTCAACTTTCAAACCGTAGCTCCGCCAAATGCGAAACCACCGCCATTAAATAGATTATTTTCTTCTATATACAATTAAAGGTGAGTACGCTGCATTTGGAGTTTTTATTTGTGAGATACGGGTCTGGGAAGTTGGGATTCTGGATTTTTATTCAGACCATAACTTTTTATCTGTACATTATTTTTCTGTGAGATCAATTTTGTATTTTTCTTTATAAAATTATCTACAACTTTCATGTACAAAGTTTCTTTATTTGATGCATAAAAAGTGGAACCAAAAATAGGTCCCAAAATGAATACAGAATGAATAGAAACTATAGGTAATTTATCTGCAATTCTGACCTTATCTCCCCCTACTTTATTCCTTGTCGACCTATTCATCAAGATGCCTAGGTCTCGGGGTTTCGGGTCATAAAATATTTACAATATTTTATTCTTTTTCTTTTCTTTTCTTTATTCTATAATTTTGGCACTAAAAACCGCATTTTATACAATATTTACACACATATGCATGAATGCTAAAATGCCTATATTAGCTCTATTTACACGCATTTGCTAGGGTTTTTAAGGCCAAAATGATAGAATAAAGATGTTGAAACGTGGATTCATCATCCCCCTATACTTGCCTTTGCTAGTCCCTAGCAAACACTTATGCAATAAGTGCAGAAAAAGAAAATTAAAGAAAAGAAAAAGAAGAAAGATGGACTAAATTTAATTGTCAAACTTGTCTTCACAAAATCAAAGTTTGGAGCTTAAGTCGGACCTTTGGAATTTTAGTGCGGGCGGAACCTTAATGAGAACCGAATTTGAAATCCAACAGTCCCTGAGTATCCCAAAACCTTGCTCAAGTCTTCTCAATAGCCAGGTCAGAAATACTTCAACTCATACGCAAACTCTTATGACTATGAATCTGACTCGTACAGTGTAAGTGATGGTGGCTCTCCCCAACTAGAATGACAAAGAAACTGACTTCTCCAGTACGACAACCCAATGATTCCCCAATCCAATGACTCCATCCTCGAGGAGCGGGGTATTCCCTTCTAAGTTCAAGTGGCAACCAGCTCAAGAGGAGGGGGTGAAGAGAAGAATGGACGGTAGCCAGTGTAGCTACCTATCCCGGGATGCAAGACCAGTGTAGTCAAGTCATCCTGCTGCAGGCTCACATAATATGACTTTGGAACTCAAGCTTGCTTATTGACTTTACAACATATTCACATATTTTGCAGGCTTTTTATTTGTGTACATGCCTGAACTTTTTTTTTTGAAATACTATTCACAGCAGCATTTACATAAGGAGTTTTTCCTCTTGAGCCAGTAGACTATCCCTCTTTTGAAGCTTTATCGCAACCCACAGCCTCCTGTCTTTAGACTTCCTAATCACTGGACGGGTTGGGGTGCACTTCCCTCCCTAGAGGAGGACAAGTGTTTCCACTTGTGTGCGTCTCATACCAGCAAATCCAATCCCCTCACCACTCCAACTGAGTCGAGCCATGTGAAAGGTGCAGGTGTCCAAGTTAGGTCATTATCAACAAGAGTCGTGCGTGTGCTCCGAAATACTCTACTTAGGCAATCAAGAATCTATTGAACCAAGTCCCGTGATCCTCAAAGAATTAAGTCAACTAGACCTGAAGTACCTCAAACCCAGTTCCTACAAGGTTCCTGTTATTAGGTAGATTTTAAGGTACAATCAAGCTCCAATCTCCGGATTTTACTTAGACTTGTTCAACTATCAAACTCAATCCGAAAAATGCGAATGCTATGCAATGCAATGCATAAAATATTTTTGTGATGCAATTTTCAAAGATTTTGAACTTTTTATGGATTTTTGAAAAGATGATCATGATGCAGATGCAGATGCATTTTTTTGTATTTTTCAAAAAGATTCTTCAAATGTTTTTGGATTTTAATTTTTTGCAAATGTTTTTGGGAATTTTGAAAACAAAAAGATTTTGGCTGAAAAACAGGTTAAAATATGTACACGGGAGTGCTTCTTATATATACAAGAAGTGGATTTTAAGAATTTACAGGGTAAGTGGTCAATTTTATACATATATACAAAGTAGATTTTGGTATGATGTGTATATTCCTCAAACTTATTTGACACAAGCTTTTTCAAACAAATTTTGAAAACTATAGTCCAAAATAGTTTTTACAAACATTTTTGCAATCATTTACACACATTTGAAAATCATTTTGCAAAGGCTTTCAAAACAGTATATATAGGTTTTTCAATGCATTTTTGCAACCATTTTTCAAACCATTTGCAATTCATTTTTCAAATATTTTATTTCACACAAAGAAAATAAGTTTTTACAAACCAGACATTTTTACAAAGGTTGAAAACATGTAACAAAATATTTTCAAAATAGTTTTCAATAGATGTTCACAGAGGTTTTCAAACTATTTTTCAAACATTTTGCAAAAAACATTTTCACCTGATTTATTAATCAGTAAATACAAAAAGAATTTGAGGAATAACCACATCTTTTTATTAAGGATTTTTAATGAATTTTAAAGAATTTTTCTAGCCATATTATTACGAAAGTACGAGTTATGGCTAAAGTATATACGTAGTATATACGACCCCCCTATACTTAGCTTGAGCTATGTCCTCATAGATCAGAGAGAAAAGAGAAGACATAACTCGTACTGAGTATAGGAAAATCTAAAGAATAAATGAATGAATCAATGAGAAGTTGACCGTTCTCCCTATACTTAGGATCAAATAATCCTAAGTATAGCAGACTGTACACAAAGCAGGGAGGGTCAAGGGTGGGAATGAACAGATCGTACTCAGATTGTCTCCCCCTATACTTAGGGTGAGATATCCCTAAGTATAGACAAGAAGAGGAGACAATGGAGAGGATCGAAATGAATGAAACAACTTGGGGTGCGCACCCCCCTATACTTAGGACAAAGTACGTCCTAAGTACAGAAAACTGTCTACAAGGGCGGCACCTTTTTGATAGATGAAGAAGATAGAAAATGAAAAGAAGAAAAGAAGAAAAGAAGAAAAGAAGAAAAGAGATCTGAAGATAGAAGAATAGATCAGAGGATATACGCACCACTCCCCCTATACTTAGGGTAAAAGAAGCCCTAAGTATAGGCAACAACAGGAGTGATGACACGGAACGATGAAAGAACACTCGGCTCGTCCACCCCCCTATACTTAGGACAAAGTACGTCCTAAGCTAGGCAAACACGAGAATGGGTGGACGAGTAAAACGGGAGAAGGACGAAGATGAACATAAGAGAATGTACAACATAGGTGGATGTACACATGATCAAGAAGGTAGAAAGCGAATCTTCTTGCGGGACCGCGGAGGAATAAATCTAGTGTGGTGCAGGTCGACATCGGGGTCCACAGTGGACGGAATCCGATCAGGGTCGACAGGGTGTAAGTCCTCGGGGGCCCTAGGGTGTGAAGGCACAGACTGGTGCGTGGAAGAAGTACGGCTAGGTCCGGCCTTGGGAGTCTCGCTGATATCAAAGTGAAATGGGACGAACTCATCATCATTGGAAGTAGTGTACTCAGAGTCGTCCTGCGAGGAGTCGTCCAGGTCAAAATCAAAAGGCACGAACTCATTGGTGGAAGTAGTCGAACTCTGGTCGTCCTCTATAATCTCAACCGGATCATCTTTCTCATCAAAAGGGCCGAATCTCTGAAGAAAAGCAACTAAATCAAATTCGGCCTTAGTCTCATCAGCATCTACATGGACAGGAGCGGACTCATCAGTGGAAGTAGTCAAAGCATGTCCGTCCTATATAGTCTCTAAATCTTCCCTCCGCTCAATGGTATCGATCGTGTAAATCCCGCGGATGTCATCAACACAACGCCAAGTCCCAGAAGAAGGAACGTCGAGGTCCATGCTTTCCGAGGTTTCCTCAACCGGGAGGAATTCTCGGGTCTCAGTGGAATCCAATAGACAACAAAATTCTTTGATAGTATCATCAAGGTCATGGTCCTTGAGGTCAGCCAAGATAGGTGTGGTCACATCCGGTGCAGGTCTCTGGTCGGCAGTAGGTGCGGTGATCAATGCTTCGCTCTCGTCAGCAGAACGGAAGCGAATCTCTCCTGATCCATAGTCGATAACGACCCTCGCAGATGCGAGGAATGGTCGTCCCAGGATGATTGGAGAGTGCTCCCCTGTGGAGGTCTCCATGGGCAATACGACAAAATCAACAGTGTAGCTCGTGCCCTGAATCGAAATGACGGCGTTTTCAAGGATACCCTTCGGCCTCTTTATTGATCCATCAGCAAACTGTACGATCATCCTGGTCTTCTTGAGAGGCCCTAAGTGAAGAGACTGTACCAGCGAGAAGGGTAATATGCTAATCGAAGCACCGCCGTCCAGGAGAGTACGATCACAAGTATGGTCAGAGATGGTGCAAGTGATGAAAGGTGTAGCTGTGTTCTTCTTCTTAGGAATGGGACGATGTGAGATGGTATGGGCAGTGGCCATGGTCAAGATATGACGCTCAGATCTGCTCCTTCGCTTTCTCTTCTTGGGAAGAGGAGCAGATAAATCGGTCATGGCCTGCTGAAGTGGGGCACGGATGATCTCATGAATGGTGGCCACCACTTCGGGTTCAATCAACATTGTTTTGAATTTTTGGATCTCCTCCATACAAGGGAGGAAGTCGGAATCATCATATACACGAGGCATGCCAAGAGCAGTCTCTACAGCGGCATCCTCGGGGTCAAAGGTGGGACCGGGTGTGAAAGGCTGTGTGGTCAAAGGATCTGGCAAGTGGTACCTCTCCTCACAGTCTGGCTCGATCGTGTGTCTCCCGAAATCTTTTTGTGTTTTTAATTTTTTCTCATTTTTTTGTATTTTGGGCGATTGCAAGCTCTCATGGTAATCCTCAAATGATTCCATATCCTCAAAGACTGGAGCGTCATTTTGGTTCTTATTTAAACTAGTAAGGTTGGAAATCCTCGAGTGAACCCATATCATCAAATGGTGGAACATCATGGTCGCTCTTATTGGTACTAGTGAGGTGGTCAATCCTCTGTCTCATATGATCCATCATCTGGGTCAAGTGCTCAAGGGTGGACTCCATGAAAGGTGACTCCAACAGCTCAGTCTCGGGTGGATGTGAAGGTGGATGCGGATAATACATAGGTGGAGATAGAGGTGGGTGTGGGTAGAAATCCGAGTCCTGATACTGTGGCTGAGGCGGATATGTACAAAAGTCAGGAGCAAAGTCCTCCTGGAAAAAAGGAGGTGGACCGGTTGGAGTGAACGAATGATCCGCAAAGTCCGGATAAAATACGCTCCAGTCGGCCATCCCGAAACAAAAGAAAATGATCGGGAGAACACGATGGTCAAGTCGAGAGAAGTGAGAATAAAGGCGCAAGTGCGCAGGGATGATCTAGGACACACACAAAACAATCACAAGAAAAAATGAAAAACAAGTCAAACCCTCAATTCACCTACTCAACTCGGTAGAGACCGCAAAGAGCGGTCTTTTTATCTTGTCTGTTTTAGAGTTAGGTGAGAAGATAAAATATTTGCACAAACACTTAGGGGGCTGAATATGGGATTTGGGCACTAATCCTTAGTGTGTGCGCGAGCAAGTAGAAGCGAAGACAATGAGGGGATTACTCGCCCCAAGACAATATTTTCTTTTTGATTGATTTTAGGGTCGAGTAATGTTAGCAGTCCCGATTTTATTGGTTATCACTTTTTTGGATTTTTAGTGAGAAATGCACGAGCCTAACGAGGAGTCAATTTCACTTAGCACCTAGGTGATCAAAATCAGAGGTAGAGGAGCGGGAAAGCAATGCAAGCGATCAAAACAATGATGAATGCTAAAGCGTAAATGCTCACCTTGTCTCCAGCACTCTACATGCAAGGATGCTCAGCAGAATTGAAACCTAGCTATATGCAAATGCAAAAACCGATGAAATCGCCCTAAGTTTCAGAAATTGCTATTAGCGGGAAGAACCACAAGTTGACCGCCAACCCTCAATCCTAATGTCCGGTCTAGGCTCACCCCTCCTCTGCTCAACAAATTGAGGGTAGGAGAAAGCGCTTTGCGGGGAGAGCTCGCGGCGCGACGGATTGAAGGTGATGATCAACTGTTTAAAATTTGACTAAGTCCAAACGAGACTATAGGTACATGCAATGTTGATTAAGGTGTTTGGACCTAATGCTACGCAAGCAATCCTAAAAGCTAAGGGCTCAATCACACAAAATAAATAAAATCGAAAAACAAAACAAAATAAAAAAATGCGATAAAAAGCCGTAAAAACCGCGAGAGCCCCTAAGTGAACAATCACTTGGAAATTAGGCTCGAATGTCCGAGTTCGGGGGTACCTATATTATTACAATAATTTTGGTCTCTCTCTCACAAAAATTACAAAAATAAATGCAGGAAATAAATTCTACAACTAAAGTAGAGCTCGGTCTTCAAAATTTCCTCTTCGTCTCCTCGGTGCTCGGCTGGCAGATGCCGGCTTCACGTGGGTGTGTAGGCGCCTAGGGTGGAGTGCCTCCCTCGATCCGCGGTTCCTCGCACAAGGTCAACAAAAGAGAAGTTTAGACCGATCAAGAGATATATCAAAAATAAAGAAAATAAAATAGCAAAAAGTAGAAGCTGCAAAATAGACAATCAATCACAAACACAAACAAGACCCGAACTACGCGCTGTTGCTCCCCGGCAACGGTGCCATTTGAAAATTCGGATTTGGCGAGGGTCAAAATAGTCCACACAAGGCGGGACTACAGTGTCGCTGAGCGACCGCTCACGAAACCCGAATTAATCAACAATTAACCCACAGCAAATATATCAAGCAATGAAAGTAAATGTGCGGAGTTAAAATTTATTATAACTCTACAACAAGATGTGTATAGTGCAAGTATGTGTAGAGGTCGAACACAGGGAGCAGAGAGGCTAGATCGGGGCAAAATTGCACAAAAGTGTACTTGTGTGTGAATGTGGTCAAGTGTCTACTATGGTATTTTTTTGTGGGTTTTTAATTTTAAAAATTTTATTTAATTTTTAATTTTAATTTTATATTTTTGTATTTTGATTTTTAATGTTCTGATTTTATATGTTCTTTTTTATATTTTATAATTTTTATCTTTTTTTTTCAATAATAGAATATTTAAACTATGTAATAAAAGGGGTGCTACAATATTTATAAAAATATGCTAAAATAGTCAAAAATTCAGAAATAAAATCTTTTTGGTATTTTTATACTTTTCTACTGTTTTTGTGATTTTTGGGTATTTTTCAAGATGTTTTTGATATTTTTAAAGGGCTAAATAAAGAAAACAGTGAATAAAAGTTGCTGGCCGAAATTAAATTGAGGATGAAAAATAGTAAACAATGTCAAAAATTCCTCAAATTAATTTTCCATAAAAGAGAATAAAATAGAGAAACTACAGAAACTGAATTTATATTTTTAGGATTTTTCTAGGATTTTTTAGATTTTTAGGAAGGTTTTTGGGCTTTTCTAATTTTTAGGAGTTTTGTTTTGTATTTTTTAATGATTTTTGGACTGGAGTTAGAACACAATAAGATAAGAAAAATATAATTTTTTGGGAATTTTCTGATGTGTTTTTATATTTTTTTGGTATTTCATGACGCAAACAGTGCTGAAAATGACTATTTTTGATTTTTAATAAATATTAAAATGCAATATTTATGGAAAATAAAAATATGACATAAATCTACAATGCAACAGGAAGTTTAATGCAATTTTTGTGGATTTTTTTAGTGGTTTATAGACGCATGAAAGAATTAAAGACAACATAAAGAAAATACATACGGCCACGGGTGTTTTCGTAATTATCAGAAAAGTCCACGGGCTGGCGTGTAAATTTACCGAAACTTTACCATGCAGCAAAAATGTCTATGCACTGAAGTGAAATAAAGGAACTCCCAAGGGCTAAGTTACAAAAATGCCTACGACCCACGTGACTAGCACGTGCGCCACTGGCAAGGGTTTAATAGTAAATAGCCAAAAGTCTGAGTACTAATATGCAAAATAACCAGAAACTTATAACTGAAATTAAAAAGTTTAGGACTAGAAAGAAATGTGGCAAAACATCTGGGGGCGCATGCAAAAATGCCACGATGCGCGTGACTTGCACGCGCACCTGGCGGGGCTATGTCAGGAATATTACAAAATGCTAAGGCAATTCCGCAAATGTCACAAAAGGTTACAACTGCCTACGAAAGATTTAGAACTATGTATTAAACACCAAAAACGGGCTGGGTGAGTTTGCAAAATACCCAACCACAGCGGGATCAAACAGCGCGCAGCTGCTTCACTAATACACGTGTCGCGCGAGGATCGCGCGATGCCCTTTGGCTTCCTACAGCCACGATTAGAAGATCTCAGCGGATGGACGGTTGGCAGGGCCTCGCATCTGACGGATACTGTACCCTCTGGAGGAGGATCCACGATCGGACGGCGCGGAGAAGGGCTGGAAGAACAGCCCGCGAACTCGGCTGGGCCGAGTTTCGGATGCTCCTCCGGCGCTCCTCCGACCACCTGGACTGGTGAGCACGATGCAAAATGGAGCCGAAGCTCCTCCTCTTCCAGTGACGGCCTCCAAGAAGCTCCTGGAGCGCCGGTGACGATGGGTGACGCTGGAGAAGATGGCGCCTCCAGGTGCTTCAGCCCTTTCAAAATCGACCCCAAATGGGGGTCCCTTGCTCCTGGAACCTGCAAATAAACTTCAAGGCAGCAGTGGATGGTTCCAGGAGCAACAAAGAAAATGGGCGGCGGTTGTAGGGGATGATGACGATGGCTCGCCGGCGTGAACTCCGGCGATGGGTTAATGGAGAAATCGAAGCGTAATAACCGCAGATTACTAGAACACGATAAACGTATAAACTACAGCATGGGAAAAGCAAAGAAAAACAAAATAAAAACCACCTCGAGGGCTGGGGAACCCAAGGTAATGACCTCACGGCCGTTGGCCGGAGATGGGGGCGGAGACGCCGCCTCGACCGCCTAACTGCGCAACCTGGGGGCTGGAGGGTCTCCTGTCACGAGACCCAGTCCGGAGCAAACGCCAAGAGAGCAAGCTAGAGGGTCAAAGAGGGTTCAAACTGGAATGGAGGGGTTTGGAGGTTATTTGAAAAGTTGGCCGAGAGGGCTCCTTGCACGAGGTGCACAAGGCGCGACAGAGGTCCAATCTCCAAGAAAATCAATGGGCGTGCAAGATCAATAGTAGGTCTACATTTCTCGTGAAGACATCGACCTCAAATGGTGAAAGATGAGGCCGGGAAAAATCCACGACGATGGGACAAAACCCATTCTGACAGGCTCCAGACCTCGGTCAGAGAGTTGACCGAGGTCAACCAAGGGAGAGATCTGGTTGGTCCACGTGGACCAACCAGAAAAAACCTTGGAAAAAAGGTTTCTAAAATCTATTAAAAATAGCAAACGATTTTATTGATTTTTAATTATAAAATAAAAAATGTTTATTATTTTATGAATTAATTTATGGTGATTTTTATTTATTTTTATGAGACGTATTTTTACAAGTTTGCATTTATACCCTTATAGGTATCTATATCTATGTATTTAAGTATTCTATTTTTATTTAGGTATTTTTAATATTATTATTTTTATTTATGATTTTATAAAATTATAAAATACTTTTATCTACATAAATATATTTTTATTTTATTTTTATGAGATGTTTTGTATATTAAATAAAATATAAAGGTATAATGTATAAGTATGTGTATAAGTAATGTATCTATGTATTGAATATATACAAGTATTTTTATTTGTATTTTATTTATGTTTTTATTCTGATTTTAATGCACATGGTTATTATAAGTATTATTTACAATATTATAAAAATATAAAATTGTAAAAATAATAATCAAATAATAAATTGAATATTTTAATCTGTACAAGGTACAATGGGGGTCCAAAACTCAACTTTCAAACCGTAGCTCCGCCAAATGCGAAACCACCGCCATTAAATAGATTATTTTCTTCTATATACAATTAAAGGTGAGTACGCTGCATTTGGAGTTTTTATTTGTGAGATACGGGTCTGGGAAGTTGGGATTCTGGATTTTTATTCAGACCATAACTTTTTATCTGTACATTATTTTTCTGTGAGATCAATTTTGTATTTTTCTTTATAAAATTATCTACAACTTTCATGTACAAAGTTTCTTTATTTGATGCATAAAAAGTGGAACCAAAAATAGGTCCCAAAATGAATACAGAATGAATAGAAACTATAGGTAATTTATCTGCAATTCTGACCTTATCTCCCCCTACTTTATTCCTTGTCGACCTATTCATCAAGATGCCTAGGTCTCGGGGTTTCGGGTCATAAAATATTTACAATTTTTTATTCTTTTTCTTTTCTTTTCTTTATTCTATAATTTTGGCACTAAAAACCACATTTTATACAATATTTACACACATATGCATGAATGCTAAAATGCCTATATTAGCTCTATTTACACGCATTTGCTAGGGTTTTTAAGGCCAAAATGATAGAATAAAGATGATGAAACGTGGATTCATCAGGAGGCGATCATAACAGTCGATTCAAAATCGCCAACAGTGAGTTCTTCTATGTTCTTCCAACCAACCTCCAAGCTATCATATCAAGCTCGGGGCCCAGATCTAATCTGGGCCCTTGATTTCAAACGAAGTGGTATGCAACGAGGACCACTCATCCAGCCACGTGGTCGTACGTCGTCCCTCCGATCATGTACAAGTAAAGGGATAATTTATTAAGTAACCTTCGTTTTGTAAATTTAATATTTACCCCTGTAAATATTTTAGCACATTATAATGTTTATGTAAAATTTACAACTGGGCCCCCATGTTTCTTGTATATTGCATCTAGGTCCAGTGCTACATCGACTCGCGTGATACCTCAAGTTAGTTGGATATTTTCATCCAGGCCCCTCCTACCGGTTAGGCATGTGTTATTATTTTCATATATTTCATTTTGGATTAAATAGCTACCTTGATCCAAAGATTGTGCAAAAATTATTAAAGATGGCATGAATGATGCTTATCCACATTGCAATTTTCTTTTGTCATTTCATAGCAGTTTTGAATTATTAAAAATCATTTTAGTGCTATTTATTCCCTTTTTATAGATAAAAATACAAAAAATAAAAAATACCTTTAAAATTACATATATATATATATCATATATTGCCATATAATATAGCTATATAGACCAAAAACCATAAAAAATAGCAAAAGACAACCATAAAAATTGAAAACCCTCTCTAACCCTAAAAAATTAGAAAATATTTTCAAAAATACAGGAAAACTAGTTTTCTACTTTATATCTTTATATATACATGTTATTATATACTAAAAATAGTTTTGAGAAAATTTGTACCTATTTTATATTTTTAAATCTCAAAATTATTCAGTCTATTTAATCAATCCTTGATTCGGGATATTTTGATCTTTAAAAAATGCATAAAAATTAGCAAAATCATCATAAAATCATAAAAATTGAAACAAAATGTAAAAAAACAAAAATACATTATTTTGAAAATTATGATTATATATATCTATATTTATAATTATAATACTCTCTGTTCGTTTATATACCTATATATAGTTATATATAGGTATTCTTATTATTATTAACTACTATAAATACCTTATAAATATTTTTAAATCCTTTAAGAAATAAAAAGGACTATTATTACTTGCATTTTCTAATTGTTATATATTTATCATATAATATATATCATATAGTATACATATTATTACATATATAGAGTTATAAATATATACTTATTACATATAAAAAAGAAATTAAAAATCACAAAATATAAAAGGAAAATAAAAAGTATAAAATCTGAAAATAAAAAAATAATTTAAAACTATACAGAACAATTAAATATCATTAAAACACAAAAAAAATTAAAAACCCAAAAATACACAAAAAATAGTTGTTGTTTCTTCTTGTACGCAATAATTATTTGCCTATCCCCTGTAGATCCATGTGTTCAACACTCTCTGCTTGACCACTATACACAATTTATTATAGGGGTTATAATAAATTTGTATCCACTCTCTTCTTTGCTTAATTGACTATTTTATTGATTGTGAGTTAATTATTGACTTGATTGAGGTCTTTGCGAGCTATCACTTGAGCGATTGTGCCTCGCCTTGTGAGCGCTTATGACATCCCTTGGATCTCGATTAATCAACCGTTTCTAGACCTATCACCCTCCTCCCACACCTCCTCCCCCCACCGACCACCACCACACTCTTTTGCCCCTTCAAGTCCCCTCCTCTAGTATCTTCTACCCCCCTCTTCCACCCCCTCCACTGCCCATCTTTAGCCCCCTCTCCCCATCTCCTCCCTCTTCTGTCTCCTCTCCATGCAGTAGTGGTAGCGACAATAGTTACGGTGCCTCCCTCCTCCATCTCCTCTCCACGTAACAATGATGGTGGTGGATGTGGCACCCGATGAATCTCCATTTCATCACCTTTATTCTTTTATTTTAGCGTATCCCTAGTTAAATGCATGTAAATAACATTATTTTGCACAAAACAACACTCAATAATTGACACATAAATAATGTATATATATACTTAATTCTAAAATAAAAGATTAAAGGAAAAAAAGAAAACAGAAATGAAGTGTCAAAAACACTGAATGACCCTAGGTGCCAAGACCATGTCAATATTGACTTGGTCGACAAGGAATAGTGTAGGGGGTGATAGGGTGATTAATTGTACATATATACACACAAAAATCCTAATTCTATTCATCAATAAATAACTTTTTGGACCCTATTTTATTTTCCTTTTTATACACCTCAAATAATAAAATCCTCAACATGAAACTTATACATAAAAATAAAAAGAAAAATACAAAATTAATTGCACAAAAAATAATGCATAGTGTGACTGGGACACTCAAAAGAAAAAATCGTAAACAAAATTTCACAGATATGTATCTCCTCGATACAAACTCAAAATTGACCAAACTCACCTTTATTATTCATAAAATTTAATTACCTATCTAACAAATGTGGTTTCATTTAAAATGGAGTTACGATACAAAAGTCAGCTTTTGGGTCCCTAATCTGTAACGAACCTCTATGTTTTATTCAATATATTTATTATATATATTTTTATCTTTATTATATTTTTAAATACTTGTAAATAATATTTGAAATACATTTAAATAATAAACACAAATAAAAATCATGGAAAATGCATTAAATTTAATAATGAAATACAATATATAGGTATACTATACTTATAGAATAGACACCCCTATTTATTTAAGTATATAAATAAAATCAGAAAAATGCAATAAAAGGATATAAATATGTATTTAAATATACTTTAAATATAGAAAATACACACACACACATACATATATATATATATATATATATATATATATATATATATAATAAAGGTTAAATGGGGCTGCCCCGTAAAGGAAGCTAACTTAGCTCCCCTGCCTCATTTTCCCCATTTTTTATTTTTTTTGAAAATTCTTCTGGAATATTCATAACTATATCCCTCTATTATGCCATTCAAATTTCATGCGAAATAGAGACATCTACAGCCTCCATCCAGACTTGGTCGATTTATATAATTCTGCGATCGTTAAAAAATAACTATCTAGATGGAGGCAGTAGGAGTCTCTATTTTGCACGAAATTTGAATGGCATAATGTAGGGATATAGTGATGAATATTCCCAGAAGAAATTTTCAAAAGAAATAGAAAAAAATAGGGCGGGGAGAGCTAAGTTATCTCCCACTAGGGGACAACCCAAATTTTCCCTAATAATAACATAATACATAATAAAAATAAAAATAAAATATCCCAAATACACGTAAATATACCTATGTATCTACATGGAAATATTAACATCTTATAAAAAGTGTAATAAAATAAATAAAAACATCCATAAAATAGTACATTGAATTAAAAATAATTTTTTTATTTTGACATAAAATCATTTATTATTTTTAATCCATTTAATAAAGTATTTAATCCTTATAGTTTTTTGGTTGGTCCACATAGACCAACGAGAATGCTTGGACTGTTGACCGGAGGTCAAGAGTCCTTTCCTCCACCGCATGTTGTGTCAGACTCACGGGAGGCCATCTTTCTCCCATTTTTTGGCCATGATCCAAGGTTCGAAATGCCTTGGTTCCTTCACCGAACCTCTTCCCCTTACCTTCCTCCATCATGCTATCTTGTTAACTTCCACCAACTTCTTGTCCATTTCAAGACATCGTCGAGCTGCTTCTCCCAAAAATCTTGTCTATAAATAAACCCTTCGCCCGACCTTTTTTATTTTGATCCCATTTCATCCCCGTAACTCCATTAGGAACTACTTGAGTCGAGTTCATGGTGACAGCTCGAACTTCTCAAGCCTTGTCGACGTAGAAAAGGGTGAGATTTGGAGGTCCACCATCAATAGAAGCTTGTGCTCTGATAAAGGATTTTTGCTCCATGGTTCCGGTCAAGTATATTTGCTAGTTTTAGATATTAATTATTGCATTTCCTTCTTGAATTGTAGTGTAGCATTTAATTTCGGCAATTAAGTCCTAGGTTAGATTAATTTCTCGATTGTCCGATCATTGTAGCTTTGGCTCCAGCTCAAAATCACCGTGAATCCTTCATTGTTTTGACTTGCCTCCATCTCCCTTTGTGACCCAATCGTATTCTCCATCTTTCAACCAACTTTCCCCCTTAATTCCGCAAGAATCAAGATCATTGATGCTCATCCTCCACCTCTGATCAGAGCTCCATCGCCCCTTCATTCCCCTCCGATTCTAGCTTCAAATTTGGTTAAGGAGCTTCTCCTTGAGCCAAGGAAAATTTCTGTGCAGGTGTCGATCTCTGGAAGACACTTAGAGCATGGAATCAACGTGAGACATATGCTCTAGGTCAATGAGAACATGGACCCCAAGGTCCCCATTGATGGGACTTGGAAGCCATTAAGGGCACCTGTAGAAGCGAGAGCTTTCAGGAAGCAAATAGCACCACTTGAAAGAGGAAATGGTGGCCGAAGACACATGGATTCAATGATCGAAGAAACCCTCCTCTGTTGTTGTTGGTTGTTTTTGCAGTCATTCTCCCCCACCGCTAGATCAAAGACACGGCCTAGATCCAATCTGGGCCATCCAAATTTGGTGAAGCGTTACACCCTTTTCACTACTGGATCATTCTAAGTGAAGCCACGTGGAGCTCCCACAGCTATTGTATATGGTACTTTAGTGGTTAAATTATAAAGATCTCCGCCCGCTTTGTATTTCCATTTAGGTCTTGTAAATATAAAGTTTAGTTTAAATATTTCTATAAATATTGTAGTGGACCCCTTGAACGCCTTTCTAATTACAAATAGGTTCCTCGATAGCTCACCTCATGTGAGGCATGTAAATTTTGCACTTATACCTCGCCAGGTTTAGTCTTTAAATTCATAAATCAAGTGTTAAATTTTGGGGATATTTTCATGTAGAACCCTGTAGTTTATTTAAATTGCAAATATACATCTTCTAGGTTTCTATTTTATTCCTTATATTTTTATTTTTATTAAATAGCTCATGTAAGTTATAAATGTTAGTATAATTTTTATAGATGCCTTAAATCATGCTTGTTCACGACCATATTTTTATTTAGTCATTTATTGCATTTTCCCATTTATTAAAAATAAAAAGAAGCATTTTATTCCATGTTTGCATATAAAAACCAAACAAATTATAAAACAACATTTAAAAATTCCAAAAAATTATAATACATATATTATTACTTATACTACCTTCAGACCAAAACCCATAAAAATAAAAAAGAAAACCCTAAAAACTACAAAACCCTAAAAAGTCTATAAAAATAAGTAAAAATTCCATAAAAATCTAAAAAATAGTTTTCTATTCTATATTCTTATTTATATTATATATTTTATTACAAAAATAGTTTTGGAAATCTGTGAAGTTATTATCTATTTTAATATCGAAAATAATTCAGACTATTATACTTACTTTTATGTACATTTTAATATATTAAAAATATATATAAATTATCAAAAATATATAAAAATCATAAAAATAGAGAAAAATATTAAAAATACAAAAAATGTTTTTTTTGAATTTTTAGTATATTTATCTATATTTAAAATTAAAAAAACCTTATATACACTATACATATCTTATAATAGTTATATACTAATTATTATTATTTATAAATAAACATTTTGTATTTCAAACTTTCAAAAAAACGACCATTCCTTTATATATTTATTATATACCATATATATTATTTATATTATCTATATTATAGTTATTTTTATACATAATACATATTATACTTTAAAAAAGGAACTAAAAAAGTATAAAATCAATAAGAAATTAAAACTTAAAAATTCAAACATAAAAATATAAACACTTGAAAATCCATAAAATTATATAGTTAAGAAAACCAAAAAAATAGAAAAGCAAAAACTATAGAAAATTAATTATTATTAGTGTTTATTAATTAATAATAATTATACATATCCACAGTTTTCTCTCAGTGGTTCAACCCCTACACTTACGTGCTATACACATCATTTTCTAGGGTCTAATAAATTTCACCCCACACTTTATTTGTTGTTTATTCATTATCGCGGGTTGATTGTTTGCTTGATATGATTGGTGACATGTCGAGAGCCGAGAGAGGGTCGATACATTGATTGCCTGATCCAACTTGTAAGACACCCGAGGCTCCTCCAGGACCGAACGTTAGACACCTCTCTCCGATTGTTTTATCAAATGGTGTTGTTGCTGGGGAGCAATGTGTATGATAGGATACTTGTACATATTAGCTATCAAATTTCCTTTTTTATTTTTAAATAACTTTTTATCTATTCTGACCATTTCTTTTGTTGACTTTTCTGCGATGTCCTGCAATGCGAGGACGATCTTCTAGGAGACCGAGGCAACTAAGTAGAGCAAAGTCCGACCTTCTTTGTTGAGCTGGTAGGAGAGAGTAGAAGATAAGATTGAGGAGACTGAGAAGTGCAGAGCAACACAATAGTTTAGTGTAGATTTATTTTTATTTATTGTGAGAGAGAGACTTTTATTTTTGTATTTATAATTTGTAATAATACAGGGACTTGGACACTTAGACACTAGCAAGCCTATTTTACTAGGTTTCTTTTCACCTGGGGTTTTCTCAAATTTTCACAGTTTTTATCGCTTCTACCTTTTATTCTCCCCATTTTTCTCTTTACTTTATTTTGTTTTTCATGTTTTGTGTTTTTTACTTTCTTTTTCTTTGTTTTGTGTTCTTGAAGCCCCTATTCTAGGATTTTTTTTGGTTGTTCTAGGTAGACTTAGGTCCACACATCTAAAAGAATTCCGTTCATATATAAATTTGATTTAGTCGAATTCATAAATCTATGCTTCTAGCGTAGAAATTCCTGTTAGGATAGTTTTTCATCTTCACACATATAGGATATATTATATTTTATGCAAGGATCATCTTGCATGTAGATTGCTGGAGTTAGGTACACATGCCTATCTCTAGCATTTTGCATTCATTGATTTTCATACATCGACTTTTCCAAACTCCTTCCCCTACTTCTTGGACTTAGGAAATAAAATAAATCAGAAAATTTGTTAGATGTTTTCTTCTCTAAAAAGACCCAAAAAATATGATGACCAATAAAATTGGGACTGCTAATTGAACTTGACCCTAAAACTAAACGTAAAAGACAAATATCATTGTTTTGGGGAGAGTAACCCCCTCATGGTCATAGGAACACTCCAGACCGTGTGAGGTATGTACACATAAGGATTAGATCCCACAACCTTGGACTTGTGCCTTAAGTAATTTGGTTGGTTCTTGGGCATGTTATTACAATAAGTGTTCTAGTATGTGTGCTACGCTGACTCGAACACAACCACTCTAGGCGACTGCACCTATGAGCTTGTAAATAACTGAATTGTCACCTAACTCTAAAACAGAAAAGATAAAAAGACCGAATCTTCACAGTCTTCACAGTATTGAGTTGGTGAATTGAGGGATTTTTTATTTTCATTTGTTGTATATTTGATCACCCCACGTATTTGTGCCTTTTTCTATTCATATTTTAACTTGACTATCGCGCTCTCCCTGATCCTCGCTTCTTGAAAATGAGATGGCCTACTGGAGCAACTTTTATCTAGACTTAGAAAATTTCTCCCACTCCACTTCAATCGGTGCACCTCCACTTCAATCCACAATTCATCATCTTAATATCTTGATCTTAGCAAAATCCCCAAGTAAAATCTCAAATAAATGTCCATAAAATCCATAAATTAACAAAATGACTCTTGTAAATAAAATACACTAATTATTATATATAAGATTGTACAAAATGAATTAACAATAAAAAAGCCGCAAAATCAAAGGAGTTTTATACATGTAAATAGCCCAAAACTTCATGTATTTTTAGTAATTTAATTTCAACTCCTTTTTGCATAATTCTTTCTCTAACTTGTTTATAAAAATGTATATAAAAATACAAAAATACAAAACAAATTTCACCTCAAATAAATGCTCCTAGATCCCAAAGAGAAAAAGCCGTAAAGTCCAAATTCCAAGCCAAATTCTCGCTCCGTCTGAACTCCAAATTCACCAAACTCACTTTTAAAGTTCAAGTTAGAAAATTATCTATCCAACGGAAGTAGCTTCATTAAAATCGGAGCTCGTTTGCAAAAGTTGGATTTTGGGACCTAGATGTACATTGTATATCGTGTATATATTCATTCTTTCTTCAATTTTTATTGTATCTTTCTTAATTACTAAAAATACAAAAAAATCATACTTGTGTTGTATTTTAATTGTAGTATTTTATTGTATTTTTTCGTTGTAAATATTTCTTATTAAAAAGACAAAAAAATTACATATTAGAAAAGTAAAAAAATGTGTACATGTTGTATATATTCACTTGTAAATTCACCACTATTTTTTCCTTCTTTATTTTTTGTTGTATTTAAAGTAGCCTACTTTATTTCACTTTATTTATTTATTTAATTTCCATTCTCTACAACAACCACCAATTCAACTCCATTATTCCATCATTTTTTCCAACTTCCCATTTAACTCCATTAATAATCCAACTTCCCATTCAACTACACCACCTTAATAACTTCTCATATATCATCTTTATATACATCTCATTCTCATCATTTTTGATTTTAATCCACCTTTACGCGCGGCACGGCCCAGCCCTCCGCCACCTCCCAGTGACAGGGGGAGGTGGCTGGATCGAGCGACGACGACCGTAGCCCCCGGTGAGATCCACCGCCGATCATGGCGGTGTCGTGATGCCATAGCGACCGCCCGAGCTCGCTGGCATGGCCGGCCAGTATGTGTGAAGACCCGGGCACGTTCTCCGATGCCTAGCCCAGGCTCCCGCTCCGTCCAACCTCTGGTAAGTCTTCTTCTTCTTCTCTTGTATTTTCTTTAATTTATCCTAATCTTTTAGGCCGATTTATTTATCCTCGACCTCCATTAGTCACCTCTTGAGATCCGTCACTCAACCCCCTTTAACCTCCGCACGGCCGCTCGGTGCCGCCGACCGACTCCCCCTAAGTTGGGTTCTACTCCATCGTTCCCTACCTCCAGGAAGAAGAAGGTCAGTTTGTTTATTATTTGTTTATTGTAAATATTGCATAGTTATCTTTACATGTTTCTAATATTGCATAATAGTCTCTGTACATAAATTGTATTGTAATTTTTCTTATGGAATTTGCACAGAGACCCCTGTGTTTGACTATTAATTTGGACGCTCTTTTGCATCATTTTATGCAATGAAAAATCTCATTCTGCTGAGCAACTTATTCTCTGTTATTTGAATATTTAATTATATTTTTGTGAGATATTGTGAATTAATTAAAAATGTTCAACTTAAATATTGCATATTTTACCCAAATTGAGCTCTTAAATTTATATCTCATAGATGGTTGCTCTAAAAATTCCACAAAAATTAGGAATGATGCCTTGATATGTGATTAACTTATTATCCAAATTTCATCCAAAGTGGAGATGTCTTGTGCTTGAAATAAATTGTAGAGTGATTTTAGTATTTGATTTTTAATTAAATCCATGTATATCATTTTTTAGAAATTTCAAGTCTCATGGATTCTATATGAAAATATCTTTTTAGGATAATTCGCACTCTGAATAATTTGACATTATGGATTAATTAGGAATTAATTACTCATTGTCACTATGTTTTTACTAAAAAATCCATAAAAATTCATAACTTGTCAAAAAATTCCAAAAAAATTACAGTAGTCTCCTTGCATCATGTTTATGTTCCAGAAAAATTTCATGATTTTTGCTTACTGTTTGTGTGATAAATTGTGAAAACCCCCATAAAAAGTGTGTATTTTTATTTATTGTGTTTTAATTCCTCAAAATACAAAAAAATATGTTTTGTGTTCCTTACTGAACTAAAATCCCAGGAAAAATATAGTTTGGTTGAATTGGACTAATTTGACAATAAAATTAATTTGGCCAATTATGTGATTTCTTAGTGTCTTGATTCACCCGCATTTGCATTTGCTTTTGTTTTTGCATAAAAAATCTAAAAAAAAACTGTCTTGGAAATCTAGACCTAAGTTTTCAAATTAACCCCAGGTTGTTCCTTTGCCTCCCTGAGTTCAACCCCAGACTTGCCCGGGATAAAAATTAAGCTGAGATACTCTTCATGGAGATTTTCTCTCGGTTCTGACTGAATCGCTAAGTACACGTATTACAATGAACACGAATTAAACATCGTATCACTAGAATGAGATTTTTCATTGCATAAAATGATGCAAAAGAGAGGTCCAAATTAATATTCAAACAAAGGGGTCTCTGTGCAAATTTTGTAAGTAAAATTACAATACAATTTGTACAGGGACTATTATGCAATATTCGAAACATGTAAAGATAACTATGCAATATTTACAATAAACAAATAATAAACAAAATGACCTTCTTCTTCCTGGAGGTAGGGAACGATGGAGTAAAACCCAACTTAGGGGGAGTCTGTCGGCGGCGCCGAGCGGCCGTGCGGAGGTCAGATGCAGAGGCCGGAGGCGTCGGTTTTGCGGTACGGTGGAGGAGCGGAGGCCTAGGCGGAGGAGGTCGGTGTGGAGGCGGCAGCAGTGGCTGTAGCTCCTCCGTGGAGGAGCGCCGAGAGGAGGCGCGGCGACCGCGCACGGGAGGCCGCAGCGGAGGGCAGGCCGGGCGGCGCGGAGCTGCGGGAGCGGTGGCAGCCGCTGGCTGTCGCGGGGCCGGCGATGGTTGGGCGGCGGCGGTGGGAACTTCCCCCCACCGCTGCTGCGTGTAGTTTTTTTTCTTTTTTTTTTCTTTTTTTTCGGCTGTAATAAAAGACTTTTTTTGTTTTAATTTTTCCATCTGACGAGTCGCTAAATACGATAAATAATTCAGTCACATTGTAGCATGTGTACTTAGCGATTCAGTCAGAACCGAGAGAAGATCTACGTGAAGAGTGTCTCGGCTTTAATTTATATCCCGGGCAAGTCCGGGGTCGAACACAGGGAGGCAAAGGAACAACTTTGAGGTTAATTCAAAGATTAAGATCTAGGTTTCCAAGCGGTATATTTTTTTTTAAAATTTTTTAATGCAAAACGAATGCCAATGCAAGTGAATTACAACACTAAGAAAGCATATAATAAAGCCACATTAATTTAAGTACAAAATAATTCCAATTTAGCAAAATTATATTTTTCCTAGAGTCCTAATCCAAAGATGAATGCAAGGTACTTTTTTTTTGGAATAATATGGGTTAAAATGCAACAATGAAAAATACACACTTTTTATGGGTTTTTTTTGCAATTTCTTACACAAACAGAAAGCAAAAATTATGAAAAATTTATTGAAATGAAAACATGATGCAAGAAAGTTACAGTATTTTTTTTGGAATTTTTTGACAAGTTATGAATTTTTTATGGATTTTTTAGTGAAAACAGAGTGACAGTGAGTAATTAATTCCTAATAAATCCACATTATCAAATTAATCAGAGTGCGAATTATCTCAGAAATATATTTAGATAAGCAATCCAGGAGAGTTGAAATTTTGTGAAAAAGATGTATGTGGATTTAATTAAAAATTAAATACTATAAACACTCTACAATTTATTTCAGGCACAAAATAACTCCATTTTAGTTGAAATTTGGACAGTAAATTAAACACTCTTCAAGGCATCACATATAATTTTTGTGGAATTTTTAGAGAAACCGTGTGAGATATAAATTTAAGTGCTCAAAATGGGTAAAATATACAGAATTTCAGTCTCACAATTTTAATTAATTACCCAAATACAACAAAAATATAAATAAATATCCACGAGGTATAGAATTAGTTGCTCTACACAAAGGTATTTTTCATTGAATAAAAAGGTGCAATATTGATGTCCAAATTTAACGTCAAACACTGGGGTATCTTCGCAAATAGAGAAACTAAAATTACAAGAAAACTAAGCACAGAGACAGATTTGTAATTACATAAATTAAACAGGACAAGAGTGCAATTTTTACAAAATAAAAAAAATGGACCTTCTTCTCCAAGTGTGCAGGTGGGCACGTAAGGGAGGTGAGGGGCCGCGCGGCCGGCGGAGGTCGGTGGACGGCGGAGGCCAGCCTTGGAGGCGCGACACAAGGGCTCGGGGACGGAGGCCGGTGTGGAGGCGGCGGCCTTGAAAGGTGGGGCGGTAGTGTCTGAAGGCGGAGGGCGCGAGCCGCAGGGAGAGGTGGCGCCACGCTCGGCGGCCGCGCGGAGGGGCGGCGCGGAGCCGCTGGCGGCGGTGGCCGGTTGGGTGGCTGGAGGAGCCGCCCGCTGGTGAGGGGCGATGGTGGATTGGCTGTGGCGGTGGGTGCTCCCCCACCGCTGCTGCGGATTTTTTTTTGTTTTTTTTATTTTTTTTTGATTTCTTTTTATGCTGTAATAAAAACCTCTCTTTTTTTGTTTTAATTTTTTTAATTTTTTTAATTTTTTTAATTTTGATTAGACAGGGAATATGATTAAAAAAAGTAAGATGGGTTGTTGGTGGTGATGATGAACTAAACCAAATGGGAAAAAAATGATGGTGTGATGGTGGTGGTGGAAGGGATGATATGTGGTGTGCAAAAAAAAATTTGCAAAAAATAACAAGATGATAAAATGAGCCGAAAAATTATCTACGATGGACGGTCGCCTATGATGTGCTCACGAGAGCACGGTCTTCGCTCGAATCGCCGGCGTGCGATGAGCTCGAGCAGCGTGCGGTTATGGCTGCGATGTTAGCCAAAAAGCCAACGGATCTCACCGGAGAGAGGGCCGTCGTCGCTCAACCGCGGTTGCTTCGCTGTCACCGATTCAACTCTGGGAACTAGGCTCTCCTCACATAAAGATGGATCAAATGCAAAAATGAGGAGAATGAGATGTATATAAAGAGGAAAAAAAGGAAGTTAGAATTAAGATGGAGTGGGATGTAGGTTAATAAAATGGTGGAGTTGAATTAGAAGTTAGAAAATATGGTGGAGTAATGGAGTTGAATTGGTGGTTATTGTAGAGAATGTAAAATAAATAAATAAATGAAATAAAATTGGCTACTTTAATTACAATAGAATAAAAAAGAAGAAAATAAATAATGGAGAATTTACAAGGGAAGGCAAACAACATGTACATTTTTTTTACTTTTCTAATATGTAATTTTTTTCTTTTTTAATAAGAGATATTTACAATGGAAAAATACAATAAAATACTACAATTAAAATACAACATAAATATGATTTTTTTTGTATTTTTAGTAATTATAAAGGTAAAATAAAAAATGAACAAAGAATGAATATATACATAATATACAATGTACATCTAGGTCCCAAAATTCAACTTTTGCAAACGAGCTCCGATTTTAATGAAACCACTTCCGTTGGATAGATAATTTTCTAACTTGAACTTTAAAAGTGAGTTTGGTGAATTTGGAGTTCAGACGGAGCTAGAATTTAGCTTGGAAGTTGAACTTTACGGTTTTTTCTCTTTGAGATCTAGGAGCATTTATTTGAGGTGAAATTTGTTTTGTATTTTTGTATTTTTATATACATTTTTTATAAACAAGTTAGAGAAAGAATTAGGCAAAAAGGAGTTAAAATAAAATTATTAAAAATCCATGAAGTTTTAGGCTATTTACAGGTGAAAAACTCCTTTAATTTGCGGCTTTTTAGTGTTAATTTATTTTATACAATCTAATATACAATAATTAGTGTGTTTTATTTACAAGAGTCATTTTGTTAATTTCATGATTTTATGGACATTTATTTGGGATTTTACTTGGGGATTTTGCTAAGATCAAGATATTGAGATGATGAATCGTGGATTCATCAGTGGTCCCACTAGCAGCCTATACACATTGACCTTACATATCCATTAGGACAACCTACTCACCCACAATGGCAGTGATTTTGACTACCCCCACCCGATGCTACGTTGTTGGATTATCCTCTGTTGGAATCCACTCTTGATTACATGATCCGACTAGTGAAGCAAATGACGAAGAGGATAGAGGACCTCACTGATTTGAATAACATTCACATTGTTGGTTCACCTTATGATGTTATGGAGTCACGAGAGGCCACCCTTGGGAGATCGTAGTCACCCAAAATACAAAAAAAATGAGCAAAATATAAAAATTCAAAAAGACAGTAAGAGGAGACACATAGCCAAGATAGAGTGTCAGGAGAGGGCATTTGTGCCACCCACTTTGCCTATACATACACACACCACATTTCCCACCCCCAACCCCCCAAGGATGACATTTTGCATATTGATTCTGGTCATCCTTGTGTATACACTAATTTCGAATTCTTCCCTACCGAAGAATCATGAATCTCTGATTTATCGTAACTATATTCAATTATTATCCTCCAAGCTTGAACAAACCAATAAATGGCATAATTAATTCTCTTTAATCAACATCTCCCTATGTTAATAACTAACCCTAATTATTGTATAAAAATATCTTTTTATTTTTTTTATTTTCTTTATTTTATTATTACAAAAATTCCAAAAAATAGATTAATTATTATTTATATTTATTTTGGCTTCAAAAGAAATTAAAAATACAAAAAAATTTCAAAAGAATTAAAATTTTATTTATTAAAAATACTTGCCAAAATATTTATTTTATTTATTTGATTACTTTTGACTTTTTGTTTAACATGAAAATTGTAGATCTCGTCGAGATCTACAACTTTAATGTTTTGACTTTTTTTTATAATTTTGCTTCCATTTATTTCTTTTTGATTTTTTCCCATATTTTCTTATTTATGAATAAATTCATCGGGCCATGTGGTTCTCTCTGGAGCTGCCACGCAACCCACTCACCTTGTGCCACCCATCGCTTCCCTTCGATGTTGGATCAATTCCATTGATATAGGTCATTCCTCCGTACCGTGCTCTCCTCCCTTGGATGAAGATCCACATATCTGATTTGGGATCCTCCTTAGTGCCCTCCTCCTAATCGTTGCATCACACGATCCAATAGTCCATACATTTTCGTCTACCTTTGGTAATCACCCTCCCCTTCCCATCACTCGTTCTTTGCCCATTTATTGCAACTACTCAGGCACTCTTTCCACAATCTTCCGCCTCCCTCACATTGCCCTATCACCCTTCATTCTTGCTTGGTCATTACTCCCTCTTGATCCAATCCCTAAGGCCATATCACGACCATTACAAATCTCCCATTCACTTCATGCAATGGCTGGAGCTCTGCCCATAAATAAGGCACATCTGCCTTCATCACAACCCATCCACCATTACATGGGATATAGCCTAGCTCTACTCCCTCCTCTTGTGACAGAGGAGGAGTGGATTGAGGAGTGACAATGTCTGACTGCTCAAGTGTCGACCCTTGGCCGACCGACCAAGCTATGACACCTTCGGCGACCATTCAAGCTCCATGCTCCTGCCAAGCATGATGGGCGAAGACCTAAGATCTTCCATGAGCTCAACCCAGGCCTCCCTCCACCGCAATTTCCTCTCTAATTAGGTAAGTTCTCTCTCTCTCTCTCATATTCCTTTATTTTATCTGGATTTATCACACGCATTCTCACCACCATGGACCTCACAAACCACCCTTCGACCTTCATCGGACCTCCCTCTCCTTCGAGAGAGGCTGAGACCCTTTCTCCTTCCTCCATGACCCCCTCCACTCTAGGCATTCTCCTCCGTTGTAGGCTGAGGAGATCCCACTTAGGTCTTTACTTGCTCCACTAATATCCAACCACACTACCCCACACCACTTCAGCTATACACCAGCTAACACCCTACAGGTGAACTCTTCAATGGTCCGAGCTGATACCTTTGCTCCATTCTAGAACTTCCACACATGTGAGGGAGTGACACCTCATCATTTCAGCCAACTCCGCAGCTCCGTCCCCCATCCACGATCCTCTCCAGTCTCCCTGTGAACTTTCCCAATCCTCCATGCTTAAGAACGCTGGTAGAGGAGCTTCAGAGGGGCTTGTCATAGCCCCACGTTCATCTCCGTGCCCGAGGAAGAAGCCAGTAAATCCTTGCTACAGTAACGCCGATCATCTTGATCGGATAATCGACATCATGCTCCAGCATTGACTCTGGTCCAAGAGGTTCGGTGGAACTGAAGCAAAGATGAAGCACGGAAGCCACGCCACGTGGCCTCCAAACCTGCAGCCGATCAGACCTCCATCCAGGCCTAGCATGTGAGCGTGCCATGCACGCGTGGGTTGGGTAATTTGCATGCATGCCCAACCAAGTTCCTAAAATTACATATCGGTCCTTCCCAAGCGTGCATGCCTCACGTACCGTGCTTGGTAGAATTGCAAAAGAGTCCCATCGGGTTTCACCATTTTCATAAATGCCCCTTTGTTGACCAAAATGCATATCTTATCATTTTATTTCTATGTTTTTCGTTGCAATTATGCCCCTAGACTCTATTGTCAATATCATGAGCATATGATCTCCAATTAAGTTTATTTCATTTTTATATTATTGCTAACTTTCCGCTCTTCCTCATGGCTACTTTTATTCACTGATTTAATGCATAGTGTAGTATGCTAAATTTAGATCTTTAATGTGTCAATTTCTCTTTACATAAATGCCATTAGTTGAATCATGCTTCATTTTTATGCATTAAATGTTACTAAAATTATATCTTTCTCTCTTGCTAAATTTATAATTAATTTAGGGTATATTTAAGCTTGTAAATACTTGTTGCATTGTATAGCATCATGCAGGCATCTATCTTGCATAAAATAAAATAAAAAATGAGTATTATTCATTCACCTCATGTATTGAATTTTATTTTCATATTTATCTTGTATAATTGTTGCATTATTTTATGCATCATTATTTGCATTATTTTGTATGCATTTATGCATCATATGTATGCTTGGAGAACTAGGTCAACAATTTAATCACTCAATTTTAAACTTTAATTTTTATTAATCTTCGAGGAAGTTTGTATCGTTGTTTTAACCTTGGTATGCTTGCCAAGTAAAATTTATCGCCACATATTCAATATTGTTGTAGATTCTATTAGATCCATTATCACCTCTCGTGTTATGATAAAACATCGATATTAAAGAGGGGATTTTGTGGTTCATCAGATGGCATCATTGCCGGGGACATGGCTCATCCTTGTTGAATTTTTGGATTTTATTGTTTTATTCCGAGTTATAATTATCAACACTTAGGTATCCTTGTTTGTGAGTTGTTTTTGCATTGCATATTTACCCATTAAATTTCTTGATATGTATCTAATGCTCTCTTTGTGGCAGGGCCCGTGGAGATGGAGGACGCTCGGTCGACATGGAGGCATGGAGTTGGGAGCTCCTGTTACGAGGAGTTGTAGAAGAAACTCAAAGAAATCAAGAAATTTTAATTAGATATTTGTTCATGCATTTGATTTGTATATTATTATAATAATTGCATTTCTAGTGATCCTCGTTTGAGGGCTTGCATGCGTACATGGACCTGGTCATTGCATGTGGCTTGTGGAGCATATTTCACCCCAGTCCATGTGGGGCTCCACTTGTGTGTTTGAACTTAGGGATAGGCACGCGGTTCTCTGAGCTTCCCTTATTTCAAATATCAAGTGCTTGATCATAGGTTAGGACACACCAATAAGGATCAAGGATATTCACTTCATCTCCTTGATTCATTGAGACTCACTTAGACATCGATATATTTAGTCATGCTTAAAGTCAATTCTTCCTGCTAATTGAAAGTTTAGGTGCGGTTTCTTCGACTTACATACATGTAGTGTAAAATCTTAATACATTCTTGCACGTGCATGGAGAATGCTTGAGGCGATGTAAGTATATCTCTTGAGCATGCATCATGGTTTTCTCGTATGTGTCAGATTTTCTCGATCTTCCTCTTGATTTATCACTTAAGATATATATGGAATTGGGAATGATTGTTAGACGGTGAATGCTTGATCTATGATCACCTTTTCAATGATAATCTAAAGCATAAATTCAGGACTATTAATGCATGTCAACAAAAATAAAACATAGTAAAAATTACTTTGGATTATGGGAGAGAAATCCTCGCATTGTATGTAGGTTCTGATTGCATGTTAAGAGGTGAGGACTTATCCCTAGAATAGTGCCCAAAACCTACATTAAGCCATGCGTAATGGACTTAAACTTTTGATGACCACCAATAAATCTGACAAGATAAATGACCAACACTCCTTGGTTTTCATGTGTGAAGTTGGTGAAATCATGGGTATTAATGTTTGATTAGTTGAGTTTGATTTTGTATTTCACCCAACCCTCCCTTACCCTAGCTACTCGATTGTCCACCGGAGCACCGGATTGTCGCCGGTGCTCTGGTGAACTTCGCCCAGGCGGAGTTCTTCCTAAGCCTCGCTCCGCTGTTGGATCGTCTCCTTCGCCCAGATTCCATCCTCGCTGTCCACTCACAGCAGCTGTCAGGCTGTTAGATCTAACATCTAACGACCTCTGTACCGCCCACATAGCTAACGGTTGAAGGCAGTTGGATCTGCCAGCTGGAGCGTCAGAGCCGCACACCCTCGCCTCCACTCAGCGCCTGCCACCTGTCCACCCCACGCGCAGCGCATGCGATGCATGGGTAATTTGCTCAGCCACCCCTGCATTTATTTCCTTTTATCGTTTTGTTTGTAAAATAAAAGTTATACAGTGGACCTTTTTACATCCGTGCTCCTGCAGTTTTCTATATTTACATTTCAGTCATGTCTGTGTGACCTTACGTGCTTTGTCACGTGTAGTTGTGGGTTAATTGCATGTCGTATCTTGAACCTATGCTCTGTTATGCTTTGGAAGTATAGTTTTATTATTTGCAGTTATACCCCTGTGCGTACTGATTAATGGACGTGCGGATTTGATGTGAAAATTGCAGATAGGACCCCATAGTTTGCATGTGTGTTATTTATTGGTCTAGAAACAAGTTTTCATTGCATTTTGGTCCCTATATGCTGTGTGCCTGAATTTTGTTTTAATAAATAACAAATATTGTCCAAAATTCATGAAATTTCGATACATGGCCCTTGCCATGGTATAGGAATTTCTATGAATTTTTGGTTTTGTTTTGTTTCATTTATTATTTTTAAAAATTCAAAAAACCTAAAAATGGCTAGTATATGTTTTCAAAAATCAATTAAAAATTTTAAAAATCTTTTAAAAATTCGAAAAAAATTCCTGTTTGCTTATTTTGTGTTGCTTTTATTACTATCCAATTTTTGTTACATTCCCATTTACAAAAACCATAAAATTGAAAAAGAATAAAAAACTTAGAAAAATAATTAAAAATACATATAAATTCAAAAAATGTATTTTCTTTTTTTGTAGTTAGATTTTCATTTATAGTTTCTCATAAAATTATCGATTGAATTTTATAAGCATTTTAAGCAATTTTAAGGTGCCTTTAGATTCTGGCTGTACACTGATTAGCATTTTTTGCCTTGTTTGATTTTTTTGAAAATTAATTAAAAATCTGAAAAATTTGAGAAAAGTAACAAAAATCTTTGAAAACCCCAAAAATATTTTTATTTGAATTTTCTGAGTCTTTTTGATGCTTTAAATAATTATTTGTTTGTAAGTTTTTGAGTTCCTTGAGCATTTTTCTTATTATTAAAAATCATAAAAAAATTTAAAAATAAAAAACCACCATTTCTTTTCATTTTCTTGGATCCCCGACTACTTTGTAGCTTTGGCATATCATGCTCCTTGTGTTCGACTTTGGTAGCTATACCAGGTAAAATGAAATAGCGAGACCGCTACCTTTGCATGATTGTTTGATTTGTGTTTCTGGTGGTTTTCTTTTTCTTGTTGACTTAACTTCGTTGTTCGGATCACAACAACCTTGATTTATACCTTAACCCAAGTAGCCGAGGCTGATCATCAGAATGGCACCGTTGCCAGGGAGCACGACTTAGTAGTCGATTTTCCGTTTTGTGGCTTTCTTTTTCTTCTTTCTGTTTCTTTCCTTTATTTTTCTTTTATTTGTTTCTTTTTATTTTTGTTTGCATTTATTTTTGTTTTTATTTATTTTTATTTTATTTTATTTGTTTTTATTTTTTTGCATTTATTTTCCTTTTATTTTTTTATTTTATTTTCTATTTTTATAATAACTATGGACTGACACATTTTCTGTTTCGACTTTCTTGCGAGGGCCGGACGAGTGAGGGCGGCTATCTTCGGAGAGCCGAGGCACCCGCATGACTTGGAGGCAGCTCGTTTCTGCATCGAGCTGCAAGAGAGCGTACGAGAGGAGGAGCAGAAGTTTGGGAGTCGTAGTTTAGTTTAGACTTAGGTTTAATTTTTGCACTATTATTATTGTAATAACGCAGGACAGACTCACAGACTCTCAGACTTGGTGGTTATCTCGGGGTCTGTTTCGTCGAGCACCGGTGTGCTCGGGGGACCTCTCTGCGATTTTTGTCGATTTAGTTTTTGATCGATTTTTATTTTATTTTGATTCTCGAAGGTTTTGGCCCTTAGATTTAGGAATTTTACTTCCCTTGTGACGTAATTATTTAAGGTCCAACCCTAATTACATATCTGCTCGTATAAATTGTAATTGGACCTTATTAATTAATTCACAAATAAAAAGTTAACCTGGTCACCTGAGGGGTCACGTGCTGCTAGAGGCCATATACAATGCTGACAGGATCCGTTGTGGCGGACACCGATCGACATCAGAGATCAGACCCTGACCCCTCTCGTTGACCTGTTAGTTACTGTTCTTCGCGAGTACAAATTATTTGTCTAAGGCCGATTTCTTTGTGCATCATATAGATAGGTTTATTTCTGCCTTTTAATTTATGCGCGGATCACTCTACATGTAGAGAGCTGGAATCAGGTATGCATCTCTTACTCTACATGCATCATCGTGTTTAGTCGCATTAGCTTTTTCACTTTCTCCCCCAGTTTTTGGACTTAAAATAATCAGGAGAATCAAAAAATTCATTAGGCGTTGTCTGATTTGAAAAATACCTAAAAGTAAAAATCATAAAATTGAGTCTGTTTAAGCATACTTGACCCTAAAAGACACTTCACCTAAAATTCTGTCTTGGGAGAGTAATCCCCTCATTGTATGGTTTGGATGAGCGAGAGAGTGACCTGCACACTAGGCTAGAGCCACATCCAAGCTCTCTTCAGACTAGTGGTCTCGTGTTAGTCGTTCTCCAGTGAGGATCTCTTCGGTCTCTAGTAAAGCGGGTCGCGATATCCTTAACAGAGCGAGTCGATCGGGTAGTCGGTAAACGGTCCGCGACTTGTACTGGCTGGGAAAGATCTAGCCTTGGGATCAGGACAGTCTCCTGGGAGTGTTGAATTCCTAACAATTCGCTTAATCACTCTGAAAGACTGTTTGATCACCTAATAAAATTGACAAGATAAAAGACCAAACCTTTATGGTCATCAACTCTGCGTGAGTAGGTGAATTGGGGGTTTGCTTGCTCGATATTGTGTGCTTTTCCAGATCTCATCTGCCTTCCTCTCCTCCATCTATCTTCTTTTCAGCTATCTATCTTTCTCCCTCCTACCCTCCCTTCATTTTTCTTCTTCTCCCTATCTATCCCTGGATGATGGGTTGCCCTCTTTTCCTGCCAACTCTTGCGGCTTCCCCATCTTATTCCCATCTTTCCACTCCACTCTCAAGGAAGGTCGGAACTCCGACCGACCTTCCATTCTCTCCATCTCTTTCCCATCATTCTTCTGGGCATGATGTGCTGGACGCCCGTAGAGATCAGACCAACCAGATGCGAGACACGGGCAATTTCTTTGCTGGGATGAGAGTGCATTGCAACAACGATCACGGAGAGCATATGCGAGTTTCAGATACCTCCTATGCTAGGATGATAGATGAGCATACATGCCAGGAAGCTCAGCCAGCTTCTACATTCAGTCACTTCATTCTAGATTTGGAGTTCATTCAGAGACTGCCGAAATTTTCAGGGGAGGTGCACGAGGAACCATATCTTCATCTATCTGAGTTTGAGGAGTTCTATGTGACCCAGGTATATTCAGATATCACTTCCGAGGAGCTGATGTTGAAGACCTTCCCATTTTCGCTTCAGGGCAGAGCCATGAGATGGCACAGACGATTGGGAAGGAGATCTGCTATGTGGGGAGAGTTACGCTTAGAGTTTCTACAGAGATATTATCCCCAGCATAGAGCAGATTTGATGCGGTCTTTCATCACAGATTTTTCAGTAGACCCCCAGGAGCCATTGCATGATTCGTGGCAGAGGTTTCTTGATCTCTTGAGGAGATTTCCAGATCATGGACTTTCACCGACCGACCTTATTGAGATCTCCATGAGGGGCATGACCGCTGATCAGATAGCATTGGTGTTACCTCGTGTGGTGGTTCACACCACAGTTCCGAGATTGATTTACTTGCTGCCATCTAGAGAGCACTTTTAGATATTCCATCTTCACGAGATACATTAGTCGGGACAACATATGGGGGTGATGCAGTACAAGTTGGGTGTGACACACTTTATGAGGACACACCTACTACACACCTGATTGAGGACATGGATTCTGTTGTAGTACAAATGATGGATGAGATGGCTGCCACAGTGGATGTTCTGACCCAGAGATTAATCGAGTTCCCGTTAGTCGTCCATCTAGAACTTGAGTCAGTCTCGTACTTTTTATTGAGGAGTCTTGGATATCAGATCTTCTGATGCTCTAGGAGATGGAGGAGCCCATGCTACTACAGTCATCAGTCCAAACGTTTCAGTGTCCATTCCAAGACTACTCATCTTCTACTCTGAAGAGGTACTTCTCTAATTCAGATGGACATCATGACTCAGCCCAGCAGCTAGAGCTCGATGCGGGATACCACTTTGAGATGACAGATATAGATAGTCCCAAATTTGAGCCTTTTCTCCTCCACTTTAATGAGATAGATCCATTTCATGAGGAGCAGATGATAGCCAGCACTGCCGCAACTCGAGGATCAGTTTCAGATACTTCGACAGCTTCCGCATTGTTCACCAGTACCATTTTCTGTTTCTAGATTGTTCAGAGGCAGACTTCAGCTGATGAGGCATTTTGGTTTAAGGAGCGGGTGTTGGACAGTAGCGTAGATTCCCAGTTAGACTCTGATTCCTCTTTCTTTACTAATGATTTTGCCTTACTCCTCGAGGGTTATATGCGGGAGGATGCTGCATGCTCTGTGTACTCGATTTCACTTCCTAGTTGTGCATCCTATCTGTCGGATTATGACACCGAATATCCTGATATTTCTGATTCTAAGTTGTCTCTCCTCGATGACGCTCATGAGGATGAGCCGATCTTGAGATATACGATGATGTTTCTGATATTCCTTCATTCTATGCATCGTATATTGGCTCTTTTTGTGAGTCTCCAGATCTTGATCTTCCAGATCTGTCCGAGACGGTGATTAACGTGGAGTATTCCATGATTGCTCCTTCTTTCTCCACGTTCGACTTCTTCGGATCTCCCATTCCACTCAAATCTGCTCTTGAGCCGATGAGTTCTTTTATGCTACCGGATTACGATGTCATCTTCCCATATCAATGCCCAGTAGCAGACACCTGCCTGATTGCCTACTTGGGTGTCTTCAATTACATTATTGACTTCGTCGTTGTTCATTTACCATGACTCCGACGACAGTACTTCATTCGTCTTACAGATGCCGTCTTGAACCTTGATACTTCATTGTCATAGTCTTTACGCCCAGCTAGGGGTGTAAACTCTAGTGCTTGTTGAGAGGTAACTCAACATTGCCCACTTTATATATACGTGTTTCGTCTTGATTTGTTCCTTGTTTCCTCCATTTTTGTTTTACACCCCAGTCTCGTTTAGGATTATTTATGCTATACTTAGGGTGTACCTTACCCTAAGTATAGGGGGTGTGAGACTTTTGATTTCCTTTTGATTCTTTTCTACCTATGTGTTGTTGCTTATACTTAGGGATATTTTACCCTAAGTATAGGGGAGGTAGACCCTGTACATTCTTCCACTCAGATTTCCCTTTGTGTACAATCTGCTATACTTAGGATTACTTGATCCTAAGTATAGGGGGAAATACCGAGATTCTCTTTCATGTCTATTCTTTCATTCGTCGTTGTAGTATAGTTTTCCTTTTGACTTCCCTATACTAAGCACGAGTTATGTCTTCTTCATCGCTCTTGATTCACTCTGAGGACATCGTTCGAGCTAAGTATAGGGGGGTGTCGTATATATTTCATATATACTTTAGCCATAACTCGTACTTTGTGTGAATATGTTATTAAATAAAATGGCTAAAATTCTTAAAAACCCATAAAAATTTAAAAATTTTCTTGTACATAAAATTCTTTATTGCACATACATATCTATTTACAAAATTATTTTTGTACAAATGTTTGTAAAAATATTTTATGTGTAAAGATTTTGTAAATATTTTAATATCAAAATTATGTATATAGTCCAAAATTATTGTAAAATGTTTGAAAAATAAAAGTTTGCAAAAACCCTTTTGTAAATGTGTGTAAATATTTTGCAAAAGTTCTGTTTCATGCATGCATCCATTCATTCAAACTTTTTTCAAAAAGTTTGCACATTTTCAAAAAAATTGCATAAAAGCATTTTTGCATATATTTGTATAGTTTTTCTGAATCATAGTTGACATTTAAACTAGCCTGGAATTAAATTGAAAAATGGAGCTTGGTTAAGACCTTAGTCCACCTAATGCTAAGAGGAACCTTAGAGGGCTTAGGGTTGAGACTTTTCAGGTTCATGGTGACTTAATTCTTTGAGTCCACTAGGATATGATTATATGTCATCTTGATGAGCCTACGTAGAACACTTAACAACGCACACATGACTCTCACAGACAATGGCTTTACTTGCACCAACACTTTACACCTAACTCTCTACGGATGAGGTGGTGAGGAGGCAGTCATCTTTGGCTTGGGGTAGCATATGAGGGTAGTACTTCTAGGCGGAACCTCTCTTCTTCTTTTGGTGATGGAAGTGCATCTCAACTTGGTCTGGTGGCATTGAGGTCTAAAGACAAGAATTATGGGTTGCAATAATGCTTCAAAAGAGGAATAGTCTACTGGCTCAAGAGGAAAAAGTCCTTATGTGTATATGCTGCACCATGTAGAAATGTTGCACATATGCACATCGAAAAAAAAAGAAAAAAAATGTGCAAAAAGAAAAACTCCAAAAAAGTGGTGGGTCTGAGAGAAAATGAAATACCCACCGGAGTGTTTATAGCCAAATAAAGAAAATCTTATGTTACCCATGCCCATCTCATGAAGCTTGCAGCAGGGAGACTTAGCTACACTGGTTGGGTTCCCTAGGATACATGGCTACACCGGCCATGGTCCATTCTCTTCTTCCTCCTCTTCTTGAGCTAGTTGAACTTGAACTTAGAAGGGAATACCCTAGTCCTCAAGGAAAGAGTTGCCAGACTAGGGCATTAGAGTTACCTTGTTGAGGGAGGTTGTCACTTTGCCATTTCTGAGGTGGGGAGCTACATATCACTTACACCGCACAAGAAAAGATTCAGGGTCATTAGAGTTTGTGTATGTAGACTTGTTCTGATCTGGATTGTTGAGGAGTCTTGACCATAGATTGGTGGAACTTAGAGGGTTTTGAGTTTTAAACCTAAGACCAAATAAGATTCCGATAAACTAATAATCCAAAGGTCTGACTGAGCTCCATGCTTTAATTTATTGAAGATAAGTTTAATAATCAACATTGATTCACCTATTCCTTCTTCTTTTTCTTTCTCTTTTTCACTTCTTTTTCAAATAAGTGTTTGCTAAGGTACTAGCAAAAGTAAAGTATAGGGTGGTGATGAATACTCATTCATCACTCTTTATTCTTTTATTTAGCTACTTATCATGGCAAAACATCATGTATATAGTTGTAAATACAATAAATTATCAATAAGCATGCATTTGTTAATATTTAATAATTAGCATGTATTTGTGCAAAAATAAAAGAATAAAGAATAAAAGAAAAAGAAGGATATTTATAATAAATATTGAGTGACCTCAACCCAAGAGAGGGTCCAGAATGGGCCTGATCGCCAAATAAAATAAGTAGTGAGAGATAGGGCCACTCTACCTCATACCTATTTATCACTCATGTATATAATTTATTTTCACAAAAATAAAAATAAAAATGTGTGTATATTCCCTTGTATATTTTTCTAAAAATAAAACAAAAATTAGAAAAATAAAAATAAAATTCTCTCTACAACCCTGTACATAACACATGTAAATATGTATCATATACCTATTTATTTTACACTTGTAAATAAATAATAAAATAAAATAAAAATTATTTTATATTCTAAATAATTTGTTGTAAATAAATAAAATATAAAATTGGGGGTATTTGTCCAAAAATAAGAAAATAAAAATAAATGTACTTAATACATAGGTATTTTATACCTGTATATAATATAATATATCGTATATATATTAAATTATTTTTCATAAAAATAAATAAAAATCATAGAAAATAGTTTGAAAAATAACAAGTATTTTTTATTTTATAAACTTTTTGAAATAAATTTGTTTGCTATTTGTAATTGAATTTTAAATTATTTTTATGTATCTTTTTTCTTATTGGTCCAGGGCGGACTGCTGACCCCGATCAACTGCCCCCCTGGACCTTTCTTCGCTCGAATCTGGTTTCCACCCGACTCTCTGCTAATTTTCCTGAATTGACCCGAACACAATCCTTGTCACTCCGATGCTCCGATTACCGAGGGACGATCCATGATACACGCCCGATGATTTCATTAGGGATCCGTCCCTCGGATTGCGTGTTCAAGCTCCACGCTTCTCGAATGTTGCTGAATATAAAATCTGCTGGAGCCACATTTTTTTATTCATCTTTGGTCACCCCCTTGTCTCCAGTGACCTCCACCTCAACCCACGAGTGATAGCGTGCGATAGAGGCCGTTGTAGAGAGGATTCGAGCTTGGAAGCCTTAGGTCCGGCGAAGGTTTCATCGTGCTCCACCGCAAGGTGAGCTCTAGCCTCTGGACACATCGAATCATCGAGGTGAAGACCCCCGGAGGTCCCTGACCTTCAGCATAGACGACTTCATTCACTAGGTAACCTAGATTTCTTCTTTCTTGCTTTGGATTCTAGATTTTCGCATTTGGGTCGACTTCCGTTCATTCGACCCCGTTCACTGTGATCGAATCATCCAATCTCCATCCCGACGATCCTATCACCGTCGCCAATCTTCTCTACACCTTCTATACCTAGCCGTTCATCTCATTTTCTAGGAACAAGCTCCCAGGCCCTCTTCCACCGTCGCTTCGCCGGAGGGCCACGCCGTGCCTCATCCTCCACCTAGCTTGCACCGCAGACTTCTCTGCTGCTCTAGAAACCTTCCCTTTGGTGACAACAAACGGAGGAGACCGCTGCAGCCGACGCTCAAGACTCATGGCTGGAGCACCGCCGCGACGAGCCTCCCCCGCCTTCCGCAGCGAGGTTGAGGCGACAACCCCCTTCGACATCACCCCCTTGAGCTCAAGACCCCTTTAGGAACCTCATGTATCCACTTCACCGTTCCTAGCTCCCTTATCTGCTTTAATACTTCATTTGTCGCCTACCGCACCTCCGCCAGCTCCGTCCCACCAGTCGGAGCCTCGTCGTCATCCTCCATCCATTCAGATCGACTCACCCGCCCATCGTCGCCCTTTTTACGCAACCTGATCATATGAATCTTGGTTTTGGTAATCAAGATTAGGCACTAGGTCTCGACCCTCACGTACGCCGGAGACCCCCTTCTCATTCATCGCCATTTCCCTTTGCTTATGGTCCAATAACCCTGACCGGAGCTTTGCTTCGAGTATGAGCTTTGCCTTGCAGGTTGTAGCACGCGTGGAGACCACCCAAATCACTTTCGACTCGCTTCATCAGAGCTCGCCTAGGTCCCAGCCACAATCTAGGAGATCCGACCGTCATCGAACTCATGGGACTCGTTCACCCGACGCGGAGGAGCCACACGAGTCTTTTGCCACCGCCCGATCGTCCACCGGAGCGCCAGATCGTCACCGATGCTCTGGTGAACTTCGCCCAGGTGGAGTTCTTCCTAAGCCTCGCTCTGCCGTTGGATCGTCTCCTTCGACCAGATTCCATCCTCGCCGTCCACTCACAACAGCTGTCAGGTCGTTAGATCTAACATCTAACGACCTCCGTACCGCCCATGTAGCTGACGACTGAAGGTTGTTGGATCTGCCAGCTGGACGCGTCAGAGTCGCACGCCCTCGCCTCCAATCAGCGCCTGCCTCCTGTCCACCCTACGTGCAATGCACACACTGAATGAGTAATTTGCTCAGCCACCCCTGCATTTATTTCCTTTTATCGTTTAGTTTGTAAAATAAAAGTTATACAATGGACCTTTTTGCATCTGTTCCCCCACAGTTTTTTGTATTTACATTTCAGTCCTGTCTGTGTGACCTCACGTGCTTCGTCACGTGTAGTTGTGGGTTAATTGCATGTCATGTCCTGAACTTATCCTCTATTATGCTATGAAAGTATAGTTTTATTATTTGCAGTTATACCCCTATGCATATTGATTAACAGACATGTGCAGATTTGATGTGAATATTGCAGATAGGACCCCGTAGTTTGCATGTGTGTTATTTATAGGTCCAAAAACATGTTTTCATTGCATTTTGGTCCATGTATGTTGTGTGCTTGATTTTTGTTTGAATAAATAACAAATATTGTCCAAAATTCATGAAATTTCGACACATGGCCCCTGCCATGGTGTAGGAATTTCTGTGAATTTTTTGTTTTATTTTGTTGTCATTTATTATTTTTAAAAATTCAAAAATCCTAAAGATTGCTACTGTCTGTTTTTAAAAGGCAATTAAAAATATTAAAAATCCTTGAAAAATTCCAAAAAATTTCTTGTTTCTTATTTGTTGCTTTTATTACTATCCTATTTTTGTTACATTCCCATTTATAAAAACCATAAAAATTTAAAAAGACTAAAAACCTTAGAAAAATCATTAAAAAATCGAAAAAATTCGAAAAATGTGTTTTCTTTTTCATTTATAGTTTCTCATAAAACTGCCGCTTGAATTCTATAGGCATTTTTATTTTAAGTGACTTTAGATTTTGGCTGTACACTGATTAACATTTTTGGGCTTGTTTGATTTTTTTGAAAATTAATTAAAAATCGAGAAAATATAAGAAAATTAACAAAAACAATTGAATATTTGAAAAACCCAAAAATATTTTATTTGAATTTTCTGAGTCTTTTTGATGCTTTAAATAATTATTTGTATGTTAGTTTTTGAGCTCCTTGAGCCTTTTTCTTATTATTAAAAATCATAAAAAAATTGAAAAATTAAAAACCACCATTTCTTTTTATTTTCTTGGATCTCCGACTACTTCGTAGCTTTCACATATTGTGCTCCTTGTGTTCGACCATGGTAGCTATACCAAGTAAAATAAAATAGCGAGACCGCTACCTTTGCTTGATTGTTTGATTTGTGTTTCTGGTGGTCTTCTTTTTCTTATTGACTTAGCTTCGTGGTTCGGGTCGCAACGACCTTGATTTATACCATTACCCAAGTAGCTGAGGTTGGTCATCGGCTCCTCCTCCTCCGCCATCACCAGGCAGAGATGATTGTGCTCCAGTGAAACCTCCTCATCTCCTCCTTGATACATCTCACAGTCTAAAGGTTGGGGAAGCTTTGTGGGAGGTCGGTGAAGCTCTTGAAATGTTGATGGAAGCATGTCAATGCTTATTCTAGGGAAACAATGAGGGTTCATCATAGATTCTCGCTCTAGAACTGACTTTGTTGTGAAGCTCCAACCAGTGATGACGTGGCCTATAAAATAGTTAGGATAGCCGAAGCTTGCTATGTACGAGTGACGTGAGTGAGCTGAGGTTTTGGAGTGGATAGTGAAGATGGAAGCCCAGTTGGGTTCCTCCATCACGGTGGTAGAGGAAAGGGTTCAACATGGTGGATGCCTTCGAGGAAGAAGATGGGTGATCAAAGCGGCTAGCAAAGATGGGGAATATATGATGGAGGCACATGTGTGGTCAATTTAAGGTAAAGATGGAGGTGAACACCTAATTAAATTGTAGAAAAATCGAACAAAAAACAAATAAACAAACGATAACCTAGAGCTTGAAGAGTATCACGAGGTGGAGTGGATGGCTTGGGCTGAGGTTCGAATTGAGCCACTGGTTGTTGCTTAAAGTGTTCAGCCTTAGCACTAAGCTCGAACAACTGCTCATGGAGCGTTGTAGCATGGCCTCCGGCCATGGGTTACACCTGGGATTGTTGTTGTCATGACCTCCATCTATCCTCTGTCTCCCTATCATGGAGAGGAGGAGAAGGCTAGGTGAGATCCCTATCAAGGGTACCCAAGCTGAAGTGGTTGGAGGTAGTGGTTTTGTGGGGGTGGGGGGGGGTGGCGATAGTTGTAGGTTGTGGAGTTCATGTGTTCAACTGCTTCATGGTTGCCCTAGAGTGGAGGACTTGAAGATCAAAAGGCATTAAAATGGAGAGGGTGGTTAGGTCCTCATCAGAGAGTGGTCGGTTGGATGAAAGGTTGTGGGGAGTGGTTGGAAGAAATGAGAGAGGAGAAGTGGGCGGCGAGGTGCCCTTGGGAGAGATAAGATTGTGGAGAAGGAAAAAGAGTCATAGGTCGTTGGATCTGGAGATCCAACAGTCCACGTGGAGGCACAATTGTGCAGCTAGGATCAGATCGATCAACCGGAGATGGATGATGGAAAAGGTGGCAGGATGTCAGAATCAGAACGGGCCATGTGGGTGCTGGAGAGAGTGCCATGTGGCTGAGTAGGAAAAATAGAAAAGAAGAAAAATAAAGGAAAATAAGAAAGAAATAGTTTGGGACTGAATTAGAAAAGGTGTTCACCATGAAAGTTGTAGATCTTGATGAGATCTACAAGTTTCATGTTGAATGAAAAGTAAAAATAGGAAATATATACAAAGATATATTTTTGTAAGCATTTTAAGGAATAAAACACTTATTTCTAACTATTTTTTTTATTTTTAATTTATAGATAATGCCAAAATAAATTTATACAATTATTATCTATTTTTTTGGATTTTAAATAAGAAAATAGAAGGAAATAAACTAATGTTAATTATATACAATAATTAGGGTTGGTTATCTAAAAGGGTTAATTTGTTAATTAAGGTTAATTAAAACTGGATTTTATTGAATGTTCTAAGATAGAAGGATAATAAATGAGAAATATGATGATAAATTCAAGATTTATCACTTTTCGAGACACTCAATCTCGGGCCTCTTTGGAAAACCAGGATAATTTCTCAATTCTTTGACCAGTCAATAAAGTGGTCGAAGGGTATTCTTAAAAACGTTACCATTTAGATCTAAGATATGAGCTACATTGTTGATTTTGTTGTATTATCCATGGAGACCTCAACCTCTGTGGAGCGCACTCCAATCATCTTGGGTCGGCCTTTTCTCGCTGCTGCGAAGGCCGTTCTTGATTATGTATCTAGAAAGATACACGTTCGTTCCCATAACAGGAGCGTTTTGACCAAGATTATCACCATACACACTAATAGTCAGAAACTCACCCCTAATGAGAGCGTATTTGTCTAGCTAGGATCATAGATGTTTGTTATTCCATGGATGATACCTAGACCTGATAATTCCTTTCAAGGGGGAAGACTCGGAAAGCATAGATCTATGTGTTCCCAATTCTTGTGTTTGGCGATGTGTTGATGAGATCTGCAACATCTATACTATAGATACCTTACCACGGACGCAACAAAAGTATAGACTTCCCAGGCTGGACCCGACCTTACTTCTTCCACTAGCAAGTTTGCACCTTTTCATGACCACTGAGGATCTTCACCATGCCAATCTTGATCGGGTTTTCTCAGCTGTTGACCCTGATATTGTTTTGCACCTTTTCATATCCATTCCTCAACGGTTGCACAAGAAGGTAATATCTCTACCTTCTTGATCATTGTACATTCATCACCTTGTATATTCTCGCTTTCATTTCTTTCCTTCCATCCACCATTTCTCTAGTCCTCCTCAATATGTGTGTGACTTGCTTAGGATGTGCTTTATCCTAAGTATAAGGGAGGTGAACGAGTCTAGTGTTCTTTCTTCATTTTGTTTCATCATTCTTGTCATTGATTATGCTTAGGGATCTCTAAACCTAAGAATAGGGGGAGTGATGTGGATTATTCTCTCATCCTTATTTTCTCTCATTTCTTTCGATCCCCTCGCTTGTCTCCTCACCTTTTGATTTATGTGTTATACTTAGGAATCCTTCACCCTAAGTACAGGGGGAGACAAGCCGAGCTATGATCTGTTCATCCTCACCCTCACTCATTCCTATTTTGTATGCAGTCTGCTATACTTATGATTAGTTGATCCTAAGTATATGGGGTAATGATCGTCTTCATACTCTTTATTCAATCATTGTAGTATAGACTTTCCTATACTCAACACGAGTTATATTTTCCTTTTTCTCTTTGAACACTATGAGGACATAGTTCGCGCTAGGTATAGAAGGGTCGTATATATACTATCTATAATGTAGCCATAACTCATACTTTTGTATTTTAAATATATGACTAAAATATACTATATGGGGTAAGGATATACTATTGATCAATTGTAATGAATACACTATAAAAACTTATAAAAAAATTCAAAACTTCCTTGTAAATATAATAAATAAATCGATTTGAAAATCTTTTGCAAATTGATTTGACAAATGATTGGAAAATATCTCGAAAAACCTTTTGAAACAGTTTGGGAAACTTTTGTAAAATCTTTGTAAATACTTGCAAAATTTAGTTTCATTTCTTTGAATAAAATGCTTTGAAAATTCAATTTGCAAATGATTTGGAAAATGATTGGAAAAATATTTTGAAATCTATATATACCTTTGAAAACCTTTGCAAAATGACTTTCGAACTTTGTAAATGTTTATAAACTATTTGTAAAAAATATTTGCAAAATAAAGTTTTCAAAAATTTTGCAAAAATATTTGCATACTTATTTTGAGAACTTGTAGATAATTGTAAAATTCTCGACATATGTATAACTCTTGTATATATAAAACCATGAATAATAACAAATCACTAACTTATGTACAAATTCCTAGTGTAAATTCTACATCTTGTAAATATACACGCACTTCCGTTTAAATCACCTCCCACTAACCTTTATGAAAAATCCCTAAAAACTTCAAAATTTTAAAAACCCATAAAAATTTACAAAATGTTTTAAAAAATTACATAAAAAGTTCAAGACCAAAAATAGCTTCACAAACATTTTTTTCATTACATTTGCATTTTTTGGATTGATGATGACAATTGCACTGGTCGGGAATAAAATCCGAAGATTTGAACTTGTTTGGGCCTTAATCCACTTAATCATAAGAACCTTATAGGAATTGGAAATGAGGCGCTTCAGGTCTACCAGACATATGCCATCATAACTGCATAAGTACAATGTTTAGAAACATACACATGGCTCTTGTGAAAAGTGACCTAACTTGGACATATGCACCTTACACTTATCTCAACTCAATTGAAGTGGTAGAGGGTTCGATTTGCCGGCATGAGACACAAGCGAATGGAAACATATGAAGTCACAATCTATGACCATTGTACCCCAACCCGATCCAGTAGCGATGAGGTCTAAGTACAGGTTGTTGCGAGTTAGAATAAATCTTAAAAAGAGGGATAATCCAGTGTCTAAAGAGGAAAACATCCTTATGTAATTGCTGTTATAAATAATATCAAAAAATATGCAATGTAGACTCCAAAAAAAGTTAGACGGATGAAAATCAAGGAAAAATGCATTCCCTCTAGAGTTATGTATTCAATAGGCAAGCTTGTGCTTCAAAGTAAAAAAATACATGTGATCTTGCAGCTGGATGACTTGGCTACACTGGTCAAGCATCCTAGGATAGGTAGCTACATCGGCTACTGTCCATTCTCTTCTCCACCTCCTCTTCTTGAGTTGGTTACACTTGAACTTAGAAGGGAAGACCCCGCTCATCGAGGAAAGAGTTGTTGTATTGGAGAATCAAGGTCATCATGTTGGAGAAGACTATCTCTTTGCCGCTTCATTCGAGAGGAGCTACATATCACTTACACCATAGAAGATAGACTCATAGTCATAAGGGACTGCATACGAGGTAGACTTGTTCTGACCTGACTTTTGAGGAGACATGGATAGAGTTTTGCAGCTCTTGGAGGCTTTTGAGTTTCAAGTCCGATTCCCAAAAGGTTCCAACGAAACTTAAATTCCTAAAGGTTTGACTGAGCTCCAAACTTTGATTTTATAAAGATAAGTTTAAAATTTAAAATCAATCCAAGTTCTTTCCTTTTTCTTTTCTTTTCATGCACTCATTGTCATAAGTGTTTGCTAGGTACTAGCAAAGGCAAATATAGGGGGGGGGGATGATGAATCTTCATTTTATCACCTTTGTTCTTTCATTTTGGCCTTAAATACTCAGTTAATTGCTTGTAAATAGCACTAATTTGTACAAAATAACACTCAATAATTGACACTTAAATACTGTATAAATATATGTATTTAATTCCAAAATAAAATAATAAAGGAAATAAAAGAAAAAGAAATGAAGTGTTAAAGATATAGAATGACCCTAGACCATGAGACCAGGTCCATACTGACTTTGTCAATAACGAATAAAGTAGGGAGAGATAGAGTGATTAATTGTACATATATACACACAAAAACCCTATTTCTATTCATCAATAAATAGCCTTTTGGATCCTATCTTATTTTCCTTTTTACACATGTCAAATAATACAATCCTCAACATTAAACTTTTACATAAAAAATAAATAAAAATACAAATTAATTATACAGAAAAAATTACACAATATCATTGGGACACTCGGGAGAAAAGGTTGTAAACAAAGCTTCACAGACTTGTATCTCCTCCATACAAACTCAAAATTCACAAGACTGACCTTTATCGTTCATAAAATTTAATTATCTATCTAATGAAGGTGGTTTCATTTAAAATGGAGTGACGATGCAAAAGTCAACTTTTGGGTCCCTATTGTACTATGAACCTATATGATTTATTTAATATATTCATTCTATATATTTTTATATTTCTTATATTTTTAAATAATTGTAAATAATATTTGAAATACATTTAAAGAATAAAAACAAAAAAAATATGAAAAATTCATTAAAATAAATGATGCAAGACAATATATATACTATACCTATAGAATATACACTTATATTTATTTAAATATATAAATAAAATCAGAAAAATGAAATAAAAATATGTAAATATGTATTTAAATATACTTTAAATATTCAAAATACATGTATACAATAATAAAATACAAAATAAAAATAAAATACCCCAAATACATGTTAACATATACCTATATATCTGCATGTAAATATTAACGCCTTATAAATAATATTATAAAATAAATAAAAATATCCTAAATTGTACATAAATGAGAAATATTTTTTTGTTTTGATCTTAAATAAATAAAATCCTTTATATTTTTAATCCATTTAATAAAGGATTTAATCCTTTTAATTTTCTGGTTGGTCCACGTGGACCAACCAGAATGCTTGGACTGTTGACCTCCGGTCAACAATCCTTTCCACCGTCGCTTGTTGTGTTAGACTCATGGTAGGCCATCTTTCTCCCATTTTTTAGCCATGATCCAAGGCTCGAAACACCTTGGTTCCTTCACCGAACCTCTTTCCCTCACCTTCCTCCATCATGCTAGCTTGATAACTTCCACCAACTTCTTCTGAATTTCACATAATCACCGAGCCCCTTCTCCCAAAAATCAAGTCTATAAATAAACCCTATGCCTGAAATTTTTTATTTTGATGCCATTTCATCCCCATAATCCAAATAGGAACTACTTGAGTCAAGTTCTTGGAAATAGCTTGAACTTCTCAACCCTTATCAACGTGGAAAAGGAAGAGATTTGGAGGTCTGCCATCGACAGAAGCTTGCTCCGATAAAGGCATTCTGCTCCTTGGCTCCGATTAGGTAGAGCTGCTAGTTTTAGATTTTAATTATTGCATTTCCTTCTTGAATCGTGGTGTTGCTTTTAATTTCAGCAATTAAGTCCAAGGTTAGGTTAATTTCTCGATTGTCTGATCGCTGGAGCTTTGGCTGCAAATCACCGTGAATCCTTCAGTGTTTCGACTCACCTCCATCCCCTCTTTAGATCCTATCGTATTCTCCATCTTTCGACAAAATTTCCCCCTTGATTCCACAAGAACCAAGGTCCGTCAAAGCTCATCCTCTACATCCATCAGATCTCCATTGCTCCCTTCATTCCCCTGTTATTCCAACTTCAAATTTGGTCGAGGCACTTTGTCTCGAGCCAAGGACAATTTCTGTGCAGGTACAAAGCTCTAAAAGACACCATGGAATCGACATGAGACATCTACTCCTGGTCAATGAGAATAGCGAGACCCCTAGGTCTTCATCGATGGGACCTGGTAGCCATTGGAGGGCACCTGTAGAAGCAGCAAGCTTTCAGGAAGCAGTAACACTAGTTGGTGGAAATAGTGATCGGAGACACATGGATTAACGATCGAAGCAACCCTCCTCTATTGTTCTTATCTATTCTTGCTGTCTTTCTCCCTGCTGTTGGATCGAAGACACTACCTAGATCTAATCTGGGTCTTCTAAATTAAGCGAATTATTACACCCTCTCCGCCACTGGATCGTTCTAAGTGAAGCCACGTGGAGCTCCCTTAGCTGCTGGATAGGGTGCTTTAGTGGGTAAATTATAGAACCCTTTGCCTATTTTTTGTATTTACATTTAGGTCATATAAATACAAAGTTTAGTTTAAATATTATGTAAATATTACAGTAGACCCCCCGAACTTCGTTCTAATTACCTATAGGTCCCTTGCCAGCTCATCTCATGTGGTATCCTATGTGGGGCAGGTAAATTTTGCACCTATTCCCGGACCGAGTTTAGGTGTTTAATTTTAGTCTTTAAATTTGTAAATTAAGTGTTCAGTTTTGGGGATTTATAGGTAAATCCAAGGTGGGATTCACAGGAGCAGCCTTGGATGGTTCAACGTGTTGACCACACTGATACTGGGAATGGTGTGGAGGCTGCAAGTAGGAATGCTGAGAATTATACTAGGGAGAAGGGTGGTGCTGTTGATAGTGTCGAGGAGGCTGGCACTTATAAGGAACAACCAAGTACTGCTGATTCCGCTAGAATGTTCGGTATTGCGGTTGTTGGTACTGATTCTGTCTCCAATTACCATGGTACGAGGGAGACAATTGATTGTGCCGAGGCTGGTTCTAGATAGATCCCCCTCCTCGTTGTTGTGTGAATGGACAGTTGCTTATAGATTGGCCATGTTTTTGTCCGTCAGGATGAGCCAGTTGTGCATCTTTGCTCCATACACCATTCACCTCCTGAATGAGAGGCGGTGGAGGAGAACATTGATCTGGTAAGATCTGGAGCTCGGGTTGGTAGACAACAAGCTACTGCTACGGTTGTTGGGGCGATGTATGCCCGGGGGTTTGCACATGATAAACATGTTGAACCGTTGGCTGAGAGGGACTCTGCTGAGGAGGTTGAAGCGATGAGGGCTCCTTTGTCTTAGCAGGAGTCGAAGTCGATGCAGACATGGACTGACATGCGCTAATGATACTCACCAGCATCTCCAACTCCTTGATGATCTGATCCACTTTTTCCATGCGCTGGGTCCTCTGTTTTGTCACAGAAAACTTCTCGAGGTCCTTCGATTATTTCTCAATGATATCCACCTTAGACAGATGGCTCCCTATGATGCTCAAGTTGGAGCTCTCATCCCTGTCCAGCTCATGAGAAGTCATAATATGAGTCAACACACAGATAGTAGACATCCAACCAACCTTAGTAGCATTACCCTATAAGGTAGTTCGTAATTTTTTTATGCATTTCCTTTCCAGCTGATGTACATGTAAAATGTAATAGTGGGACAATGTACCATGTAAACTTATTTTGTGAATGAAAAAATGTTGAAATACTTCTTTCTTAATAAATTTAATTGTAGTTTATTTCTGAATATTTGATGGGATTATTGAATAAACTATTGTTGAGTAACCAGATCTGTATATAGGAGTACGTGACGACCCAGAAATGGGGCCGTTACATTTTCATATAAGAGCTTCATTACGACAGTAAGTTATTCAGTAATTTATAACTATGAACATTATTCATAACCTAGGGGTGTATTAAGACCCTTTCATCTTAATAATTGGCTGCAGTACCATTCACAAGTCATTGTCCCCTATATACATTACGCTAAGATGCATAGGACCTAACCTTTGGTCATGATTCATCCCAGGATCATGGCAGACTAAGATGTGTCTAGGTAATTAGCAGCTATGATAGCAATGCTCCAAGAGATGGGTCAAAGACAACTAGCATTATAGTAGAGACTCAACACTAGGATGAGAAATCCAAGACATCCAGACCTATGAATGCTAGAGCTAAGGGTTCTTTTCACCCTTCTTAGGAAGAATCTAGCTACATAACTCCATGGAGTAGGCTCCTACTCCAGTTAGAGGAGCCATGGAGTAGGCCTCCTTAGGCAGCAAAAAAATTCCTTGAATCCTACCATAAAAATAAGATACCAGTAGAAGTACAACAATCCTATCTGGTCAAGGGATCAGGCGAACAAGTATTTATAATCTGAAAAATTCTAGATAATTGTGTAGTACAGATAACATTCCTTCTACTTATTAAAATGTATGACTTTGATCTCATCTTAGGGATGGACTTGCTAGAAGGGCATCATGCATGCTTGATTATTTCTAGAAGACAATAACTTTTCACATTCCTAACTCGATAGAGTTCCAATTTATTGAAAAGACATCCGGTGATGATGTCAAATACATCTCTACTCTGAAGGCATAACCGTTTATAGTAAGGGTGACAAGGTTATTTAGCTTATGTTTCCACTACATCAGGTCAGACAGAACAATAGAAGATACACATATAATGTGTGAGTTTCTTGATGTATTTCTAGATGAACTACCTTGATTACAACACGAGAAAGAGATCAAATTTGAAATCTCTCTCACACCTAATACTCAACCTATTTCTATCCCTCCGTATATGATGGCACCATCTGAGTTAATTCTAAAGATATAGTTATAAGAACTACTAGACAGAGGATTCATTCGTCTCATTACTTCACCATGGGATGCACATGTCTTCTTTGTGATGAAGAAGGATGGGTCAATGTGGTTGTGCATTGACTATAGACATCTAAATAAGAGGATAGTAAAGAACAAGTATCCTCTACCAAGAGTAGATGATCTCTTTGATCAGTTGCAGGGTTCAACTATGTTTTCCAAGATTGACTTAATATCTAGATACCATCAGTTGAAAATAAAAGATGTGGATATTCCCAAGACAACCTTTTGCACTAGATACATACATTATGAATTTTTAGTTATGCCATTTGGAATGACAAATGCCCCACCAACCTTCATGGATCTCATGAATAGATTATTCAGGGAATTCCTAGATCACTTTGTAATATTCTTCGTTGATGACGTGCTTATTTACTCCAAGGATAAGTACTAGCATGAACACCATCTTTAGCAGGCACTTGAAACACTAAGAAAGAACAAACTATATGCTAAATATAACAAACGTGACTTCTGTCTATTTAAAGTATCTTTCTTAGGCCATGCTATTTCTGGGGTAGACATGTCAGTTGATCCTACGAAGATTAGTGCAGTGATGAGTTGAGAATGCTCGAAGACTGTCACAGAAATATGATCATTTATGAGTCTAAGTAGGTATTATAGAAGATTTGCGAAGGATTTTTCACGAATAGCATTACCAATGACTAGGCTGACTCAGAAGGAAGTCCCATTCATATGGTCTGATGCATGTGAAACCAGTTTTTAAATATTGAAAGAATACCTAACATCTGCACCTATCATTACTCTACACTATGGTACTGAAGGGTTTACAGTGTACACTGATGCATCTGAAGGACTTGGGGAAGTTCTTATGCAACATGGCAAAGTAGTTGCTTACGCATCACAACAACTCAAGGCACATGAGAGAAACTACCTGACACATGACATTGAACTAGCTGTTGCAGTTTTATCTTTGAAGATACAGAGACATTACCTCTATGGTATTACTTTTGAGATCTTCAATGATCATAAAAGTTTGAAATACTGTTTGAGCAGAAAGAGTCAATATGAGACGCACGGTGATTAAAGATGTTTAAAGACTTTGATTGCATCATCTCTTAGCATCCCAGTAAGGGACATGTTGTATCAGATGCCCTTAAGAGAAGAACTTATGCACATGGATTGGTGAGTGTTATCCACTTCTGGGGTTTACTATCAACACTGAGTGAATGGAAACCATTTGATATTCATAAATACATACCAGAGATATGAAATACAATAAAGAAAGGATAGGAGGATGACCCAATCCTTAAAGACTTGAGACCAAAACTTGAGAAGAATGAGATAGAGGGATTAGATATACAAGATGAGTTACTGCATAACCATCACAGACTTTGTGTACCAAACATACCAGAGTTGAGGAATACACGAAGCACATTGCTCTAGATTATCTATTCATCCTGGAATCACAAAGATGTATAAGAATTTTCATTCGCACTGTTAGTGGTCAAGAATGAAGAACGATGTTGTTGAGTTGGTAAACTCATGTTTCACCAGACATCAGGTAAAGGCTTCACATCAAAAGCCACCAAGACTGTGACAACCTCTCCCTATCCCTGAATGAAAATGGGAAAGCATTTCCATGGACTTTGGTACCGGGTTACCTCAAACGACCCATAGTAAAAATAGTATATGTGTTATAATAGATAGTTAGACCAAGGTAGCATACTTTATTCCAATAAGCTTATCTTCTACTCCAGACTAGCTTATTGAGTTATATATTACACATATAATTTGTCTCAATGGCATTCCAAAGGAGGTAGTTTCCGATCGAGATTCACGATTCACCTCACACTACTATGAGAACTTCATGAAAGCCTTAGGCACACAGTTATGCTTGAGCACAATATATCATCTACAAAAAGAAGGTCAGAACGTACTATTCAGACTCTAGACGATATGTTATGAGCATATGCCTTAGAATGGAAGGAATCATGGATTAAACAGTTGCCTCTTACAAAATTGACCAACAACAATAATTACCATGCAAATATTGGCATAGCACCATTTGAAGCATTATATGTACGTAGGTGTACTACTCCTCTATGTTGGCAAGAGGTCAGAATGAAGAACATTTACGATTCAGATAGACTCAAGGAGACATGGGAAGCTGTGGAGCTTGCTCGAAAAATATTAATAACTGGTCAGAGTCATCAGAAAAAATATAGTGATACCGAGAGAAAGATATTGAGTTTGGGGTGCGTGACATTGTATTCCTTAAAGTATCACCTATGAAGGGAATTTATAGGTTTGACTTGCGTGGAAAGTTGGCATCCAGGTTCATAGATCCCTTTGAAATTATTTAGCGGAATGGGAATGTTGCATATAGACTTGCACTCCCTCCAAATCTTCATTAATACATGTTGTTTTCATGTATCAATCTGAGAAAGTATATTAAGGATCCTGAGTATAAGATAAGCTATGATGATCGCATGTTGAACCATACTTGACATGCTTAGAAATACCAATGCAAATACTAGATAGGGATATCAAGAAATTAAGGAATATTGAGGTGCCTACAGTTAAAATATTATGACAGAACCAAGACTTTGAAGAAGCCACATGCGAACTTGAGGTAGAAATGAGAGACAAATGCCCATATTTGTTTGAATGATAACATTATGTATTGTGTATATCTTCATTATAAATGAGATGATGTTCATTCTATTTAAGGTTGTTATGCATGGACTTCAGCTCTCGAGGACGAGACTTCCTTTAAGGTTGTTATAATTGGAAAGCCTTGAACTTGGCCTCTCTCGGATCCTACATCATAAGATCCGACTCGTCATAAGGAAACCAATAGATTTCATTTCGTGTGAATCAGACTTCGTTTCGAATTGTTATGATTTTTGGAAGAAAGAGAAGTAAGGAGGTTTAAGTCATTAACCCTTAATGAATGTCATTGAGACTAATTAGTCATGACTTAGTAAACTAATGATAGATTAATGACTACTAATCATCATTAGCAAACACTAATCAGATGTACGCAAAAGTTAATCTAAGTCATGGAAGTTAAATCGTAATTAGTGAAAGTTAATCACGATTAGCACTAATTAAGCATCATTAGCAAATCTTGAAGATCATGGAGGGTTATAACTTAAGTATTAAGTTTTGGATAAGTTTTGGCCAAACATGGGTTGCCAACCACAGTTATGGGTTAAACCATGGTTTACTAACCATGGTTAGCAGTTTTTTGAATCCTATAAATAGCCCCCCATTCATTCTTTACGATTTCTACTACGACCACTACTTGAGGGCCAGGTCGAGAGGGCGGGAGGAGGAGAGGGAGGCAGGGAAGGAACGCTAGCGAATCACTACTAGAAGAACGAGGAGGAGGATGGTGCAATCCTTTCCTAGTTGGCTTCATATAGGAGGTAAGTGGCTCTAATTTAAGATAATTTTTCGACTCATCTTCTTTTTCAATTGTTTGGTGTTGTGGTTCGAGGAGAAATCTGAGCATAGACCTTCTCGAGTGCGGGAGGCTTCACCGTCAGTGAGCATAAGAGTTCTACGGATGACTCACTCACCCTTGACAAGAGACTTGCCAATTTTGCAGTTGTTATCATTTTTATAGTTATTTGATGGAGGAATCTGTGTAACACCTTACTTAGGTGTGCGCGGCTGGGCAGTTAGTGAACCCAATGATTCTTCACACGTTTCACTCGCGTAAGATGTGTGGTGTCTACCAATTCTCCATAGTTTGCAGTTTTATTATATTCTTTCTGTTTCATTGTTCTTTTCCTCTCGATAATTTTATTGAGGAAACTCTTTCCTTTTTTCTTTTGAAATATGTCCTGATATAAGAGGAAACTCTATCGAAGTTTTCATAGAAATATGTCCTGATATAAGAGGAAACTTTGCCGAAATTTTCATAGAAATATGTCTCAATATAAGGGAAAACTCTGCCAAAATTTTCCAATAAATATCAACCCTATAAGGGGAAGCTCTGCTGAAATTACGAGAGAAAATATATTCTTCGTATTCTTCGTTCGTTCTACGAGTTCTTGGTGCGTTCTTAGTGTTATTGACACGAAAGTGAAATTCGATCGCTTCTGGAGCTGTAAATCACCCTTTCTAAAAACAAATCACGACAAAGTACTAGATATGTGAGAGAGAGCTTGATTAGGTCACAAATTCCTTCCTCCTACTATTTGATTTTCAAGTCAAACTGGATAAAAATTTATATTTATCTTGCTCTATATTTTGAAGAATGCTTTAATGTTTGTTTCATGATTTACCATAAAATAATTGCTAAGATAGAGTTGGTGTAATGAATAATCCTTGATGTTGCTATGATTTATGTGCAATATTACACTGATATTAGATAAAAATGGACTTGACATAAATGGGATGCAGCTTCGATGTGTGTTCTATCTTATACGATAAGGATTACTTGGAGTAGATACTAGAGGTCAGGCATGCAACCTTTAAGTTTGTCAGAAGAACATCCGTATTGTCAGACCATACTTGGATAGTACACAGTTGCCATGTTATGATAAGTGTGAACAAAATGAATGAATGATTTGCACCGTGTGGTACTCAGCTGCCATTAGGCGGATTGACTAACTGAAGATGTGGTTGTGCCATGTGGAGGCATTGGTGGTTGGATAACGGTTGGGTCACGATAACATGTATTTAAGCCATTGGTATATGTGGTTAAAGGTTAGCATGTGATTTTAAGCTACCGGGTCCTCGTGGATGGTGTGCTTCTTTGTTTGTCAGGCTGAGGGTTTGAAGCCTTGGTTAATAAAAGAAAAGAAAACTGTCAGAGTAGTATTGGAGGATTGGTTGAGGCGACGTACGACGACATAAGCTCACCAGATCAATGCAATCTCCAATCGCGAAGTGTCCACAACTTCGGAGTCCATGAGTGGTGAGGTAAATTCTCCGAACTAATCCTTGACATGGAACAGAATGATGGCCTAAACTAATGAGAAGAAATGAAACTTTTTGGTATAACAAGTTTTGCTAATCTACATTACTTCTTTACTTTTCTCTTCTTCATTACTTAGCACTCAGTAATCATTGTCCCATGATTTCTGGAAACCCAACATGTATCATAGAGTCATCACAGGGACAATAGCCATCCAACCAAACTTAGTAGCATCACACTATACGGTAGTTGATAATATTTTTATGCATTTCCTTTCCAGCTGATGTACATGTAAATTGCTATAGTGGGACAATGTACCATGTAAAATTTATTTTGTGAATGAAAAATGTTCAAATACTTCTTTCTTAATAATTTTAATGGCAGACTGTTTCTAAATGTCACTTGAGATTATTGAATAAATTATTGCTGAGTAATCAGATTAGGATATGGGAGGATGTGACAACCTGGAAATGGGGTCGTGACACTCATACCTAGGGATTTCTTGCATTAAGTGTATGGGGAGTGATGTTGTCCATTAACTCATCTTTATTTTTATTTGATTTATTTAATTTCTTTCAATCCCCTCACTTGTCTTCTCACTTGTTGATATTTTATCTATGTTTAGGGATATTTTACCCTAAGTATAGGAGGAAACATACCAAGCTGTTGATTTGCTCATTCTAACTCTCGATCATCCCCACTCTGTCTACAGTCTGTTATACTTAGGATTAGTTGATCCTAAGTATATATACTCAGCACGAGTTATGTCTTCCTTTTTCTCTTTGAGTACTATGAGGACATAATTCACACTAAGTATGGGGGAGTCGTATATGAGTTGTATATACTTCAACCATAACTTGTACTTCTGTACTTTCAATAATATAGCTAATATACTATATTAGGAAAGGGTATACAATAAATCAACTATAAAGAATACAATTCAAATATGTATAAAGTTTTTCAAAATACTTTGATAAATAAACTAGTTTAAAATATTTTGCAAAATGATTTGAAAAATGGTTGTAAATTGTCTTGAAAAATCTTTTGAAACCATTTGGAAAATCTTTGTAAAATGTTTTCAAACATTTGTGAAAACATTTTTAAATATTTGCAAAAAAGGTTTTTTGTTTTATCTGTTTTAGTAAACTTTCTTGAAAATTACTTTGTAAATGATTTGGAAAATGGTTGGAAAAATATTTGGAAAAATCTATGTACCTTTGAAAAATCTTTGCAAAATGATTTTCAAACTTTCTAGATGTTTGTAAAGTATTTGTAAAAATTATTTACAAAATAAAGTTTTCTAAATGTTTGTAAAAATATTTTCAAACTATTTTGAGAGCTTTTCATATAATTGTAGCAAATAACGACTTTCATAAAATTCTTATAAAGCATGTATATACATAAACTTGTGTATAACAACTGACACTTAACTTATGTACAAACACCCAGTGTAAAATCTACACCCAATTCTTGTAAATATGCACACAATCCTGTATAAATATCTGTACATACACCATTCACTAACCTTTATTAAAAAACCCTAAATATTTCAAAATGTTTAAATAGCTATAAAAATTTGCAAAAAAATTCAAAAAGTGATAAATAAATGTGCAAAAATTTTTCAAAAACCCTTAAAAAGTTCAAAATCAGAAAATTATTTCACAAAAATATTTTATTTTATTTCATTTGTGGAATGATGATGATAATTGAACAAGTTTAAATAAAGTCTAAAGATTGGAGCTTGGATTAGATCTTAATCCACTTAATTTTAAAGGAACCCATTAAGGACTATAATTAAGACACTTCATGTCACTTTGACTTAATTCTTTAGGTTATATGACACTGTGTTCATGAGTAAATCAATATGTCTAACTAGAACCTTTCATGTCATCCGTATGACTCTTGACACAATGGCTTGACTTGAGACCTTGCACTTAACACATAGCTCAACTCAAATGGATTATTGAAATATCTTGGAGTCTAAGTTGGGACTATACTAGGCTACTTCGTCAAGGGTGTCTTAGGAACCATTCTTGTGGACTATCTAAATTGATACTTCAGCCCTCTGTTCTTCTGATAGTATGGACATCTAACGATTAGAGGATATATTGAAATAAAGCTTCGGATGAGGAATGGTCTGCTGGCATAATTTTTCTAAGAGCTTAAAACATGGGCGGAATAAAAGATTTTATATCCATCGGGGCAAAACAAGAATGCAGAGCAATGCCAGATAAAAACATATCCAAAAAGAAGCCTACACCAAAAAAATTATAAGCTTCCTAAAAAGGCATGCTTCTTGGTTAATACTTGGTCACACTAGTTGAGCTTCACAAGGAAATGTGACTCCACAGGTATATTTCCACTTCTTTCCTCCTTCTTTTAGCTTTCTCCCACCATCATTGTAAACTATCACACAACTGAATTTAGAAGAAAATATCCATCTCCCCGAGGTCGAGTTTTTTTTTTGAATCCAAAAAAGGGGGAACACGCAGAGTTGTTCACCCCATTAATTATATTTAAAAAATACTTATAACAACCAGGACTCGAGGAGAGTCCAAGAGCAATGGACTACATTTTCAACATAGAACCTCTCCGCACGGAAGATTACACTATTTCTGGTAAGCCAAATAGCCCATAAACCTGCAATTGGTGCCAATCTCTCAGGATTTGGACGAAAACTTGAGTTGAGGAGAGATTCCCAGAACGACGTCATGTTGCCATAATCAACCCAAATCACATTCATCATCTGCCAGAAGACTTTCGTCTTTTCACAACCCAGGAACAGGTGTTCAGCGGATTCCAGGTTAGAACTGCACAGAACACATGAGTTATCCTCATAACCAAATAAGTAGGCCCGCATCTCCCTCGTAAGGAGCCTGTCATGTCTTAGGAGCCATAAGAATATTCTAATGCCTGTCGGTATCTTCAGTTCCCAAATCATTCTGCAGACCATAACAAGGTCCTCCTGAAGCTGCATTGTTCCCTTGATCAACTTGGAGTAGGCCTTCTTGACAGAGAAATCACCTTCTCTCCAAACCCAGTGGTCATTACCAATGTTGGGACCTTCAGTCCTAGATAGAGATTCCATCAAGTCTTGATAATCTTGCATTCGTCATTCAGAGAGGGCACCGGTGAAAGTAAGTCTCCAAGCCCCATCCTCCCACAAGTCAGCCACATGAGCACTTTTTTTCTCCGCTAGAGCAAATAAACATGGGAAACGGGTCGCCAGAGGTCCACTATTCATCCAGTCATCTTTCCAGAATAAGAAATTACAACCATCACCTAAGCGTGGACGCAAGAGAAGAGGAAGATCGGAGATAATAGCTCTAATACCCTTCCATAAAGACGTCTCAAACCTAAGGTGATGAAAACCACTAACAGAGCGCACATCGATCCCATAGATGCTGCGAATGAGTCTACTACAGATGTCCTTTTTTTCACTCCAAATTCTCGCGACCCATTTTAGTAGAAGTGCATGGTTCATAAGATCCAATCTCATAACACCAAGCCCCCCATCCTCCTTTGGCAACGTAACAGTCTGCCAATCTACAAGATGTAGAGCATGTCCATCACCTAATCCCCGAGGTCAAGTTACAAGAGGAAAAGACTACTTGATAGTTCAACCATTTATCTAGGAAGAGCTAACCCAATTCACACACATGGTACCTGTCATTTCAAGGTAACAAGAGTATACATCTGAAAAGATGATTCTAAGCAGGCTATTGAGTTGTACTGGATATAGGAGCATGGTACCTTAGGGTTGTTGAGTCACAATTCCTAACTTAAATGTGGTTCCAACACACTTAGAATCTAAATGTCTTAACTGAGCTCCAAACCTTGATTTTACGAAGATAAGTTTAAGAGTCAAAATTATTCTAAGTTCTTTCTTTTTCTTTCTTTATTATGCACTCATTATCATAGGTGTTTGTTAGGGACTAACAAAGGCAAGTATAGGGAGTGATGAGTCTCCATTAGTCACTTTTATTATTTCATTTTGACCTTAAATCTCTAGTTAAATGCATGAATATAGAAATAATATGTACGAGTAAACATTCATTATTTACCTTATAAATATTGTGTAAGTACATGTATTTAATTCCAAAATAAAAGAACAAAGGAAAGAAAATAAAAATAAATGAAGTATTGCAAATACTGAATGACCATAAATCCTGAGACGAAGTCAATATTGACTTGATCGACAAGGAATAAAGTAGGAAGAGATAAGGCTAATTAATTTTACAGAACTATTATTCAAAATCCTAATTCAATACTTAATAAATAATAATTTTTACCCTATTTTATTTCTCATTTTATACACCTCAAATAATAAAACCTTCAACATGAAACTTGTAAATAAAAAACATATAGAAAAATACAAAAATAATTGCACCTAAAAATAACACACAATATGACTGGGACACACAGAGGAAACGGCCGTAAACAAAACTTCATAGACTAATAACTCCTCCATACCAGCTCAAAATTGACCAAACTTACCTTTATTATTCTTAAAATTAAATTATCTATCTAATGAAGGTGGTTTCATTAAATTTGGAGCTAAGATGTGAAAGTCAGCTTTTTGGGTCCTTATTGTACTATATACTTGATTATTTTATACAATATATTTATTCTTTATATTTTTGCCTTTTATATATTATATACTTGTATATATTATTTGAAATATATGAAAAATATAAACATAAAATAAAAGAATGAAAATCTCATCAAAATAAATAATGAAATACAATATATATGTATACTAGACCTATGATATGAATACCTCTATTTCTTTAAGTACATAGGTAAAATCAGAAAAATAAAATAAAAAGATGTAAATATGTACTTTAATATATTACAAATACATAAAATATGTATATACAATAATAAAATACAAAATAAAAATAAAATACCTAAAATACTTATATATATATATATATATGTAAAAATTAGCACCTAATAAATCATGTTGAAAAAATAAGTAAAAATGCCAATAAAATAATCCATAAAATAAAAAACAATTTTGATGTTTGTATTTTATTTTATACACTCATTTATATTTTCAAACAAATTAATAAGAGATTTATTCCTTTGGAATTTTCTTGTTGGTCCACGTGGACCAACCAAAAGCCTTGGATAGTTGACCTCTGATCAACTATCCTCTCTTCCAACTATCCCTTGCTCTCCTCTTCTCCCCATTTCACTCTTCCGCCTCATCTCCTCAACTCGTGATTTCTTCATCTAACACCTTCCCCTCACTCCCCTCCATCTCGCTAGCCATCTAGAATCCACTACCTCCCTCTGCATCACACATAATCGATCGCCCCCTTTCCCCCCAAAGCCACACCTATGCATATGTCCATCTTACCATTTTTGAGTTTTAATATATTTATCACTTAGTAGGTTTCCATACCAAGGCTCAATCCAATCAAGTCCGTAGCCTCTACCAATTTCGCCATATCCCCCATTGGTTTGAGACCCAGATTTCGTTCGTTGTATTGTGATCCCACTCACTTCTTTTATTTATCTTGAAGCTATTGAATTAATTAAATACTAATTCTTATCTTATATCAAAAAAGTATATACTACTATTTTTTATCCATATCCCTATTCTCTCGTTTCATCTCTATTGAATTAAATAACCTATATTTCATTTCTTTTTGTTCCAATCGAAAATGATTTTATCACTGATGTATCCACAATTCAATATGAATAGATATATCTCACATTTAATTTATATGATGTACTTCCTATTTGCATTTTTACATCCTAATTTGGAATAGCTAATTGATTGAAGGAATACAATCAAGTCTAATTTGATAGCGGGGCAAGCTCTTCTATTCTGGTTCATGGTTTCTCTTGGCTATATGGTTTATCCGGGGGGAGATCGAGCTTCAAGAAATAGTGAACGGTCTTATCAATACACAAATGTATAACTCCCCGGGAATTTCAATTGCGCTTATATCCATCACTGTAGGAATTGGGTTCAAGCTTTCCCCAGTCCCTTTTCATCAATGGACTCCTGACGTATACGAAGGAGTGCGGTTTGTTCGACAAATTCCTCTACCTCTATATCTATCTCTGAGATGTTTCGATTTTTCAAAACTCCATAGACATGCAGAAGAAAAATGCTATCCCCACTCGGACCAAGACATAACTTTTACCAAAAGTTTATTGTGATCTTTTTGTTCAAATAACAATTAAGGTGAAGCAGGGTCAGGAACAACGAATCTCTTTATGATAAACGGATCCATTTTGCAAGTTCATTATTACGGGTAGTTCCTACGAAGGATCAGACTAATGACGTATACAATACTTGAATTATCAATGTAGATGCTACATAGTTGATTCTCATCCTTCACAGACAGAGACTACGAGTGTAATAGGAGCATCCGTCGACAAAAGGATCACCCTAAGATGATCATCTCATGGCTATTGAGAACGAATCAAATCAGATGGTTCTATTTTTCAATCCCTTTGACTTGCTCCTACGCAATCAAGATCGACAAGATTGAAAAATTCAGTCATTCACAACCACTGATGAAGGATTCCTCGAAAAGTTAAGGATTAGTAATCCTTTTTAGTGTCACTCTATCTCGGTAGGACATGGATTTCTATTACTATTAAATTAATAAATGATGGGGTTACCACTATCCCTTTTTTGTAGTGATGAATCTTGTATGTGTTCCTAAGAAAAGAAATTTGTCCATTTCATTTTTCGAGGTATCAAAGGGGCATGGAAACACATAGAATAGAACTCTTGAATGGAAATTGAAAAGAGATGTAGCTCCAGTTCCGTCGGAAATGGTAAGATCTTTGGCACAAGAAGAAGGGGGTGATCCGTATTGACTTGGTTCTTCTTCCTCTCCCTTTTTTACCAATACCTGGTCGGGTTCTTCTCCTACCAATATCGAATAGAACATGCTGAACAAAATCTTCTTCATGTAAAACCCGCTCGATTGAGATCGGAAAAATCATACGAATTTTATGAATGTGCTATGGCTCGAATCCGTAGTCAATCCTATTTCCGATGGGAGTAGTTGACAATTGAATCCCATTTTTCCATTATTTTATTATCTGTAATAAATAGTACAAAAAGAAGGCCCAGCTCCAAGTTGTTCAGGACAGGAATAGTGGCGTTGAGTTTCTCGACCCTTTGCTTTAGGATTAATCAGTTCTATTTATAGGGGGAAGGGATATAACTCAGCGGTAGAGTGCCACCTTGACGTGGTGGAAGTCATCAGTTCAAGCCTGATTATCCCTAAACCCAAACCCAATGTGAGTTTTTCTATTTTATTTTGTTTGACTTGCCCCCCACCCTCTGGATTGATCAGGAGATCCATTCAATTGGCTAGAATCCGTTACTTGAACGAAAATGGATCTTGTGGAATCATATTGAATATTTGACAATACATTCCGTACCTTGCTAAAAAACGGATCCTTGTTTACCAACCACACATTGTCTAACCAAATCCAATTCTCTCTCGATACGTTCCTTACAAAATCCGATTCGTGCTGATTCTTCCCCCAGCTACAGAAGAGATCTTGGCGGAATTGCCACATATGAAATTGAGCACAATTTTGCAATGAAATACCCCACTTGTTTCTCGAGAAGAGATGGGAAACATGCTCAATATCATTTGATTGAATAGTTGCCTCAGCTCCTTGTTGTTTGAGGAAACCCTCCCCTCCCATTTGTCTTTTTTCGCAAAAAGCAGACATGAGATAAGAAATCAAATGTTTCCCTAAGATTTCGAATAGCTGTCCCGAATTCAAGTTGATTATGTTTCGCTTCTTCCTTGGACCAAAGCCCCTTAAATGCTTCTTGGTCCCTCAGATCGAGTCTTGTGTATATTCCATGTGACATGAGATGACATCGTCATTTCGTAGTGAGGAGGAAGCATCCCTGAGCTGATCCAAGCCTTGTCGGAGTTCCGCTGGTGAAGCCCATATGCTAATTTGCCTAGGTCAGGTTAAAGCTGTTAAGTTAGGTTTTCTGTTCATGTTTTAGTCATGTAGCATAGTTTAGGTTTAAATTCCACTAATTGGGTTGTAACTTAGTTTAATTTCAAGATCTTTGTTAGCTGGAGCCTCCAGCTCCAACTCGATTTCATCGTGAATCATCGTTCTTTGACCTGTCAAATCACCCTCATCTTCATCCCCATTCATTTCTCCATCTAAGCCCCCCATTTCCCCCTTGATTATGCAAGAATCAAGGCGAATTGAAGCTTGACTTCCTCTGCTACCTGGACCTTCATTTCCCCATCCACTCATTCATTCTCCAGCTTCAATAATTGATCAAGGCCCTTCACCTTGAGATGAGGATCCTTCTTATGCAGCTACATGTCTTGAATGAGCCACAAGGGAGACAATTCAATTGAAGAACAGGTGCCCCAAGTTGCATGGAACCAAGCGAGCCCTAGGTCCCATTTGAAAGGACCTGGAACCGTTTGAGCACCTCCTGCTTATGAGGCTAGCTTCCAGGAAGGCGTAGGACTCGTCAAAGAAGAGATTGATGGACATAGGTGTGTGAAATCATCGATCGAAGCAGGCACCTAGCCGAGTTCTTGATTGTTCTTGGAGGTGACCCTAGAACTATCAGATCATCTTTCATCTCTAGATTCATTTGTGGTCGTTAGATCAGAGGCTAAATGAAGTGCCTCCCCGTTGTCAATCGGCCTTAAGTGAACCACTTAGCTACCCATATGTCGTCCATCCAAGCGCTTTAAGGGGTAAATTACCTATTAGCCCTGCCGTGTTTTGTATTTGCTATTTAGCCATGTAAATATTTGTTTACTTTTTAAATACATTAGTTATATCTGCAAATGTCCCCCCGGACTCTATCTTATTTGGGTCCTCTGTTAGCTCACCTCACATGCGCATGTGCGTGAGGTCCTAAGCTTTTTACATATAAACCCTTACATGTTTAGGTGTTTATATTTAGTCCAAAAACTTGTATAAATAGTGTTATATTTCTGGAAATAGTACAAACATGATCTTGTATTTTCTTTTAATTACATTTATACCCCTGCCAAGAATCTATTAGATGTAATTTTAATTGGTTAAATTGCTCTGATGCTCTTAGACTTCGCTTTTATGGTTATTAAATACATTTAAACTTTATTTAAATTATAAATAAGTCCTTGCTAGTTCCATAATTTTTTTATGTATATTTATTAGTAAAAATATCATTTTATTCCTAAAAAATGTAGGAAAATTATCTAAGGTGCCTTATACATAAATTTATCACATATAATTTTCTCTAAGTATTTTAGGTAAATTTCCTATTTAAAAATTCAAAAATAATCATTTTATCCTTTGTTTACTTTGAAAAATAAAAAAAATACAAAATCATCTTTAAAAATTAAAAAATTATAATATGTATCATTGTATATTCTACCTTCAGACCAAAAATCACTAAAATATACAAAAAAGAAAACCTTAAAAATCACAAAGCCCTAAAACATCCAGAAATCAGAAAAACTTTCCTCTAAAATCCAAAAAAATGTTTTCTGTTCTATATTTTCTTTATTATATAATGTATATATTAAAAATAGTTTTGGAAAATGTTGAACCTATTACCTTTTCAAAACCCCAAAAATATTCAGCATATCTATTTTTCTCACTATTTTATGCATTTTATTACATTAAAAATACATAAAAATTTGCAAAACTTCCCTAAAATTCACCAAAAACAGTAAATATCTAAAACGTAAAAATATTTTTTTTTGTATTTTGACTTTATTTAAGTATATTTAAAAATATAAAACCCTATATTTAGTATATATAATACATATATTATCATTACTACATATAATTATATATTATATTTTAAAAATAAAAAAGAAAATAAAATTAACAAAATATTTAAAGAAAATAAAATTTTGAAAAATAAAAAAATATAAAAAATATATAAAATAATGAAAATACATAAAAGTTAAATATAATTAAAAACTCACAAAATTTAGAAAAAGATAAAAAAGTATAAAGATAATTATAATTATTAATTATTCATAATTATTAATAGTTATACCAATCCATCTTGCTTTCAATGGTTCGATACTCCATCTTACTTGCTCTATACGCATTAATTGTGGAGTTGTAATTGCATATACATATTATTGTGCATTAATTGTTGATTGATTTGATTGAGTTGAGTACCAAGAGCCGAGAGAGGCATCGATACAACGATTGTCGGATCCAACTTGTCGGACACTGCATGCCCTCCAAGATCGGACATTAGGTATCTCCTTCTCTTTCGAGTTATTAGTGATGGAACATGTTTGAACGTGTTTTTCTTTAATTACTTGGCTGCCAAGCCATCATGCCATAAAATTTAGCATTTTCTACAATTATGCCCCTTATCGATTCTACTATATCAGTTATTTCTCTCACTTCTTTGCAATATCAATTGTACCCTTTCCTCTTCATCATTGTCGCTTGTACTCCTTGTGTGAATTACCATTTATTTCCCTCCCAAACACATGGTACATTAAGGACATAAGCATAATTGGAATAAAAAGAGAGGGGGGTACAAGCGTAAATTTATCTTCTTCTACTTCCACTTCTTCTACATTTCTATTCTTCTCCTTCATCACTTTGGATTCAATCCTTTCCACTTGATCGATCCCCCTTTTGGCATTCCCTTTCCTCATCGGCTCTTCTTAGGATGTCATCATCCTATAGAGGCGAGACCCCGATGTTGTGAAGCACTCAAAACATCACGTGAATGCTCTCCTTCTGGCAAGATCTCAGTTATTCTAAGAAACATCTCCATATCAAGGCAGTTGGTCTCAGTTCTAGAGGATGATGGAGGTTGCTCCACACAGCTTGATTTTTTGATTTTGATTAGAAAGATGCTTGTGTTAGGTCTACTCTGATCAAATTTTCAAATGATGGTGATGCTCATTAAATGCTCATGCCTAGTTGGGACGGGGGTGGAGGAAGGAGTCTTTTTCCGCTCACCCAGTGATGAAGTCAGGAAAACTTCTTTACGTAATGGTTCTAGGGAATTTGATGCTGCAGGTTTGGATTCTTGAACGGTTGCAAGTTGATGTCACTCCATGATGCCTCACGAGGTAGTGATGAAGACATAGATGGGAGTGCTCTTCATTATCTTTTTCATCTTTGTTCATTCTTTCTTCTTCACATGTTTCTTCTAGTCTTTCCTCTTACTTTGTTTCCCCAATCACACCACTTGTTTCTCCTCCATTTTAACCCAATCCGAGTCTGATCTGCTTCATGAATTACTTTCAATTATCCACTATCTCCTAAGCAACCTCTGGCCCTCTCATATCAGCTAGGGATAATAGAGGCATCTCTGCCCCTCTCCGATCAACCTTTGCCCTCTCCGAGTTTTGCCCCCAACCCAACCTCAAGAACCACGTGCAACCCTCATGGTTCCTGATGAATACCCATTCATCACTCTTTATTCTTATATTTTAGCTACAAAAACCTTTGCAAATACATGTAGATATGTGTAAATAGGAATAATTATCAAAAGCATGCATTGTGTAAAAACCTGTAATTAGCATGTTTTTGTGCAAAAATAAAAGAATAAAGATTAAAAAGAAAAAGAGGGAAATATTTAGAATAAATATTGAGCAACCTAACCCAAGGGAGGGCTCAGCATGGGTCTGACCGCATAAAAGCCAAAGTAGAAGGAGATAGGGGCTCATGAGTGTAAATATTTGTGTAAATAAAATAAAGATATTTTCCTCACCAAAAATATACTTGTAAATACTTGTATATATATATTCAGAAGTATAAAAACAAAAGAAAAAGATAAAAATAAAAAAGAACAAAAATACTCCTTTCACCATGTACATAAACCACTCCTATGTATTTATTTAAACCTTATAAATAAATAAAATTAATTTCCAAACTTTTTGTAAATAGTCTATATTATATATTGTAAATAAATAAAATAAAAACAATTAAAACAAAACAAAATAAAAATAACAAAATTAAAAATACAAAAATACACTGTACATATACCATGTATATAGATGTACATATATACTTATTTTACCTATGTACATAAATAATAAAAATAAAGTAAAAATACCTTTTTATTCCTTATTTTATAATGAAAATAAATAAAATATAAAATAGGAATAAAATTGCATAAAAATAATAGATAAAAATCATAAAAATCAAAAACCCTAATTGTGTACATATACCTATATAGTACCTACTATGTATATAGCTTATTTTTATTTCCAAAAATTAATTAAAAATCACTAAAAAATAGAAAAAAATAAAATAAAAATATTTTGTGTTTTGAGTTTTTGCAAATTCAGCCCCTAGCTACCTTTATTTTTCATTTTAAGATCCAGCCACGTGGCCGATTTCCATTGGGTCCTGGGGATGTTGACCGCCCGGTCAACTACCCCCCCCCCCAGGACCACCTCCCGCGGATCTGGGTCGTGGACCCGATTTCTCCAATTTTTGCCCGCTCGACCCGATCATCATTCCACCTAACCCCGGGTCCTTATCCGAGATTGATCGACCATGATCCACGCCCGGGGTGGGTTATGGGAATCCGTGCTCCGACAAGCACGCCCGGACCTCTCCTAGCCGGACCTCTAGCCGTATAAAGCTGTAGCTCCGCCACCCATTTGCTCCATCTTTGGCCATTTGCTTCGTTCTTCTGTGAGCTCCAGAGAGTGCGCGAGGTGACAGCTCGCGTCTGAGCCTATTGAAGCGAGGAGAGGAGGTGATTCCATTGATCCGGCGAGCCCAGCCGCCGCAGCTCCGCCACCCACGTGAGCTCCGAGCCTCGGAGCGAGACGATCCTTGAGGCGACGACCAGGAGCATCAGCGGCTCCTCCCCAGTCTCTCCGACCACCCAGGTATCCCCTTAGGCTTCCCGTTTCCTTTGATTTCCATTTTCGCCCAATTTGCGCCGCCGTCGTATATCGTTGATTCCGACCACTCCGTTACCCCTATCGATCATCGGAATCGACCAACACACTCGCCTCCTCCCGACGCACCTTCTACACCCATCCACTCAACCCAGCTCGCACAGGAGCTGGGAACCGAGCTCCTCCGTCCACCACCTTCTCCGGAGCTCGCCACCCCGACGCATCAGTCACCCCCACTTCGCCTAACCGGGTCGAGGCAATTTGCCCTCGACCCGTGAGTCTTCTGGTTCATTTTTCAGATCGAAACGAGGGCCATCTGAGGCCCTTCATCATCCAGCCAGGAGACCCAGCTCCGCCGACCTCGCCGAGATCCTCGGAGCTCGGCTCGATCATCGGAGCATCGCAGCAGACGCAGGAGCACTCCAGCTTTCTTCTCCGACCATCAGAGTGCTCCAAGGAGGAGCATAGCGCACGCCCGAGCCCGGCGAGTCTCGCCGGGGACTTGTTCTTCCAGCATCCTCCAGCGTCGTTCGATCGTCCCCCCCCCCCCCCCCGCTCCAGATTCAATCCTAGCCGTCCATCTCCGGAGCAGCCTTCATCGTCCGATCTGAGGAGACGTCATCTGGAGTGCCCACCGTAGCAGCCATCCGATCATCCACGTGGCACGCATCCAGCCCATCCGCTTAATAAAGGGTAATTTACCCTTAGGCCCTGTCTTTATTTTTATTTAGTTTTAGTCCTGTAAATATTAAAGTCAGTTGTTTAGTTTTAGGGCTATTTGCATATTGGACCCTGTGCTTTCTGTTATTTGCATTTATACCCCTGCCAGTTGTGGACACGTGCATCGACATGTGATATTTTGGTTTATTTGCAGTAGAGACCCCTGTAGTTTTGGATGTTATTGAATGAAAGAAAACTTTTATCTATTTGCATTTATACCCCTGTGCGTGATTTATTTCCACATGTGCGATATATTTTGTGTATTTTGCAGATAAGCCCCTGGAATTTTGGTACATGTTACCAGTAAGTCCTCGGGACTTATTTTTATTACATTTGGGTCCCTGAGTGCCCCAGGCACGCACGTGGCACGTGTTTTGCTGGGTATTTTGCACCAGACCCCCCAGAACTTAGGGTATTTGCACTTTGGTCCCTGTGCACAGTGCCCATCCTTTATTTTTGAATAAAATATCAAAACACCTCCAAATCCAACGAAAATTTGACACATGGCTCCTGCCATGGTGTAGGATTTTTGTGGATTTTTGAGGATATTTTTGATTTTGTTTGATATTTTTAAAAAATCAAAAACCTCTATTTTTGTCACTGTCTAGCTAGAAAAATCACAAAAAATATTAAAACTCATTTAAGAATTCTATAAAAATTAGTTACTGTTTGTCTTGCTTAGTTTGATTTTCCAGCCAATTTTGTCTATTTTTCATTACTAAAAACCACTAAAAACTTAAAAACACTCAAAAACTTATAGAAATTCTAGTAAATAAATTAAAAATCCAAAAACAATAAAATTGGTACCTAAATTTTCCTCATTTTGTCTTCTTTGTAGGAAAAATTACCTCCAGGCCATTTTGAGGCTCTTAGATATTTTATCTAGGGCTTTTTGACTCGGCTGGACAGTACCATTTATTTTAGCTACTGTTTGATCTTTAGAAAATTAAATAAATATCAAAAAATTATCAAAAATTCACCAAAGACATAAAAAAATATAAAACACATAAAAATATTTTTGTTTGAATTTTTGGTTGAATTTTGGTGCATTTAATAATTTGTTGAAGTGTGTGCTTGTTTCCTTTTCCTATTTTCTTAATACATTAAAAAATCCAAAAAAATATAAAAACACTTAAAAACCACTAAAAATAGTTTCTTCTTTTATTTTCTTTCTTTTTACTACTTCGTAGGCTGAGAGGCCAACCCGTGCTCCTTGTGTTCGACCCTGGTCGCTATACCAGGTTAATCCAATAGCAGGACCGCTATTCGTGTTTTGATTGGTTTTATTGATATTAGTGGTTCATTTTTTCTTGATTGACACATCTGAGTGACCGAGGTCGCAACGACCATCTTAGATATACCTGACTACCTTAGTCGCTCGGAATTTTGTGTCATCAGTTCCTCCCCCATCATTCAGTGATGACTCGCTCCTTCGCAGTTGCTGCCATGATGCCCACTAAAAGAGGGGCACAAATGTTAACAAATTTCCCTAACGAAACATTGATTTTAATAAATCATGGTTTGCTTCACGGTTTTGACGGTTAAAGTAACAAAAGGGCACAAGTGATAACAGTGATTGCTTTGCAAAAAAAAAGGAGGGGCGTAATTTAAAAGGGGATATATGTAGAAAATCCCTAAAATTTAGATAGGTTCTTGAAATTTATTTGAGACTTTTACGCTCGTGCCTCTGAATTATTGTAAATACAAGTAATGCTCCTATGTTTTTGTAATTAATAACACTTGTGTGCCCACCTTCTTGCATGGTTAATAGTTGTGTCCTTCAATTACTTTCCATCTATTTGATAAACCAAACCACGGTTTATTCAAGCTCAGGTCTAGATACAAAATGAATTTTTAACACTTGTACCCTACGACCTTTCCATCATGACCTTCATGTCTCCATGCGGTTCACATTTGCCTTCACGATGCCCATGATGGTCATAGTCCACCTCTAGCCTCACTCGTGGAAAGGATAGCCACCGCCTTCAGCCACTTAGGGAAGGACGCACTACTAACATTGGCCACTTCCTGATCACTGAGAACCATTCTCATCAATCCGTCACCTTCTACATCGCAGCAGATCTACGAAGCTCCATAGAGCTCTCCATTGATGCCCCCAATCTCATGATCCCCACGTCTTCCGCAACAACAATCCTCCTCGTCACTGCTAGTACTTACAGAAAATTACATTGTTGCAACCTTTTTATGCTGGTTCTATTCTTCTAGTAAAATGGCGATCAATCCTTCTCTTACAACTTTATTCAAAAGAAAAGAAGATCAATTTCACTACTAAGATAAAAAGCATCCCAGACCACATCCAGTCCCTGTTTAGAATCTGGGTGAACTTTCTCAGACAACACCGAAGCTTCAAACAGTGAATCGAAAGGGTCTTTGTTAGCCTGCCCATATTTTTGTCGAGTTTGTGGGTTGCAGTGGACGTTTGTCCTTACATGTATTCTAGAATTACTACCGACGCATAAAATAACACCACAGTTTGCAGTTTGTCTGCACCTTGTAACTCGTGCTTTGATCACCCTGAAATCATTGAAAGGTAGTGGTCCGTGCACGACCAAGTTAATACCCCTGAACAGTCTTGTGGTTATGAATATGGCAGTATATAGTATCCCCATAGCTATAGTTTTTTTAATCGACAGAGCTAGAAAATAAAACTTGCAAAGGTCAACCTGATATCTAGGCAGTTATTTCACCGCCATGTATATGATAATAAAGCTTGTCGTTTCGATGAGAGACATGGAATATGGACCGATTAGGAACAAGTGCCCTTTATCTCTTCTTCTTTTTTTATTCAATAAAGACAAGGAAGAAATAAATATTTATGTAACACTAGATACCAGACCTCCAGCGATCCGATCTGTGGGTTTCTTTGGTTGTTTTTGATGAATTAATGAATGCAACTTTTTTGCTGAAAAAATAAATAAACACTACGCAATGCGAAATAATGGTTCATGTAACTGTAATGTAATACTTCCCGAACTTATCACTCATAAAAATAGGATCTAAAATAATTGATTTGATGATAACTGTAGTCTCGATGTAACTGTCAATATAATTGACCATTACGTGGATGCAGCATGTAAAAGCTGATTCTGCATCTCAGTCTGACTCATCATGTCACAGAGACATCAGACAGATTTGATTAAACCTTTCAAATATTGAACTTTGATTTTATCTGTCAGGCCAAGTTCCATCGTTAAAGCTCACACATACGTTAGTTAATCTAAATTTGCCTTCAACTGTAGCATGTAGTTTTTGAACTGTAACTATTGCATACCCCCGCACAGATTGTATCGATGAGATACAGAAGTACAGTACGGAAGATAATAGAGTGCTCGACCCAATAAATATATCACTTGTGATTTTGGCTATTGAAGAATATATCATAAAATTAAGAAAATTGAAGGAAGCATGTTTAAATATCAGCAACTCATACTCAATAATAACTAGTGTGCACACGGGAAAGAAGTATTTGGCTGATTTTCAATTAGACAGGAAAATCTTCGTTTTTCCTTGCATTATAAAAATATCGTTGTACAAAGATTATGACCAGAATGTTTAGATGGTTTAACTTTATAGAAACTTCAATAGAGAGGGACATAAGATATTCTATCATGAAATGTAGTTTGAATGAGAACACAAATAGTATGAAAAATCTATTAATCGTGTATGCAGAAAAACTCTTAAAGTAGCAATATGTGTAATATTATTATTTATAATGTATTTAAATTAAATCAAATATTAGTAATGATATTTTATCAAAAATAAAAGGGAAAAATATAATTAAATATATTTTCTAAAGGATTTCGTCTATATAAGGAAGTGGATAAAGGTTTGTTAATCCAAAAATTATTCGATATCGTGCTAAATAGGTTATAATAATTTATTCGTTACTCATTTCCAACAATTTGGCTTTAAAAAATGAGAAAATCTTATGTAACTTATTTGAAATAGTAGCGTAACTAATCTCAAATAATTCATAATATTGTACAAAATACTGTATTTATGCGAAAATAAAAGGATAAAGAAAATAAAAGAAAAAGAATGAGGTGTCAAAGACACTGAGTGATCTTAGCCCCAAGACTCAATCATCATGATGATTCGATCGGCAATGAATAATGTAGGGGGAAATAGGGCAACCGAATGTACAGAGAATACACTCAAAAATCCTAATTTTGTAGGTCAATAATTATAGTTTGGGACCTGTTTTACTTTCTCATTTTTATAACTTAAATCAATAAACTTTGAAAATCAATATTGTACATAAAAAATCTAAAGAAAAATACAAAATAAATTTCATTCACAGTGTGCTCGGGACACACAAAATAAAAAGTTGCAAAGAAAACTTTGTAGACTTGACTTCTCCGTACAGACTCAGAATTCACCAAACTCACCTTTATTGTTTATAAAACGAAATTAGCTATATAATGAAGGTGGTTTCATTCAATTTGGAGTTAAGATGCATAAGTTAGATTTTGGGCCCTCATTATGTTGTATACCTGTAAAAATTTTATGTTTATTTTATTTTTTTAAAATTTTAAATATTATTTAAAACACATATATGCAAATAAACTAAAAAAACCATTAAAAAAGAAATAAATATATTTTCATATATAGACGAATTATACTTGTAAGTACCTATATAATAAATATGCATATTTATTTAAGAAAATAAACAACTTCAGAAAACTACAATAAAAATATTTAAATGTGTGTTTAAATAAAATATAAATATATAAAATACCAATATATATTAATAAAATATAAAATATAAAATTAAATTACTTAAAATGCATGTATAAATACCTATAGATATACAAGTAAATAGTAACATCTAATAAAATATCTTGTAAAAATAAATAAAAATCATAATTAAGTACTACATTTAATTACAACATTTTTTCATGTTTTAACAAAATTTTTATTTATTATTTATTTTGCAATGTGTTTTTTGTTGGGAATTTTTTGATTGATCCACGTGGACCAACCAAAGGCTTTCGTCTGTTGACTCCGGTCAACTATACGTTTACCTGCCTCCTCTTCTATCAGAACTCATGCAGCCGCCACTTCTCCTATTTCTCACGCATGCTCATCATCTCCATATTCCTCGAGACGATCACCAACTGCTAGCCCTGTCAATCCTCTCCCTCGCCTATGCTAGAATCCTCACCAACCACCATCGGTCTACGCATCACCTCCTTCCCAAAAGTCGTCGGACCTCTGTCTATAAATAAGGAGGTTCGACTTACTTTTGCCTTTTGATCTCCCTTCAGCCATCGTAATCACCATTGGACCTGCACGTTGAGCTCCTGGTGATAGCAGGAACTGCTCCAGGCCTATGTGGCATGGATAGGAAGGTGGAGGCCCAGATCCAGGTGCTCACCGGACCACCTCTGGCGGCGTCTTTCTGCTCCTAGACTACGATCGCGTTGAGCTGCTAGGTTTGTCCCTCTAGCTCGCATTTTCTTCCAGTAGCTTAGTTTTAGGTTTAATTTATGCAGTTAATCACATCCTTAGCGTAATTTTAAAAATCAAAATCATTGAAGCTTGCAGATCTGACATAAATTCATCGTGCCTTGATTGAGTTCTGACCACCTTCACCTCCCTTATCTTCCCCTCACGCTTCTCCATCAAAGCCCCATGTTTGCACCTTGATTCTACAAGAATCCAGTTGGAATCGGAGCTCCCTCTGCCACCTCTGCCAAAGCTTCCCCGACTCGCATACCTCACGTGCTTCTAGCTTCATTTTAGGGTCAAGCAGATCTAGATCGAACCCCTTAATATTTTTGTGCAGGTGAATGCATGTAAAGGCCACCTGGAGCTCCACCCCAAGCTCTGAACAGGAGTTCTAAGTCATCTGACCCCAGGGCTCCTCCAGCGAGCCTTGAACCCATTTGAGGCACCTGTGAGATGCGCGAGAGTGCTATGAAGAAGAAGAACCATTCAACAAGGGAAGAGGTGGTCGGACGGAGGATAAATTAGTCAACCATTCTTGCTGGAGTCCAATTCTTCGGTGTTCTTCCAGATTATTAAATTGGCTATTTTGTATTCCAGAATAATGCAACACCCTACGTGAATTAGCCATTTTGCATTGAAGGCCCTCTGAGTTTGGATATTTAAGATTAATATTGAAATTTATAAAAGTTCAAACTTTTGAGATATTTTGCATGTGACCCCCTAACTTTATACTTTACTGCAAATATACCCCTGTCATGCTTGTATAATTAATTTTGTACATTTTACATTAAATAGATCTCTTTCTTTATAAATTGTGCAAAAATTACTTAATGTTCTTTAAATGATGCTTATTCATGCTATAAATTTTATTTGCCATTTCATTACATTTTCAGATTATTAAATTATTTTTGGTGATATTTATTCCCTGTCTAGATAGAAAAACACCTTTAAAATTTCCGAAAAATTATATGTCATATATTACTATATAATATAGCTACAAAACAAAAATCACAAAAAATAGCAAAAGAAAACCTTAAAAATTGAAAACACACTCTAACCCAAAATATTACAAAATATTTTTAAAAATATAAAAAATTAGTTTTCTATTATATATTTTTATATAAATTTATTACTATATATTAAACATAGTTTTAAGGGATTTTGGACTATTTATCTAATTTTAAGACATTAAAACATTCGACCTATTTATTAACTCCTTGATTTGGAGTATTTTGAATTTTTAAAATACCTAAAAATCGGCAAAAATTACTGAAAAATTACAAAAACAAAAAAATATAAAAAGATAAAAATATTTTATGTTATAATTTTTTACTACATATAGCTATATTTATAAATATAATACCATATATTATACATATATGCATATATAGTTATTTATTCATATTATTATTAATTGTTGTAAATTACTTACAAATATTGTATTATGTGTAAAAATATAAAAAGTATTGTTCTTATTTGTATTTGCTGATTTTTATGTATATGTATCATATATAATATATACATACTCCCTATATTCTATATATTGGTACATATAGATATAAATATACACCTTTATTAGATATTATTAAGAAAAGGAACTTAAAAATCAGAAAAATATAAAAATAAAATAACAAAAGATTAGAAAATAAAAAAATATAAATAAAATATAATAAATATACATATTTATTTAAGTGTACAAATTACTTCGAAAAAATAAAATAAAAATATATTTATATGTATTTAAATAAGTTGTAAATAAATAAATAAATTTTGTACTTAAAAAAATTAAATCTAAAGTCCAAAATAAAAATAAAATACAGTATATATAGGTAAATATACATATATTTATACTTTTAAAAAGTAACATACAATAAGTTAACTTGTAAAAATAAATAAAAATTACCATAAAATACTACATAAAATAACACATATTTTTCATGTTTTAACCTAAAATTAATAAAATCATTTATTATTTTATTTTGAATTAATAAATAGTTTTTAGCAAGTTTTGTCGCTTTGTGGCCCACATGGACCAATCAGGGACAAGTCCAAGTTGACCCTAGTCAACTACTCTCCCTCCTTGGTTCTGCTGCTATCAGAGCGTTTGACCCAACTTCCTTGAATTTTTCCGTCTCAATTCTTTCATCTATTTGGCTCGTGGTTTTCTTGTCTTTTGTCCCTCAATCAATGGACTTTCTCGCCTACTCCTCTTCTCAATCGAAGGGCCTCTGTATCGAACGCACTTCCCAAGCCAACCTCGACCAGTATTTAGCATAGCCTCCGCCTTCCTCCTCGATTTGATCCCTCTTCTCTCATCCAAAACCTAATCCTAAGTGTGGTTGAGGTTCCTAGCTACATTAGGAGCATCCCCAAGGATTTAGCGAGTAAGGAAGATGTAGAATTGATCCAAATCCGGCTCCGCCACCATCTCCGTTGCGAGCTTCTGCTCCCTACCTCCCAGGTCAGGTGAGCTTTTATTTCTTGAATTTTTCAATTCCTAGAATCTAGAATAGGATAGTGTAGTCTTTATTTCCAGTTGACTTGGCCTTTTATTCCATAAAATCAAAAATTCGAAGCTTGTCGAAGTTGAGATCCAATGACCTTCTTCATCATCTCCCGACCATGTTCTGACCTCACCGACCACCGCGCCTTTATTCCCTTTCTCTTCTGCATTTCCAGATCATCTGCAGCCACCCTGATCCTCTCCAGATCAGGAGACCACATTCTCCTTCTCCACTTGTCGTTGGAGAATGCCACCGAGACACATCCTTACTCATTTCCATCCAATAAACTGTTGGAGCCTTCCTTTTTCTTCGCTAGAGGTAACATTGCAGGTTGAGAAGGAAAAAGACCCATCTAGATTTGACTTAGTTGAAGCACTTGGAGATTCCACCCTTCATCGACCTTCGGGGCTAACTCCGGGGAACCCTAGACCTCTCTGAGGCCCCCAGGAGAACCCATGACTAGTCAGAGCATTTTGTACCTCGCTGCGAAGCCAAAAACTGCTAGAGCTGCACAGGGGAGAAGATCGAAGTTCGCTTGAACAAACATTCTTCCTTGTTCTTCCTCCCTTTCTCTCCACCGTTGGATCTACGAGGAGCTCCAGATCAAGCAGCTGTCATTGGATCCTCCACCCATTAGTCATCAGATTAGCAACTGAGAGCTGATCTCAACCATCTAGAGGCGAAGGGGTACCGATCGTTCACCACACGCCACGTGGATTAGGGGATCACATCTAGTCGTTCGCCAGCGCTCGTTGGGGTAATTTTGCCCAAGACCCTCCTGCATTTTTGTATTTTATTTTGGTCCATAAACTTTTGTCTATAACGTAAAAACTTTTGGTTTTTTTGTAAGTAGCCCCCTTGTATTAACTTTATTTGCACTTAGGTCATATACCACATCACCTCACGTGCCCATACACGTGAGGTGGTGGTCTTTTTGCAGGGACCCCCGGTCTTTATGTGTTATTGTTTAATCTTGAAACTTTGTATCACAGTTCAAAACTTTTTGGGATAATTACATGTATGCCATGTCGTGTTTCACAAATTACATTTATACCACTACCAACGTGGAATGAACAAAAATTCGTGGGTAAATTTCACAAATGCCCTTATATTTTGGAAAGTGGTTCTAAATTGCATTTATATTTACTTTATGGGCTATTTATTATTTATTTGACACCTACATACCAGAAATCACAAGAAAAATACAAATGAAAACTAAAAAATAGTAAAACCCTTCTAACCATATAAAAATTATAAAAAAATCATTTTAAAACCTAAAAATTACTTTTCTTATTTCTGAATTTTAAGTTTTGGAAATTTTTGAGCTATATAGCTATTTCTTGAAATGCAAAACAAGTCATCCTATTAATTTCAGGCATTACTTTCCTATTTTTATCCAATTAAAAATAAAAAAATTTAGTAAAAATTCAGAGAAAAAACAAACATTTTATTTTCTTATTTTTAAAGTATTTATAGCCATTTTATAAATCCAAAAAGCCACATTTATTTATATATCTTTATTTATATATATTACTATTATTATTATTAAAAATCCCAAAAAAATTTTAACATCCTAAAAAAATAAAAAGGACTGTACGTTAGGGTATTTTTATAATTTTTCTCTCCATTTTATATATTTATTATCTATATCATCTATACTAAATCTATATATTATATATTTATCTTATATATATAATAAGAAAAAAATAAAAATAAGAAAATATAAAAAGAAATATAAAAATATAAAATTAGAAACACATGAAAAATAAAAAATCCAAAAAAATAAATAATTAAAACCCACTTAAAATAAAAAATCGTCAAAAAAAACACAAAAAACAATTGTTGACTTTTTGCCATTTTTTGTTTTATATTCCCCTTGCTCCCTTTATTCAACACTCTACGCTACTTGCCATATACAAATATTTTGTAGGGTTGTAATAAATTTTAACTCCACACCTATATTGCATTGCTACTTCTATATGTGGGTTAATTATTGATCATTTGACTTTCATGAGTGGTTGCCTCAACGACACTATATCTTCACCTTGTGAGGATATTTTAGACCCTCACAAAAGTTTAGTCATCAAATGACATCGTTGTCGGGGGGTGATAACTCGTTAAATACATATCTTAATATGCACTCGTAATATAAGTACTTAGCGAATCACAGAACTAGGTCAAATGCCTCTGTGAAGAGGACATAGCCTTAATTTATAAGCCTGTGAAGTCCAGGGTCGAACTCAAGGACACGGGCCATAATTTAGTTATTAAGGTGTTTAATATCTATGTTAAGCAGTTAATAATTTATCTAGGTCAAAATAATGCACAACGTTTAAATGCACATCATAATGCATGCATAAATGACATGAAATGTAGTTTAAAACTTTCTAATGCATGTTAGAAATAATTCCATAATAAACACAATGCTATTTCACTAACACATGCATTTCATCATATTATAATGCCCTAAATTAATTAATCAAACTTAAGATAGAGATCCATTTAATTCGGGAGAATGGAGTCATCAAATCCTATAGGCTCGGACTTGAAAGACATGGCCTCCTCTCAGACGTTATATCACACCCAATTACGTGTGATCCAAGGGTGCTAGTTCGCAATAGGTCTTCTTCTTTTCCTCCTTAAACGATGGCTATGAGGTGGGGCTTTGGCGAGAGCCCCATTGGTCCTCCATCATCTTGGAGGGTCTCGGAAGGTTGGTGAAGGTCCACGCATGGCCTGCAAAGTTGGAGCTTGTTCTCTAAAGATCCACGAATACTTGGAAATCAGAGACAAAGATGATGCATCTGAAGCGGAGCTCTAGATTGGAGCATGTCCCTTCTTCCCACCATTGAAAGGAATTTACACCTGTAGGAGTTAGGGAAAATATTGTTGAAACAACTACATGTGAATGTGTGCGAGCATGAGCGGAATGAAGGGCTGGATCGGGACATAGAAGGTAAAGCCCAGGTGGGTCCTCTGCCATTACTGGGGAAAATGGATTGAGGTGAATCGCATGATGGAAGGTCGAAGAAGATAATGGAATCCTTCTGCGTGAAACAAGGACCTACGACGAAGATTAAGCATGAGTGAAATCGTAGATTGATTTTACTTACAAGACAATAAAAAATGGATAAAACGTAGTAAAAGCTAAAACCTAGACCTGTGTTGCCTGAATTTTCGTCAGGCCACCGGGATGAAGGTGGCAGCTTGGGGGCGATGCTTTACCGTCTGGCTTTTGCTTCATACCTGATCAGCAACATCAGGAAGCTAGCACGACGGTCGAGCATGGTCATGGCATGGATGTTCTGCCATGGGACAACACCAGAAGACTAACACCATAACCGCTTGATGAATCCCTCTTATTCATGTCATGAAGAAGGGAGAAAGCTAAGAGAAGCTTCCTCAAGGGTGGACAACCGCCTCTCAAGGCTGTGAATGGCTTTTGAAGAGGAGGCGGTGTGTGGTTGAAGAAGGTTTTGAGGTGGTTTTAACCGCCTTAGATCAAATAGGAAGTTACGATTTGAAGGCATTTAAGGGTAGCGTGAGGGTTACTGATATTAGGGCTAGTGGTTGGTGAAGGAAGTTAATCAGAGGGCAACTGAAGGTGGTTGTGATAAGTCAGAGAAGAGGGGAAGTTGGAGGGGGTTTCCAGACACACAGAAACGTTCTGGGGGTTGGAGACGAACTCGTAGCTATCTTATCAAGATAATCAGACGGCCAGGATTGAGGCGGAAGTAGACGGAGGGGAACGAGCCACATGGTCGTGTTGGATATGCCAAGTGGCCTAATGATAATTAAAAGAATTGAAAAAATAAAAAATAAATAAAAAATAAATGATTAGAAAATGAATTTAAAAATGTGTAATATATGATGTAGAAGTCAAAGAGATCTGAGGTCATTTGTATATAGATAAGATTAAAATAGACATAAAACATAAATAAATAATTTTCTTTTTCTTTTTCTTTTGTTAATTTTTTATGTTTTTATTTTATTTTATGTTATATTATTTATGTACAATATTATAGTAATTTTTATTATATATTTTATAATAAATAAATACGTAAAATAATACATAATAGAACAACAAAGCCTTTTCCCACAATTAAGTAGGGTCGACTACAAGGATTCTTCGCCTCCATTCAGATCTATCTTGGGTCAATCCCGGGCTTATTTCCACAAAACAAAGATCCCTTCATATGGTCTCTTTCCAACACTTCTTGGGTCGTCCCCGCCCTCTCTTAGCTGGCTCAACATCCCAAGACTCGCATCTCCTAACTAGTGCATCAGCTGATCTTGTTTGCAAATGACCAAACCATCTTAAGCGGTTTTCTCGCATCTTATCCTCGATCGGAGAAACACCAACTTTCTTTCTGATTGCATCATGCATGTGTGTCCACACATCCACCTTAGCATTTTCATTTCTACTATAACCATTCTCTGCACATGTCTATGGTTCACAAGCCAACATTCGGATCCATAGAGCATAGCAGGTCTCACGGCTGCTTTGTAAAACTTTCCTTTAATTTTTAAAGGAATTTTCTTATTACAGAGAACAGCAGAGGCTCCTCTCCACTTTAGCCAACCTGCATTTATTCTATTAGTAACATCTTCATCAGTTTCCCCATCATGTTGCAAAATAGATCCCATATATCTAAAAGAATCTCTCTTCCGAATGTTATCATCACCAATCTTCACCTCAATTCCTTCACCATTGCTTCCATCAAAGGTGCACTCCATATATTCTGTCTTAGCCCTACTTATACGAAATCCTTTACTCTCCAACTCATGTCTCCAGACCTCAAGCTTCTCATTTACTCCATCTCTAGTCTCGTCAATCAACACAATATCATCAGCAAATAACATACACTAAGGTAACTCATCCTGAATGTGACTTGTCAACTCGTCCATAATCAAAGTAAAAAGAAATGGACTCAAAGCTAAACCTTGATGTAAACCAATGTTGATGTCAAAGTAGCCAGTCTTCCCAGACAGGGTCCTTACGAAAGATAAAGCCCTATCATACATGTCCTTTATGAGGTTAGTGTATAGGACGAGCACTTGTCTCTTCTCCAAAACTCTCCACAATATCTCTCGTGGGACAGAATCATAAGCCTTCTCCAAATCAATAAAGATCATATGGAGGTTCTTCCTTTTAGCTCTATAAATCTCTATTGTTCTCCTCAGCAAATGGATGGCTTCAATAGTTGTGCGACCTGGCATGAATCCGAATTGGTTTTCTTTGGCGTTGGAAACTTGCCTCAACCTTCTCTCGATCACACGCTCCCAAATTTTCATAGTGTGACTCATCAGCTTGATACCTCTATAATTTGAACAATTTTGAATGTCTCCTTCATTCTTATAAAGAGGCACCACGATACTCCTCCTCCAATCTTCTAGCATTTTCTTGCTTCGCCAAATAACATTGAATAGATTCGTAAGCCAAGTCAAACCGTGTTGACCTAAAACTTTCCATACTTCTACAGGGATGTCATCTGGTCCTACACCTTTCCCAGGTCTCATAACCTTCAAAGCCTCCTCTACTTCCTTTCTTTGTATCCTTCTATAGCTTGCACGATTCAAGTAACTTTCACTACTAGCTAGATCACCCAAAGTGATCTTTCTATTTCCTTCCCCAATGAAAAGTTTATGGAACTACTGCTCCCATCTAGTCTCTATATCCTTCTGAGTAACAAGCGCATGACCTTCCTCGTCCTTAATGCATCTCACTTGAGAAGGGTCTTTGGTCTTTCTTTTTCTTGCTTTGGCCAACCTGAATATATCCTTCTGGTCCTCCTTAGAGTCGAGATTTTTATACAAAACTTAATAAGCTTTCGACTTAGCTTCGCTTACAGCTTTCTTTGCTTCCTTCTTTGCTATTTTGTAGTTTGTGGCAGTTTCCTCTGTTCTATCCTTAGACATAGCTTTAAAGAATGCTCTTTTAATTTTTATCTTCTCTTGCACCCCTTCACTCCACCACCAAGCCTCCTTTTGACCTGGGGCTCCTCCCTTCGACTCGCCTATCATCTCTTTGGCTACCTTTCGGATACAAGATGATACGGCCTCCCACATCTCGTTTGCACTTCCACTACAATCCCAAGATAAATCTTCTAAAACCTTCTCCCTGAAGCTCGATTGGTTCAGTGGAAGATTCCACCGTCTAGTTCTAGTGGTCTTAGGAACCCTCCTTTTCATTACCAACCCTTTATTTGTACATCCAAGACTAACAAGCGATGTTGGGTTGTCAAACTCTCTCCTGGGATTACTTTGCAGTCTTTACAACACAACCGATCTCTTCTCCTCAACACAAAATAATACATAATATTAGGGTTAAATAATATAGCTTAATTAGGGTTAATTATGTACAACAGATAAATTAGTAATTAGTGTTAATAGTTAATGAATCTTGATGAATAGCTTAAGTTAGAGAGATAGTGATATAAAATAATGTAAATAAATATGGGATTTATCACCCCTATACTTAGCTAAGCTCGTCCTTGAGCTAATAAATAAAGAATTTATTAGTTAGTTAGATTAATTAGTAAATTCTCTGGCATGTGTGTGTGTTTATACAAGGCTTAATTTGACCTCGAACACTAAGTTTTAGAAATCCTAAGACTCTACGTTGATCCAAGTATTCATCAATAGGAATTCCATTCCTATAATAGTCAGACTCTTATGATGCATATAAATAAGAAGTTTGACTTAGTGTTGACTGCATCGATAAGAGTAGAATTAAGACTTCACAAAAAGTTCCAATCTAAGAAGCTCTCCGAAGAACTCAACCCTCAACACAAGGGGGTAAATCTAATCTTGCTTCAATTCATCATCTCTTTAGTTTGTCAGACTTAAACGGTAGATGGTCAGCCAGAGAATGGTGATATTAGGATTGTGTCATTTCTTTTCTCCCTCTCAATGGAACAAGGTTTCCCTTAAGTTCCAATACTCAACACATATATTTTTTATTTGCTAATCAGTGAGTACGTCAAAAGAGATTGAGTCGTTTGTACTTGTTTTCCTGGGAATACACCTGGGTGCATCTTTTTAAGGTATCCAAATCCTTGCACTTTGACTTGTAGCGCTAACGATGCATAGACCTTTTTAATGTACTATCCCGACTCAGAAAATCCTAAGATTTGGTCCAATTGGACACTTAAAAGGTTGAGAGCACTCGCCTTGAATATAATCTCATGTAATGTAGTTTTGGAATGTAATGAGCTTTTCACTATCATTCCACTTTTTGTGAGGGAACTTCCCCTCTTTTTTGCAAGCTCCACTGCTTTTACCAAGGACTGGCACACACTGATCAACTTATTAATTTTATATCATCGCACCCTGGAACTTTAGGTCAAAGACAAGAGATAGTATGACAACCATGTCCCATACCGGATAAGATATTGACACTCAAGTTTCATGAAGCCATCATTAATTTTATCCTATCCTCTAGCATCATATAGATCAAGTCCAAACTCAAGCTTCAAATCCTAGTCTCCTTAGTGATACCTCGACTCATATCAATCATGAATGCATTCGTGCATTGATGAATAACCATTCATCACTCTTTATTCTTTTATTTAAGCTACAAAACCTTTGCCAAACACATGTATATTCTTGTAAATACAAATAATTATCAAATTGCATGCATTGTGTAAATATGCATAATTAGCATGTTTTTGTGCATAAATAAAAGAATAAAGAGATAAAAGAAAAAGAGGGAGATATTTAGAATAAATATTGAGCGACCTAATCCCAAGGGAGGGCTCAGTATGGGCCTGACCGCATAAAAGCCAAAGTAGAGAGAGATAAGGAAGCTCACCCTTGTACATATACCTATAAATAAATAACAATATTTTCCTCTAAAATAAATATAAAAATGGGTTGTATTTATTTATAAATAGTTGTAAATACAAAATCAAAATAAAAATAAGAAAATTAAAAAGAAAATAAAACCTACCCTTCCTTGTATATATTTACCATGTACATAAAACCACTTACCTATTTATTTAGCCCTATAAATAAACAAATTAAAATCCCATAAAAATTGTATATACTCTATATTACATGGTGTAAATAAATAAAATAAAAACCACAAAAAAAATTAAATAAAAAGAATAAAAATAAAAATCAAAAGAAACATTGTATATATACCATGTATATATATGTATATAACTATTGATTTTACCCTTGTAACTAAATAATAAAAATAAAATAAAAATACCAAAATATTCCATATTGTATCTTGTAAATAAATAAAATAGAAAATTGGAATAAAAATGTACAAAATAATTAATTAAAAATCAAAATAAAAAATTTAATATTGTATATACCTATGTATATAGTACTATAGTATAAATACCTAATTTATATTTCAAAAAAATAATTAAAAATCACAAAAAAAATAGTTTAAAATAAAAGAAACATTTTTCATGTTTTGAGTTTTGAATAATTCGACAAATTGCTATTTTATTTTGAATTTCCAAATCATTTACACGTGGCCGCATGCCATTGGCCCATGGGGGATGTTGACCCCCCGGTCAACTCCCTCCCTGGAGCACAGTCCTCCACATCCGAGTGTTTGACCTGACTTCTCCTAATTATTGCACCTCGATCCGAGATCCAAATCCGTTAACCCCGGGTCCTAATCCGACCTTGATCAACCCTGATCCACGCCCAGGGTGGGTTTTGGGGATCCGCGCTCCGATCAGCTCGACCGAACTCCCTTTAGCCGGACCCCTAGCCATATATAGTCTGAGCTCCGCCCGCACCTTCACTCATCTTTGGCTCCCCATTTCCCTACCCAGGACCTCCACCACCTTCGCCTGAGTGACAGCTCACAATTGATAGTGTCGCAGTGAGGAGAGAGTGCTCGGACCATCGATTCGGCGACCTAGCGCCGCCTTGCGCCGCCCGTGCGTGGTACTCGAGCCTCGGGCATCGACGGCCCTCGAGACTAGGACCTAGAGCTTCATCGGCTCGTCCCCAGTCGACATCGACCATCAGGTAACCTTAGTTCCTTCTATAGCTCTGTAATTTCCGTTTATCCCCAAATCGCCCATTCGCCGTCGACCTTCGATTCCGACCATACCCACTACCCATTCGATCATCGGAGTCGACCTCCACCTTCACCCTTCTCCCACGCACGTTCTCCATTCCTTCGTTCAACCCAGTTCACACAGGAACTGGGATTGGAGCTCCACTGTCGTCGCTTCGCCGGAGCTCCCCCATCTCGACGCACCGACCATCCCCATCGCCTCTAAACGGGTCGAGGCACTTTGTCCTTGACCCAGGAGTCCTTCTGTGTAGTTTTGCAGGTCAGAGGAGGACCATCTGAGGTCCCCCACATCCAGCACAGGAGCTTGAGCTCCACCGTTGTCGCCAGGGCTTCTCGGAGCTCTTCGGCACCATCGGAGGAGTTCTTCAGACGCGGGAGGCTCCGACGCTTCTTCTCCGATCATCAGTAGCCCCCGAGGAGGACCATCACGCGCGTTCTGGGCCGGCGAAGTTCGTTGGCCACCTGTTCTTCGTGGATCCTCCAGAGCCGTCCATCCAGCCCTCCAGCTCCAGATTAGATCGCAGCCATTCACTTGAGGAGCAGCCACTGCCGTCCGATCCCTTAGAGGACTGATCTGAACCGCCCATCTAGCGAGGGTTAGCGCCAGCTATTTTCGACCGTCAATTCCCCCACGTGGCGCATCCTCCATCGTTGGATCGAGATCAGGGCTTCTTCGTTGAGGCGCAGCTCACCACCACCGTCAGATCCGCCACGCGGTGCCATCGCACCCCTCGGATTAGAATAAGGGGGTATTTTCACTTAGGCCCCTCTTCTATTTTGTTTTAGCATTTAGTCTTGTAAATACTTTTCGTAGTTTATTTTAATTTGGAACAATTGCATTTAGGACCTTGTCATTTCTTTTAATTGCACTTCTACCCCTGTGTGTTGTGGACACGTGCTTCGTCACGTGTATGTTGTGGTAAATTGCATCTAAGGGCCTGTACTTTCTGGTTGTTATGAAATGAAAAGATATTTTTAGATATTTACAAATATGACCCTGTGAGTGTTTTAATTATGCATGTGCCGAATTTCTTGGGTGTTTTATACTTTTGCCCCTGGACTTTTAGTACGTATTACTAATAGGTCCAGGGACTTCAGTTAATTACAAAAAGGTCCCTGAGTGCCCAGATCACGCGCGTGACGCGTGAGATCTTGGGATTTTTGCACCTAGACCCCCTGGATTTCTAGTGTTGTTATTCTTAGGCCCCAGAAGTTATTTTTATTGCAAACAGGTCCTTCTAACTGTGGGCTTGTGTTGGCTTTAAATAAAATATCAAATCATCTCTAAATTAAGTGAAAATTTGATACGTGGCTCCTGCCAGTGTGTAGAATTTTCACTGATTTTTGGGAAATTTTTGGAGCCCTTTTTCTATTTTTAAAATTCAAAAATTATGATTTTTCTTACTGTCCAGATTTAAAATTCACAAAAAAATATTAAAACATCTTTAAAAATTACAAAAAAAATCAGAATTTGTTTGTTTTGTTGTGTTTGATTTTCTGACCAATTTTGGTCATTTTTGGATTTATAAAATTTATAAAAATTGAAAAAGTCCTAAAACCCCATTAAAATTCTAGTAATTAATAGAAAAACCTAAAAATAATAAACTCAGCTTCTGAATTTTCCTTTTTTTTCTATTTATAGGAAAAATACCTTCAGGCTCTTGGAAGGCCATTATATATTTTATTTTGGCCTTTGAAGTCCGACTGGACAACAACACTGTTCCCCTTTCTTATTTCATTTTTATAAAATCCTATAAAAATCAGAAAATTACCAAAAATTCAGCAAAACATAAAAAATATAAAAAAAAACATAAAAATATTTTTGTTTGAATTTTTGGATTAATTTTGAGTGATTAAATAATTGTGTGAAGTTGCTTGTTTCACTTGTTTTCCTATTTTCTTTATTAATTAAAAAATCCTAAAAATATAAAAATATTAAAAACACACCGAATATAATTTTCCTTTATTTGTTTTTATTTTTGACTACTTTGTAGGCTGCGAGGCCAACCCGTGCTCCTTAAGTTCGACCCTGGTCGCTATACGAGGCTAATCCAATAGCCAGGGCCACTATTGATTTTCTCTGATTTTAATTGTGCTTTCGTGGTCTGCTCTCTTATTTTCTTGATTGAGCCGATTGATCCTCGAGCGATTGAAGTCGCAACGACCTTCGATATTCCTTTACCTTGGTTGCTCGGATTTCATTCGGACCATCAGAATGGCGCCGTTGCCGGGGAGCACGACTTAGTAGTCAGTTTTGATTTTCTTTTTATTTTGTTTTCTTTTTCGCGGCTTTCCGCAGCTCTTGTTGAGTCCGCGACTGTTTGCGGCTTTTTATTTTTCTTTTATTTTCATTTTATTTTATTCTATTTTCTTTTCTTTTCTTTTTGTTTTTTGATTGTTTTTGCTTGTTTATTTTTATTTTCATTTTTGCATATATACCATGCTTGCTTTATTTTATTTTATCTGTTTCATTTTTATCTGGTGTTTGACATTCGTCTGTTTTTTTGCGAGGGCTCGAGGACCGAGGCGACGACTCTAGAGTAGCCAGCGCAACCGCGGTGATCGGAGGCTGTAAAAACCTCAAAATTGTCCCATACCGTGGAAATATAAAATTTACGGGTGGGATAAAAAGTAAGGAGATTACTACCGAAACAACCCGGCTTAAGCATTTTGGGGTTGGTTAATCGGGTCCGTATGGGTCCGATCCCAAGAGGTTGTTCGGGCCAGTAGTGCTCCGTTAACGGACCGAGGACCTAAGCCCGGGACGTTTCAAATGGTATCAGAGCCAAATTCTCTCTGATAGTGGAAAGGGCTACCCAAGAGGTGGAGCCGCCCCTACAAAGAGGTTGGAGGAAATGGCTACCCAGAGTGTGCAGCCGCCACTATCACTGGAATTACGTGATGGGCCATGTCGCAACGAGGACGTTGCGAATATAAGTGGGGGAGGTTGTAACACCCCAACCCCAAAACATAGTGCCATACCTAAAACTCACAAAGTGTGGGTGTGGTTTATAAGTGATGGGGATTACTACTTGACAACTTGGGCTTAAGCATTTTGGGTGGTTGTCAACGGGTCCATTTGGGCCCGTACCCAACAAAGTTGTCAGGGCCAGTTTTCCTCGATAACGGACCAGGGAACTAAGCCCAGGACGTTACAAATGGTATCAGAGCCGAACGCCCTCTGACAGTGGAAAGGGCTACCCGAGAGGTGGAGCCGCCCCTACAAAGAGGTTGGAGGAAATGGCTACCCGGAGCGTGCAGCCGCCACTGTCACTGGGAAGAAGTGATGTGCCATGTCGCAACGAGGACGTTGCGAATATAAGTGGGGGAGGTTGTAAAAACCTCAAAATTGTCCCATACCGTGGAAATATAAAATTTCCGGGTGGGATAAAAAGTAAGGAGATTACTACCGAAACAACCCGGCTTAAGCATTTTGGGGGTGGTTAATCGGATCCGTATGGGTCCGATCCCAAGAGGTTGTTAGGGCCGGTAATGCTCCGTTAACGGACCGGGGACCTAAGCCCGAGACGTTACAGAGGCGGCTCCCTTCTGCACGGAGCCGTAGGAGAGCGCGAGGGAATAGCTGAGTGCGAGAGGATTAGCTTAGATTAGATTAGCTTTTATTTTCAGCTATTTGAATAATTATTGTAATAATGCAGGGACACTCTCTTGGACTTTGAGACTCTCGGGGTCTGTTTCGCCGAGCACTATTGTGCTCGGGGGACCCCTTAGTTTTCTTTGCGTTTTTTCGCGGTTTTGATTTTTCACTGCCTTTTCCGGTTTCTCGCGGATTTCTCGACCCCCTAGCCTTAGGATTTTCTACTTGATTGTGATGTAATATATAGGATCCAAGCACCCTAATATATCTGCCTGCACCTATAGATCGGTAATTGGACCTATAATAAAACGATTAATAAAAATAGTTAACTCACTTCCTTCGAGCCTACGTACCGCAGCCCGCCCTGCCAAGCGCTGCTCTTGAACCCGATTTGTCGGGAGGAGGACGGGTGGACCGAGACCAGACTTTTTGGATCGAAGGATGGTGGTTGACTAGCTGTTCTTTCGAGTAGAATTGCCTGCTTAGGGACTCGGTTTTTCGCCTGCACCATTTAGGTAGTTTATTTTCTGTCTCTCAATTCTGCGGATATCATCTTGCAGGTAGACTGCTGGAGTCAGGTACACATTTCTTACTCTGCATGCATCATTGATTTCATCGCGCATCAGCTTTTTCGTCTTCTCCCCCTGTTTTGGACTTAATAACCATGAGAACCAAAAAATTCGTTAGGCGATTTTGCTTTTATTGAAAAATACCTAAAAAGAAAAACAATAAAATTTGGGACTGCTAACTCTATCGAACCTAAAAGACACCTCACCTAAAAATTTGTCTTGGGGAGAGCAACCCCCTCATTGTCTGGTTTGCTTGCGCGAGAGAGTGACCCGAACACTAGGATAGAGCCCTCCGATATTCTTCTCGACTGATTACCAGCTATTTCTGTACGGGACAGTCGATTGAGAAAATATCGGGTTACCCAACAGGTCACGTAATCGCTCTGCTATCGTGACTGATCACCAAATAAAATTGACAAGATAAATTGACCGAGCCTTTACTGTCTTCAGCTCGCGTTACGTTGGTGAATCGGGGGTTTGCTTGTGATCATAGTTGTTACCAGATCTCATCCGCACACTCGACCAGATCAAGATGATGGGCAGACGATCTCTTAGGCAGCCTCTGGCTGCACCGCTTTCCAGCACGTCTACCCGCTCATCTAGGTTGGTTCGCGAGAGCCGAGACCCGCTCTCCGAACCCGAGTTCGACGCCAACCTGTTCCCCCTCGATCTCGCTTCTTCTGAGTTCGAGATACTAGTGCCTGAGGAGAGACAGACAGATGATTTATCGGCACCTGAGTTTGGGCCTTTGCTTTTGCAGAGACCATGGACGGCAACAGTGACGACCGCACCAGAGGTCCCCAGCACGATCAGACTTTCATTATGGACCAGGGTGCGATCAACTCCACCCTTATCGCCTCCCTCAAGACAGTTCAGCAACAGTTGAGGGATCATGGAGCATTCATGTTGGACATGAGTTGAGAGATGGAGCAGTTGAGAGCCGCTCGCGAGTAGCGTGAGCCCGGAGATGGGCCGAGGATACCCGACCATGCGGCAGCCGCCGCAGCAGCCGCATCACCCACCGCAGCCGCAGCAGCAGCAGCAGATCCACCGAGACTAATGCGGGAGTTACACAACCCCGTATCGACCTTGATGCATCACTGGGTCGTTCTACCAGCTATCGTGGGGGACTTCAAGTTCCCCCGAACACTTTGCAGCTCCTCCCCCGGTTCCATGGGCTCGCCATAGAGGAGCCCCATCTCCACCTTCAGAAGTTTTTGATGATCTGCAGCACAGTCCACGGCCGTCAGGTGGACTAGGATACCATATGGATGATTGCCATGCCCTTCTCCTTAGCAGACAGAGCAGCCACCTGGCTGAAGCACTTGGGAAAGTTCGTCTACACCTGGGAGAAGCTCCGCACCGAGTACTTGCACAAGTACTATCCACTCGGGCAGACAAACGCCTCTAGAGCCCTGATCAGCAACTTCTCCATGCTCCCCAACGAGCAGTTTTACGAGGTATGGGAGAGGTTCAGAGAGCTGACCAACAGATGCCCGCACCATGACATCTCCAAGCCGAACCTTGTGCAGAGCTTTTTCAGCGGCTGACACCAGAGCTTCAGGGCTTGGTGAACGCTTCTTGTGGCGGGTCTTACTTCGCCAAGGATCACGATCAGGTTTGGGCCATCTACGAGGAGATGGCCGAGAAATATATGGTGATGTCCCAGACCCGATTGTACACACAGGGCAGACCCCAGCAGCCATAGACCGTGCAGTACCAGAGGATAGCACGGGTTGACGCCGGTCCATCCAGTTCGTCAGCAGCAGCAGCACAGGCAGAGAGTTCAGCCGCAGACATAGGGATCATCAACGAGAAGCTGGACCGGATGGAGATTAATGAGAAGAAGCAGTTCCAGGGCATCACGCAGATGGAGTAGATGGCACAGACTCTGAGTGACCTAAAGAAACAGCTCATGTGTCTCCAGGAGGCACAGACGGCTTCACAGCCTCGTCTTCAGGCACGAGGCGATCCGAGTAGCAATAGCAGCTCGTCCCAGCGCTCCAGCTCCCATCAGCAGCCTAGACAGGTCCATCTTATACAGGCGGGGTCGTACCAGCAGCCGCAGCTTTCCTACCAGGCAACACCATCCACTGACACACAGATGGTGGTATACCAACCGGATCAGCCTCTGGCAGTGCTCCCTCCACCCCAGTACGATTCAGAGCCATTGATGGATGTCAACGGGATTTGGTATGACCTCCCCCAGCCCGGTATCCGACAAGACCATCTCGGATTCCGTTGGGCGGCCGGAGGTGCCCAGCCTCAGCAGCAGCCGTCAGGACAGGGTGGCCAGTACATCCACAGAGGGATCACCAGCAGCAGCAACCCCCAGTGTACCCACAGCAGCAGTCACAGCAGTCACCGTCGTATGGTCCTCGTCCCTATCAGCAGGGACAGTCTTGGAGGCGTGATCAGCCTCATCTGCCGCAGCATCATCCACAGTCCTACCCCTCTCACCCTCAGCAGCAGCAGCCGCAACCTCACTTCCAAAGAGGCTACCCGTCAGGTTCTCATGGGCCATCCTATGAGAACCCCGCCTTGGATGACATAGCCCGCCTCCTCACAGATCAGCAGGCTACATTCCGACAGGAGATGGATGAGTTCCGCCAGGAGATGCGGGACATAGTGAGAGGGAAGGCTGCCATCCCTGCCCAGATAGAGCCGAATCCCAACAACCTCAAGAGGAAGTCTGAGCAGGTAGTTTGTACTGAGTATGCCACTCCTAGTGATACATTTGGAGATAAGTCTGCATATTTGTTTGATACTGATTTTGTCACACTTAGGAGCGGTAGGATGCCAGCAGGCAGCGCCTCGTCTGAGCGACATCCAGAGGATACATCCAGAGCGCCCGACGAGGAGGAGGAGATCGGTACTGAGGCCGCTAGAGATGATGACAGTGGTACTGATGCCACCACGTATGCTGATCCCACCGGCGGTATTGAGGCCGTCGTTTCACCAGTTGGAGGAGGTGGTACTGAGGCCACCCATGTTGCCGAGCCAGAGAGCGGTACTGAGGCTGCTAGTCTTCCAGCCAAGAGTGGTGTTGATGCCACCATGTCTTCTGAGAGTCCTGTAGTTTTTTCTTCTGCACCTGTATCTCAGAACATTGCTAGCAATAAAGGAAAGGGTTTGTTTTCTTCTGGTCCCACTGTGGTGCATGATGTATGTGTGGATCCTGCTGTCGAGCAGTTCAGACCCGTTCCTAGTCCTTCATCTAAGAAGGACCCTGTGATCCCCTTCCCTAGAGCCCTTCAGATGGGGAAGGGGAAGAAAAATGAAAATCCAAAAAAGAGGCAGCAGGAAGAGTTCAGCCAGCAGATGATAGACCGTTTTCACATTTAGCTGACTCTTCAGGAGGCTTTGCAGCACATCCCTCTTCTCCAGCGTTCACTGAGAGACAGGACTACAGTTAGGAGGAAGAGGAGGAACCACCATTCAGAGATTTATGTGCTGACCAGAGCTACTTGTTTCGCGATCTAGAACCGTCTGCGGCCAAGAGGCCAGACTCAGGAGCCCCATATGTCAGATGCCACATCAGAGAGCAGAGGTTCGACCGTACTCTATTAGACAGCAGATCGTCGATCAACCTACTTCCGACAGCCCTTCTCGACCGCTTCGAGTTGGGCATTCTTAGACAGAGCAGGACAGTCCTTCAGTTTGCTGATCGATCTGTCAAGAGGCGAAGGGGTTGCTGAGGGACGTTGTCATCACGATTCAGGGTCTGCGATTCCTCGTGGACTTCGTAGTGTTGGACATGGAGATCCCTGAGTCAGTGACCGATACCTCCATCATTCTCGATCGCCCGTTCTTGGCCACAGCCAAGGCAGTGACCGACCATGATAGCGGGAAGGTATACTTTCGCGTCGAGGGCAAAAGTGTACAAATAGAGACGGTCGAGGACAGCACAGCCAGAGATAGAGCAAGCTCAGAGACTACTTCCGATACAGAGCAGATGATAGATACCGGGCCAGACATCCACCAGGACTACGACTTTGTGATCACAGATGACGAGGTAGTTTGGGAGGACCCAGCAGCACAGGCCATCCTCTCACCTTCAGAGTCCGCTGATACAGAGATGACAGCAAAGGAGAGCTTGGAGAGCACATTCCTGGTCCAGGATACTTTTGAGGCAGCAGAGTCGGTTCTCGACCGCGAGACTGTTTTTTGTGATGATGGTGGTACTAAGGCCACCTTGGATGATACAGATCCCTCAGAGTCAGATTTCGACTGGGCATATTTTGATGATTACATACCAGATCTGACTTCCACTGATCCTGTAGCTAGGGAGGAGGTAGATGTGAAGCAGAGCAGAGACAGTCCATCAGGGCAGCCTTCTCTAGATTCAAAGAGTGACAGAGAGTTTCAGTTCTCCCATGCGGATTTGGCATCCTTCACGCAGAGTTTTCAGAGGCCTGATCCACCAGCACCCAGTTGTCCAGAGCTGAAGCCACTTCTTGCGTCGCTGAAGTATAGGTTCCTTGCGGGTGAGCATGAGATGTACCAAGTCATTATCTCTGCCGATTTGACTGGAGAGCAGGAATCCCGTTTGATGGGGGTTCTTGAAAAGAACCGCAAGGCGATAGGATGGAGCGTAGCAGATCTCCAGGGGATAAGTCTGGCCCTGTGCTCCCACCATATCTATCTCGAGGATGAGCCGAAGCCATCGCATGAGTTCTAGTGGCGGCTGAACCCAAATCTGAGAGAGGTTGTCATGAAGGAGATATCGAAATGGTGGAGCACCGATTTTATCTACCCCATCTTCGACTCCAAGTGGGTCAGCCCTTTGCATGTGGTGCCCAAGAAGACGGGCATCACAACAGTAGTCAGCGAGTCTGGAGAGGAGATTGCTACAAGGGTGCCCACTTCTTGGCGGGTCTGCGTTGATTACAGGAGACTCAACCAGGCCAACAAAAAGGATCATTTCCCCCTGCCCTTTATAGATCAGATCATTGAGAGACTGGCAGGGAAGAGCCACTATTGTTTTCTGGATGGGTACTCGGGCTACAACCAGGTGGCCATCGCTCCCGAGGACCAGGACAAGACTACCTTCACCTATCCCTTCGGCACATACACCTTCCGATGCATGCCATTTGGGCTATGCAATGCCCCTGCGACATTTCAGAGATGCATGTTGTCGATCTTTTTGGACATGGATGATTTCTCGATTTACGGCGACGGATTCAACTCCTGTCCTGACTGCCTAGTCCGAGTCCTTCAGCGATGTATAGAGGTTCACTTGGTACTGTCTTGGGAGAAGAGTCACTTCATGGTGACTCAAGGGACGGTGCTTGGCCATATCATCTCCAACAGGGGCATGGAGATTGATCCGGCCAAGGTAGATGTCATTAGAAAACTCGCACCACCGTCCAATTTACGGCAGTTACGATCTTTCCTTGGGCACGTCGGTTTCTACCGACGATTCATTCATAATTTCAGTAGGATTGCTCGACCGTTGACTGACCTGCTGACGAAGGACACCGAGTTCCTTGTCGATGACAAGTGTCTTTCGTCGTTTGAGACTCTCAAGCGATGTGTTGTTGAGGCTCTTGTTCTCCAGCCACCTGATTGGTCTCTCCCATTCGAGATCATGACAGATGCCTCCGATTTTGCCGTGGAGGTCGTGCTGGGACAGAGGATGGATGGAGTTCCATTTGCTATTCACTACACTAGCCGCACATTGGATTCCGTGCAGCGGAACTACACAATCACAGAGAAGGAGTTGCTAGCCGTAGTCTTCGCCCTAGATAAGTTCATATCATACATTATTGGATCTAGAGTGACCTTGTACACAGATCATACCACCATCTGGTACCTCATGGCAAAGAAGGATGCCAAGGCATAACTGACTAGATGGATCCTTCTACTCCAGGAGTTCGACATTGAGATCAAGGATAAGCCTGGAGTCAAGAATGTGGTGGCGGATCATCTCTCCCGATTAGAGCATCTTGAGGATTCTGAGCAGATTGACCCTATTTGTGAGACCTTCCCAGATGAGGCGATCCTTGCTATCGCCTCTCTCCCGTGGTATGCCGATATTGTGAACTTTCTTGTTGCTAAGAAAGTTCCACAAGATTGGCCCAAGCAGAGGCTTGAGACATTTCTCGCGAAGGCCAAGTCCTACCACTGGGAGGATCCCATTGTTTACCACGAAGGAGGGGATAGCGTCTGGCATAGGTGCATTCCTCAGGAGGAGCACCATAGCGTCCTCACTTACTGCCACAAGCTTGAGGCAGGAGGACATCACTCTGGGAGGAGAACGGCACAGAAAGTGCTCCAATCCGACCTATGATGGCCTACCCTCTTCAAGGACTCTGATGAGTTCGTGAAGAGGTGTACTGACTGTCAGAGGATGGGCACTTGTGGACAACGTGATATGATACCGATGCAGCCCATTCACTTCTGTGAGGTTTTTGACGCATGGGGCATCGATTTCATGGGTCCATTCCCTAAGAGTCAGGGATTTGAGTACATTCTGTTGGTCGTTGATTATGTGAGTCGTTGGGTTGAGGCCATCCCCGCCCGAACCGCAGATGCCAGGACAGTTTGCAGATTTTTGAGGAAGCACATCATTACACGGTTCGAGGTACCTCGAGTACTGATTTCTGACGGGGGGGGTCTCATTTCATCAACGACCAGGTGAAGGCCCTTGCTAGCGATTTCGACATAGACCATCGAGTTGCCACTCCATACCATCCACAGACGAATGGTCTAGCCAAGGTGTCGAATAGGGAGATCAAGACTATATTGCAGAAAGTTGTCCGCCCTGACCGAAAGGATTGGTCACAGCTTTTGGACTCGGTCTTGTGGGCATATAGGACGTCTTTCAAGACACCCTTGGGCACATCTCCCTTTCGCCTCGTATATGGCAAGCCGTGCCATCTACCTGTTGAGCTGAGACACAGGTCACTTTGGGCAGTTACAGATATTCTGTTGGATCTAGATAGTGTAGGAGACCAGAGGAGGGCAGAGTTAGCAGCCTTGGAGGAGCTTCGTGATACTGCCTTCTCAAACAGCCTACAGTACAAGGAGAAAGTGAAGGAGTGGCATGATTCTCATATCAGCCACAAGCATTTTGAACCTGGACAGAGAGTATGGTTGTTTGATGCTAGGCTTCGTCTATTTCCAGGGAAGCTACAGAGCAAATGGAAGAGACCTTATCTTGTGAGAAAGGTACACGACAATGGGAGCATTGACATATCTGAGTTGTCTTCTAAGAGTACCTTTCGAGTGAACGACCAGCGGCTCAAGCCATTTCTAGATCATGAGCCGCGGGTCGTTGATGTTGCCCCTATTCACTTTGCGTGAGATGTGGTCTCTTGACTCACATCTATTGCATCTCACGCATGATTATCACTATTCTCCCGACCTGTATAGATCCAGATGTCCATATCATTCCATTCTTTAGTCCACATACCTTTCCTCATCTTTTGATTATGCTATACTTAGGGTGTACTTTACCCTAAGTATAGGGGGGATGTTGGACTCTTGAGGATTCTTTTGATTCATTTTACCCATGTTTTTGCTGCCTATACTTAGGGATATTTTACTCTAAGTATGGGGGGGGGGGGGTAGACCCTGTACATTCTCCACTCGGTTTTCCCTTTGTGTACAGCCGGCTATACTTAGGATTATTTGATCCTAAGTATAGGGGGAAAAGCCGAGATCTTCTTGATTTTCTATTCATTCATTCGTCTTTGTATATAGCCTTCCTTTTCACTTCCCTATACAGAGCACGAGTTATGTCTTCTTCATCGCTCTTGACTCTGAGGACATCGTTCGAGCTAAGTATAGGGGGGTGTTTGTATATTTCATATATACTTTAGCCGTAACTCGTACTTTGTGTGAGTGTGTTAATAAATAAAAATGGCTAAAAACCCAAAATCCACAAAAATTAAAAAATTTCCCTATAAATAAACATTCTTTTATTGCACATACATAGCTATTGTACAAATTATTTTTATAAAAATGTTTTCAAAAACTTTTTGTGTAAAGTTTGTGTAAATATGTGCATATCAAAATTATGTATATAGTACAAAATTTTTCCAAAATGTTTTGAAAATCAAAAGTTTGCAAAAATCTTGTGTAAATTTGTGTAAATATTTTGCAAAACTTGCATTCATGCATACATCCATGTTTTCAAAACATTTTTCAAAAATTTTACATTTGTGTAAATATGGTTTAAATAGCATCTTTGTATATACTTGTATATAGTTTTTCCTGGATTATAGTTGACATTTAAACTAGCCTGGAATTAAATTGAGAAATGGAGCTTGATTAAGATCTTAATCCACCTAATTCTAAGAGGAACCTTTTAGGTCTTAGGGCTAAGGCTTTTCAGGTTCATGGTGACTTAATTCTTTGAGTCCACTAGGCTATGATCACATGTCATCTTAATGAGCCTAAGTAGAGCACTTAACAACACACACATGACTCATATAGACAATGGCTTTACTTGGACACCGCACTTGGCACCGAGCTCTCTACGGATGAGGTGGTGAGGAGGCAGTCTTCTTTGACTTGGGGTAGTATATGAGGGTAGTACTTCTAGGCAGAACCTCTCTTCTTCTTTTAGTGAAGGAAGTGTGTCTCAAATTGGTCTAGTTGCCATGAGGTCTAATGACGGGAGTTGTGGGTTGCAATAATGCTTCAAAAGAGGGATAGTCTACTGGCTCAAGAGGAAAAACTCCTTGTATATATGCTGCACATGTATATGTTGTATAGATGCACTTAAAAAAATTGCAAAAAGAAAATAACTCCAAAAAAGTGGTGGGTCTGAGAGAAAATGATAATCCCACCGGAGTATGTATATAGTGCAAATAAGCAGAGCTTGAGATTCATGTCCCACCTTATGTAGCTTGCAGCAGGGAGACTTGGCTACACTTGTTGAGCTCCCAAGGATACATGGCTACACTGGCCATGGTCCATTCTCTTCTTCCCCCTCTTCTTGAGCCAATTGAACTTGAACTTAGAAGGGAATACCCCGCTCCTCGAGGAAAGAGTGGCCAGATTGGGGTCATAGACTTACCTTGTTGGGGAGGGTTGTCAAGTTGCCATTTCTGAGGTGGAGAGCTTATATACCACATTCACAGTACAAGGAAAGACTCATAGTCTTCAGGGTTTGTGTATGGTGACTTGTTCTGATCTGGATTGTTGAGGAGTCCTGATTATAGATTAGTGGATCTTAGAGGCTGTTGAGTTTTAAACCTAAGTCTAAATAAGGTTCCGACACATTAATAATCCAAATATCTGATCGAGCTCCATATTTCAATTCAATGAAGGCTAGTTTAATAATCAACCTTGATCCTTGTATATTCTCCTCTTTTTCTTTTTCTTTTTCTTTTTCACTTCTTTTTCAAATAAGTGTTTGCTAAGGGACTAGCAAAGTTAAGTATATGGGGTGATGAATACCCATTCATCACTCTTTATTCTTTTATTTAGCTACAAAACCTTTGCCAAACACATGTATATTCTTGTAAATACAAATAATTATCAAATTGCATGCATTGTGTAAATATGCATAATTAGCATGTTTTTGTGCATAAATAAAAAAATAAAGAGATAAAAGAAAAAGAGGGAGAATTCTAGAATAAATATTGAGCGACCTAATCCCAATGGAGGGCTCAGCATGGGCCTGACCGCATAAAAGCCAAAGTAGAGAGAGATAAGGAAGCTCACCCTTGTACATATACCTATAAATAAATAAAAATATTTTCCTCTAAAAATAAAAATGGGTTGTATTTATTTGTAAATAGTTGTATATACAAAATCAAAATAAAATTAAGAAAATTAAAAAGAAAATAAAACCCACCCTTCCTTGTATATATTCACCATGTACATAAGACCACTTACCTATTTATTTAGCCCTATAAATAAACAAATTAAAATCCCATAAAAATTATATATACTCTATATTACATGGTGTAAATAAATAAAATAAAAACCACAAAAACAAAAATTAAATAAAAAATAAAAATAAAAATCAAAAGAAACATTGCATATATACCATGTATATATATGTATATAACTATTGATTTTACCCTTGTAATTAAATAATAAAAATAAAATAAAAATACCAAAATATTCCAAATTTTATCTTGTAAGTAAATAAAATATAAAATTGGAATAAAAAGGTACAAAAATAATTAATTAAAAATCAAAATAAAAAATTCAATATTGTATATACCTATGTATATAGTACTATAGTATAAATACCTAATTTATATTTCAAAAAAATAAAAAAATAACAAAAAATAGTTTAAAAAAAAGAAACATTTATCATGTTTTGCATTTTGAATAATTCGGCCAATTGCTATTTTATTTTGAATTTCCAAATCATTTACACGTGGCCGCATCCCATTGGCCCACGGGGGATGTTGACCCCCCGGTCAACTCCCCCTGGACCACAGTCCTCCGGATCCGAGTGTTTGACCTGAATTCTCCTAATTATTGCACCTCGATCCGAGATCCAAATCCGTTAACCCCGGGTCCTAATCCGACCTTGATCAACCCTGATCTACGCCCGGGGTGGGTTTTGGGGATCCGCGCTCCGATCAGCTCACCCGAACTGCCTTTAGCCGGACCCCTAGCCGTATATAGTCTGAGCTCCGCCCGCGCCTTCACTCATCTTTGGCTCCCCATTTCCCTACCCAGGACCTTTACCACCTTCGCCTGAGTGACAGCTCGTGATTGGCGGTGTCGCAGCGAGGAGAGAGTGCTCGGACCATCGATCCGACGACCTAGCGCTGCCGTGCTCCGCCCGTGTGTGGTGCTCGAGCCTCGGGCATCGACGACCCTCGAGGATAGGACCTAGAGCTTCATCGGCTCGTCCCCAGTCGACATCGACCATCAGGTAACCTTAGTTCCTTCTGTAGCTCTGTAATTTCCGTTTACCCCCAAATCGCCCATTCGTCATCGACCTTCGATTCCGACCATACCCACTACCCATTCGATCATCGGAGTCGACCTCCACCTTCACCCTTCTCCCACGCACGTTCTCCATCCCTTCGTTCAACCCAGTTCGCACAGGAACTAGGATTGGAGCTCCACCGCCGTCGCTTCGCCGGAGCTCCCCCATCTCGACGCACCGACCATCCCCATCGCCTCTAACCGGGTCGAGGCACTTTGCCCTCGACCCAGGAGTGCTTCTGCGTAGTTTTGCAGGTCAGAGGAGGACCATCTGAGGTCCCCCACATCCAGCACAGGAGCTTGAGCTCCGCCGTTGTCACCGGGAGTTCTCGGAGCTCTTCGGCACCATCGGAGGAGTTCTTCAGACGCGGGAGGCTCCGGCGCTTCTTCTCTGATCATCAGTAGCCCCCAAGGAGGACCATCGCGCGCGTTCTGGGCCGGTGAAGTTCGCCGGCCACCTGTTCTTCGTGGATCCTCTAGAGCCGTCCATCCAACCCTCCGGCTCAAGATTAGATCGCAGCCATTCACTTGAGGAGCAGCCACCGCCGTCCGATCCCTTGGAGGACTGATCTGAACCGCCCATCCAGCGAGGGTTAGTGTCAGCTATTCTCGACCGTCGATTCCCCCATGTGGCGCATCCTCCACCGTTGGATCGAGATCAGGGCTTCTTCGTTGAGGCGCAACTCACCACCACCGTCAGATCCGCCACGCGGCGCCATCGCAGCCCTCGGATTAGAATAAGGGGTAATTTTACTTAGGCCCATCTTCTATTTTGTTTTAGCATTTAGTCCTGTAAATACTTTTCGTAGTTTATTTTAATTTGGAACAATTGCATTTAGGACCTTGTCATTTCTTTTAATTGTACTTCTACCCCTGCGTGTTGTGGACACGTGCTTCGTCACGTGTATGTTGTGGTAAATTGCATCTAAGGGCATGTACTTTCTGGTTGTTATGAAATGAAAAGATATTTTTAGATATTTACAAATATGACCCTGTGAGTGTTTTAATTGTGCATGTGCCGAATTTCTTGGTTTTTTATACTTTTGCCCCTGGACTTTTAGTACGTGTTACTAATAGGTCCAGGGACTTAAGTTAATTACAAAAAGGTCCATGAGTGCCCAGATCACGCGCGTGGCACGTGAGATCTTGGGATTTTTGCACCTGGACCCCCTGGATTTTTAGTGTTGTTATTTCTAGGCCCCAGAAGTTATTTTTATTGCAGACAGGTCCTTCTAACTATGGGCTTGTGTTTGCTTTAAATAAAATATCAAATCATCTCCAAATTAAGTGAAAATTTGAACATGGCTCCTGCCACTATGTAGAATTTTCAATGATTTTTGGGAAATTTTTGGAGCCCTTTTTCTATTTTTAAAAATTCAAAAACACTTATTTTTCTTACTGTACAAATTTAAAATTCACAAAAAAATATTAAAACATCTTTAAAAATTACAAAAAAAATCAGAATTTGTTTGTTTTGTTGTGTTTGATTTTCTGACCAATTTTGGTCATTTATGGATTTATAAAATTTATAAAAATTGAAAAAGCCCTAAAACCCATAAAAATTCTAGTAATTAATAGAAAAACCCAAAAATAATAAACTTAGCCCGGCTTTTGGAAGGCCATTATTTTCCTTTTTGTTTCTAGTTTATAGGAAAAATATCTCTAGGCTTTTGGAAGGCCATTATATATTTTATTTTGGCCTTTGAAGCCCGGCTGGACAGCAACACTGTTCCCCTTTCTTATTTCATTTTTTATAAAATCCTATAAAAATCAGAAAATTACCAAAAATTCACCAAAAACATAAAAAATATAAAAAACATAAAAATATTTTTGTTTGAATTTTTGGATTAATTTTGAGTGATTAAATAATTGTGTGAAGTTGCTTGTTTCACTTGTTTTCCTATTTTCTTTATTATTTAAAAAATCCAAAAAATATAAAAATATTAAAAATCCACCAAAAATAATTTTCTTTTATTTGTTTTTATTTTTGACTACTTCGTAGGCTGCGAGGCCAACCCGTGCTCCTTGAGTTCGACCCTGGTCGCTATACCAAGCTAATCCAATAGCCAGGCCCACTATTGATTTTCTTTAATTTTAATTGTGTTTTGGTTGTCTGCTCTCTTATTTTCTTGATTGAGCCGATTGATCCTCGAGCGATTGAGGTCACAACGACCTTCGATATTCCTTTACCTTGGTTGCTCGGATTTCATTCGGGCCATCCTGCATGTGATGTGATAGTCAAATTCTTTAAGAGCGATTAAGCATGCAATATAGCATACATATATGCTAACTAGGGAAGTATAAATTTTTAATTCCAAGACCTTAGTGATTAAGACATGAAAATTTTAAATCTATGGACTCCTTAAACCCATTGTTAAAGATCATCTCAAGCCTTGCATGCATTTTGAAAGTGTTAGGGAGAGACACCAATTAATAAGTTTGCAAGATAGTTATTTACAAAAGAATTAAGGAATTATTAACTCTATTAAGACAAGAACAAAAGAATGGGTACCCTTAACAGAACAACACAGAGACAATGCAAAGAACAACGCTAGGATACACAACACAACACTACAAACGTTAGCTCCTTAAAAATCAAAATTGAATCTTCAAGATTTGAAATAACATGTTATCTTATGCTTTATTTGTTTCTTCCTCACAAAGAATACTTCGGAATCTCAACAGGAAAGATCCTCATCGACTTGAAATCTGAATCTCCTAGAATGATACCATTCTTCCTCAAAAGTGATGTCCATATCTATGTGGGAAGCGTAAAAATTTTCAAAATCGTGGGAAGATAAATGAAATCTGAGAATGATACCATTCTTCCTAAAAAGTGATGTCCATATCTATGTGGGAAGCCTAAAAATTTTCAAAATCGTGGGAAGATAAATGAAATCCATGGATCCTACAATAGACTTCTAGGTTTTTCTTGAAGAGAAAAACTAGACACACAAGGACGACCCATTTTACAAGAAGGATGATAATTCAAGAACTGAATATCCACAAGAAAAGGTGTCAGTACCTCAATATCTGATTCCTCTATCAATAAATCAACTTCCTTGATTGACATCATTCTTTTCAACGTACTTTTGATCGACTTGATCTTCGAAAACAAAGAATTAAAATCCAAACTTTCCCCCATGTTGAACTCTGAAAGACTCTAAAACCAAAAATTTTTAAAAATATGAGCTATGGCTAAAGTATATATATGTAATATATACGGTAGACCCCCTATAGTTAGATTTTGTTATGTCCTCATAGCACAAAGTGATATGATGCCATAGCTCATGCTAAATATAAATAGATAAATAAGAACTGAATCCAGAGACACATGTGGATGATGAGTAAAAATAATTAGTTAGAAGAAGACTGGGACTCGGGTCCCCTATACTTAAGCTTCAGAAATAGCTTAAGTGAAGGAATAAGAGAAAAAATAGGTGACCAGAAGGAACAATCAGAACAAAGTGTGATACCCCTATACTTAGGCTGAAAGTATGCTCAAGTATAAGAAATAAGAACCTAAGGGAGGGAGGGACCAAGTTTTGGGTTGTTTCACAGAGTCAAACAAGATCAAACAAACCCGACTATTTCACCAACACATACAATGAAGACCAGAAATATGGTATAATTATCTTATCTCTTTTATTGATGATAATACAAAATTTGAGTTCATTACAAGTAGGTTTAAGTAGGATTTGGGTACTATCCTATGGATGCGTCCTCATCTCTCAACATGTAAAATAATCCTACAAATAATGAGGGGTTTGCTCTCCCAATACAAGATCGATTTTAGATCCATTTTAATTAGGTTAACTTGCATTAATAGTCACAATTTTAGAGAGTAGGTCATCACTTTAGTTTAATCAATCTGAGCACATAAAGCATCATCTACCGTCCACTCCCATTTCCTTTTAAATCCTAAGTGATAAAACATGAGGAAGGAAATGGGAACAGTTGTGCAGACATAAAATCATCTTGTCATGGTAAAGAGAAATACTTACAGTGACTCCAGCTCTCTTCACGCGCATGCGAGACTGAATATTTAAATATACCAAAATGCATGCAAGCCAATGAAAAATTGTACCTAATCATGTGTTCTATTAGCGAGAAAAAAATAAAATTAATTTGAGCTAGGTTGAACGTAGATTAAGTGTGTCTAATGAATCTAATATATAGTGAATCTCATCAGATGAAACTAGTGTGACCTATATTACAGATCAAGCACAAAAAGATAAATTCTAAAGAAGCTCGAGGAGTCGCGTACCTAAACCCTAATATCGGCCACTCAATATGAATTCCACCAACATGAGGGTGAAATAGACTCATCACACAAACAATGTCCAAGTCCAAAATACTTACAAAAATATACATAGCAAAACAAAAATATAATCTTTGAAATGCTTGAAGATGTCTTCTACGGCTTCTCTCAGTAGGAACTCTCCTTAGAGCTTCCAGACTCCATTCTCCATGAGCATCCTCGATGAACGAGCCCTGCCACAGAAGAAAATATATAAGATATCAAAGATTATAAAATGGGTAAATAATGCATAAAACATCACATCACATAATGACCTAAATAACATAAATATGGAAATATCATGCCTAAATGATGAATGCTAGGTTATAAGACTTATAGTGCTTCCTAGTGCTCTCCATGCGGGATGCAAGGCAAAGAATTTTTAAACCTAATCGATATGTCGATATGATGAAGAAATCACACTAAACATGAATTGTTATTAACAGGAAGAACCAAATGCTAAATAATAGAAGAGAAACCTAAGGGTCTGGTCTTGGAGGCTCCTCAGTGCCCACCACAGTGGGTCCTGCAAGCACAGTATAGAGACCTCTCATGGTACGTGGTTTCAAATCCAAGTATTCAACAATTAAATTTTGATATAAGTCCAAACGTAGAAGCTATAGGTATTGAAAATCTAGAAATTGGGAGTCGCTAAATAATGGCCTGACAAATCAGGCTCATTGTCACTGAAGCGACTACTCGAATCCTCTCGTTGTTTCAACAATTAACCAACACAGATAATTAAGCAATTAAGAGTAAGAGTTAAAATTTATTATATCCTGCTCAGAATGTATAATGGCAAGCAAGTATGGGCCGATCATAGGAAATAAAGGTGTAAAGCAATGTAAGATATACAATCAAGGTACAATATGTCTCTCAAACACTTTACCAAAATAAATCTTTTTGAGGATTTTTATTTTTTATTTTTGATTTTTTTATATTTTTGTATTTTAATTTTTAATTTTCTATTTTTCAATTCCTTTTTGTATTTTTGTATTTTTATATTTTCTTTTTTCTTTTAAAATATACAATAAACTCTATATAGTACATATACAATATAAGTTAGATAGATACAAATAAAAAAATAGTCAAAATAAAAAAATTAAATGTTTTTGGGTTTTAATTATTTTTTTGCTATTTTTATGATTTTTATGAAAATTTTCTAATTTTTTTATATTTTTAAAGTCAAAAGTACCCTAAATCAAGGTGTACGTAAATGCCCAAAATTGAAATGAAAATTAAAGATAGCAAATTATATCCAAAAGATCGTGAATTAATTTTAATCTAATATTAACAATATAGAGATAATTTAGAAACAAAAAATAAATTTTTCGGAATTTTTAAGGATTTTTTTATATTTTTATAAAGATTTTAGGAGTTTTTCATTTTTTAAGAGTTTCCTTGGGAAATTTTATGGATTTTAAATCTGAGGGTTAAAAATACATAAATAAATAAAAAATGATTTTTTGGGAATTTTTAGAAACCTTTTTATAAATTTTAGGTATTTTATACTATAGATAGGGGCATTTTAGGCTATTTTTAAATAAATAATAAAAAGTCCTAAAATTGCAAAATAATATGTGCATGGAAGTATGTGCATAAGGAACATACACGTATTTTTTGGGAATATTTAGAGTTTAATTCATATATGAATAAATAGAAATAACAAAGAGAAACTACATTATTGGTAGGTGCATTTTTTAAATAAAATAAGTTCATGGGCCTTCCTGCAATTTCACCAGCAAGTTATAACATGCATTTTAAAATATCCAACTAAATAGTAAATAACCAAACTGACGAGTCGCTAAATACGATGTTTAATTCGTGTTCGTTGTGGTACGTGTACTTAGCGGTTCGGTCAGAACCGAGAGAAGGATCTCCGTGAAGAGTGTCTCGTCTTATTTTATATCTCGGGCAAGTCCGGGGTCGAACTCAGGGAGGCAAAGGAACAACTTCGGGTTTAATTCAAAAACTTAGGTCTAGATATCCAATGCGGTATTTTTTTATTTTTTTATGCAAATACAAATGCCAAATGCGAATGTGGTTGAATTAAGATACTACGAAAGCATACAACTTAGCCTAATTTAATTTAATGCGAGATTAATTCAATTAAACCAAATTTTATTTTTTCAGTAAACATAATCCAATGACGAATGCAAAACATATTTTTTTTATTTTTCAGGGCTAAAATGCAATAAATAAAAATGTACACTTTTTATGGGTTTTTCGCAATTTCTCACACAAACAGTAAGCAAAAATTATGAAAACATTACTGAAATGAAAACATGATGCAAAGAGACTACAATAATATTTTTGGAATTTTTTAACAACTTATGAATTTTTTATGGATTTTTTAGTGAAAACAGAGTGGCAATGAGTAATTAATTTCTATTAAATCCACAATGTCAAACTAATCAAAATGCGAAATATCTCAGAAAGATATTTAGATAAGCAATCCAGTAGAGTTGAAATTTCGCTAAAAAGATATACATATACTTAATTAAAAATCAAATACTAAAAACACTCCACAATTTATTTCAAGCACAAGACAACTCAAATAGACGTGAAATTTGGACTGTAACTTTATCACATTTCAAGGCATCATTCATATATTTTGTGGAATTTTTAGACAACTGTGTGTGAGATTTAAATTTATGAGCACTGATAGGGTAAAATAGGCTGAATTTCAGTTAAAGATTTTTAGTTAATTACCCACAACTCACAAAAATACAAATAAATATTCAGAATGTAGACAATGAGTTCCTCAACACAATGACATTTTGTACTGAATAAAATGACGCAAGATGGATGTCCAAATTAAAATGATAACATAGGGGTATCCGTGCAAAACGAAAATTGAAAATAAACAAGACAAGTATGTACAAGGATGATTTGGTAATTACAGAAACATGATGGAAAAACTTGAAATATTTACAATAAAAAATATTAGAGAAAAGAAAAGACCTTCTTCCTTCCTCGTTGCAAGGAGAACCCAACACAGGGGGGTCGGCGGCGTCGGCCCGCGCGCAGCCGCACGCGGTCGTGAGGCAGGAGGCGCGGAGGAGGGGTGATGGCGGCCGGCGGGCTTCGTGAGGAGGGGCGGAGATGGTGCGCGTGCGGCGTCGGAGGAGAGCAGCGGAGGAGGGGCCGAGGAAGTCGCGCACGGGGACCACCGCGGCCTGGAGGGCGGCGGCGCCGCTCGGGCAGAGCTGGAGCTGATGGCGCGCGCCGCAGGGGCGGTGGACGTGCGGCCGGTGAGGGCCATCTGCGATGACGATGGGGAGGTGGGGCGGCGGCCTTAGAGCTGCTGGTCCACCTCTGATTTTTTTTTCTTTTGTTTTGTGATAAATTTTTTTGTTTCAGATTTTTATATTTTTAAAAAAATTTTAATGTGAACAGGGAATGAAACAAGATGTATGCAAAAGGGAAAGATGATGATTTGGTGGTGATGTGCTAGAGATATAAACAAATAGAGAAAAATGATGGTGTGATGGTGGTGGTGGAAGGGATTATATGTAGGTGGTAATGTGATGTGCTAAAAAAATGCAAATAAACAAATGATGACAAGAAGATGAAGATAAAATTACCTAAGATGGACGATCGCCTATGAAGTGCTCACGAGAGCACGGTCTTCGCTCAAATCACCGGCGTGCGATGAGCTCGAGCAGCGCGCGGTTGCGGCTGTTATGTTGGCCAAAAAGCCAACGGATCTCACCGGAGAGAGGGCCGTCGTTGTTCGACCGCGGTTGCGTCGCTGTCACCGATTCAACTCTGGGAACTTGGCTCTCCTCACATAAAGATGGATCCAAGGCAAAAATGAGGAGAATGACATGTATATAAAGATGATGGAATGAGAGGTTATTAAAGTGGTGGAGTTGAATGGGAGGTTGTATTATTAATGGAGTTGAATGGGAAGTTGGGAAAAAATGGTGGAATAATGGAGTTGAATTGGTGGTTATTGTAGAGAATGGAAATTAAATAATAAATAAATAAAGTTGTCTACTTTAAATACAATAAAATAAAAAGAGAAGAGAAATAGTGGAGAATTTACAAGGGAAGACAAACAACATGTACACATTTTTTTACTTTTCTAATATGTAATTTTTTTTGTCTTTTTAACAAGAGATATTAATAACGGAAAAATAGAATAAAATACTACAATTAAAATACAACACAAGTATGATTTTTTTGTATTTTTAGTAATTAAGAAAGATACAATAAAAATTAAAGAAAGAATGAATATATACATGGTATACAATGTACATCTAGGTCCCAAAACCCAACTTTTGCAAACGAGCTCCGATTTTAATGAAACTACTTCTGTTGGATAGATAATTTTCTAACTTGAACTTTAAAAGTGAGTTTGGTGAATTTGGAATTCATACGGAGCGGGAATTTAGCTTGGAAGTTGAACTTTACGACTTTTTCTCTTTGGGATCTAGTAGCATTTATTTGAGATGAAATTCATTTTGTATTTTTGTATTTTTATATACATTTTTATAAACAAGTTAGAGAAAGAATTAGGTAAAAAGGAGTTGAAATGAAATTATTAAAAATACATGAAGTTTTGGGCTATTTACATGTATAAAACTCATTTATTTTTGTGGCTTTTTATGTGTAATTTATTTTGTACAATCTAATATACAATAATTAGTCTGTTTTATTTACAAGAGTTATTTTGTTAGTTTATTGATTTTATGGAAATTTATATGGGATTTTACTCGGGGATTTTGCTAATATCAAGATATTGCGATGATGAATCGCGGATTCATCACCCCCCTATACTTAAACTTTGCTAGTCCTCGAGCAAATAAAGAATGAATAAGTTGGGTTAACCCCTGACTGTGCATGTGAATACAAGACTTGATCCGTTCAAGAACTCTCGATTTTAGAGATCCTAATACTCTAAGCTGAACCAAGCTCTAGTCAAAAGGTACCCAATTCCCCTAATCATCAGACTCTCTTTGTATACGTATATATAAGGGATATGACTTTAAGTGTGGACTGCAGTTATAAGAGTAGAGTCGCAACGTCACCCAAGGTTCCAGTCTAAGGGACTCTCCTAAGAACCCGATCCTCAACACTAGGGAATAAACCATTTCTTGCATCCAATTCACCGTCTCTTTAGTTGTCAGACTTGAAAGTGTAGATGGCAGGCCAGTTGATGGAGGGTATAGGATTGTGTCATTTCTTCTCTCTCTCATTGGAACAAGGATCCTCTCATGTGCCTTATTACGCAACACTTTTTTTTGGTGTTGATCAGTGTGTCCGTCAAGAGAAGTTGGAGCCGCCTGCACTTGTTTTCCTGGGAGTACACCAGGGTGTGCCTTTTTTGAGTACCTATCGTACCTTCTACACCCAGACTTGTAGCATTTACGATGCAGAGCTCTTTTTTGGTGCAAGCCCGACTCCTGGTCCTAATAGCGGTGGTCCAAGTGGACACTTTGAAATGGTTGGGAGCGCTCGTCTTTGGTGGAAGCTCTTTTGATAATTGACTTTGTGGAATGAGAGCTTTTCTTTGACATTTCATTGCTTTGTAGTATTTGTGGCTAGCTCCACTGCTTTTACCAAGAGTTGGCGCACACTGATCAACATTTTTTTTTATTTTATCACACCCTGGCACATAGGTAAATATCAAGAGATTGTACAAGAACCATGTTCTCATACTGGCTAAAGATGCTGACACTCAGGTTTCATGAAGCCTTCATTGATTTTATCCCATCTTCGAGCATCATTAAATCAAGTCCAAACTCAAATCCCTCATCCCAGTTCCTCAAGTGAAATATTAACTCATCTCATCATAACTGCAGTCGAGTATGTGAGGTGCTGATCATATTCTTAAGGTAGAGACTAAGCATGCAATATAGCATACAAATCTTTCAAACTAGGGAAATGTGAATAATTAAGTCAAGGACCCTAATGACTAAGGCTGGTTAACTCAAAATCTCAAGACCTCATAATCCAAGTGTTCTTGAACATCACTAGTCTTGTGTGAAAGTGAATTTTGTTAGGGATTAAACCAACTTATTCGTTAGTTTTTTTTAATTTTAGTTTTTTTTATGATTGATTTTTTTTAAGATTTAGACTTTTTTTGATAAACAAAGGCAAAGAAGTTTTTTTTAAGAAAAGTTTTTTTTCAAGAGTTTTTTTTGAAAAACATAGGTAAATAAGAAAAGACTTTTTTTTGTGAAAAAGTTTTTTTTAAAGGATTTTTTTGAAAAGTTTTTTTAGCAAATAAGGAAAAATAGTTTTTTTAGGAAAAAGATTTTTTTGTTTGTTTTTTTACCCACCCCATAATTATTGTATAATATATACAAAAATACGTGAAAGTATGAGCTATGGGTAAAGTATATATGTAATATATACACGCCCCCCTATACTTAGCATGTGCTATGTCCTCATGGAACAAGAAGCGAGAAAAAAATAGCTCGTGCTAAGCGTAGGATGGCTAAAATAATAAATAGTATAGAAGTCGATCCGCCTCCCCTATACGAGGTCAAGAGGAGAAATGATCAGTAAATACACATGGCGGGCATCGGTCCCCCCTATACTTAGGCTTGGTCAGCCTAAGTATAGGACAAGAGTAAGTGTGAGAACCGATGTGATCTCGAGAATATACAAAGAAGGGAGAATATGTATAAGAGTGATTGAATCTTCTAAGATGTTGAATCTTGATGCTGCATCTTCATGAAGAGTAATAAGATGTATCTGCTCTGTGCTCACTCTGTATGAAGTTGATGACCTCGACTTGGACTAACTGCTCTTTCGAATCAACAAAATGCTTCAACAGTTGTCCATTCACCACATGAGATTGTGCACCATCTGTGAGATCAGCTATCTCTACACTTCCATTCTCGTGCACTTTCTTAACCACAAAGGGAACCGTCCATTTAGATTTGAGCTTCCCATGGAACATCTTCAACCTGGCATTGAACAACCATACCTTTTGTCCAGGGACAAAATCTTTGCAGCTAATGTGCTGATCATGCCATCTCTTTACTTTGTCCTTATAAATAAAATTGTTGTCATATGCCCTGTTTCGGATTTCCACGAGCTCGTTCAAGTTCAAGTCTCGGCAAAGCTTCCCTAGGTGACAACTCCAATTAATCTTCTTAATTGCCCATTCGGATTTATGAATCAATTCTGCGGGCAAATGGCATGGCTTGCCATATATCATTCTAAATGGTGAAGTACCCAATGGTGTATTGTAGGCTGTCCTATAGGCCCACAGAACTTGGTCCAAGAGTTGAGACCAGTTCTTCCTATCGGGACGAACCAGTTTCTGCAAAATACTCTTCACCTCTCTGTTCGAAGCCTCTGCCATGCCGTTGGACTGTGGGTGGTAAGGACTAGTAACTCTATGCTCAAATCCATAGTCCTTAGCTAAAGATCTCATATCTCGGTTCACGAAGTGGCTACCCCCATCAGATATCAAAAATTTTGGCACCCCGAACCTAGCAATAATATAGTCTCTCACAAACTTACAGACAGTCTTGCTGTCTGCGGTTCGGGTTGGGATAGCCTCCACCCACCTAGATAGATAGTCAACCGCCAACAATATGTACTCATGTCCATGGCTGTTGGGAAAGGGACCCATAAAATCTATGCCCCATGCATAAAAAACATCACAAATAATCATCGGTTTCATATGCATCTCATCTCTCTGTCCAACTGTCCCTCCCATCCTTTGACAAATCGGGCACGACTGTACAAAATCAATGGCATCTCTAAACAAGGTCGGCCAATACAATCGACATTGAAGTACTTTGTGAGCGATTCTCTTTCCCGAATGGTGTCCTCCAGCCTCAAGTGAATGACAATATGTGAGGACACTCTGGTATTCCTCCTGAGGAATACACGTTCTCCAAACACAATCTGGTCCTTCAAAGAAAAGGAAAGGATCGTCCCAGTGGTATCTCCTCGAATCCGACTTTAGTCGATCAATGCTGCTCCTAGTCCAACCATGGGGAACATGCTTGGAGATAAGATAGTTCATCATGTTGGCATACCACGGGAGTGAGTCAATAATACAAATTGACGCGTCTGGGAAGGTTTCTCTAATCCGCTCATAATCAGGAGAATCCTTAAGTTCAATTCGAGAAAGGTGATCAGCCAGAACATTCTTCACTCCAGGTTTATCTTTAATCTCCAAATCAAATTCCTGAAGGAGTAAAATCCACCTAAGAAGACGCGCCTTCGCGTCCTTCTTTTCCATTAAGTATCGAAAAGCTGTATGATCAGTATATATTGTCACCTTAGAGCCCAAAATATATGATCTAAACTTCTCGAGGGCCCATACTATTGCGAGCATTTCCTTTTCAGTCACTGTATAATTTTTCTGTGTAGGATCTAATACTTTGCTTGCGTAATGGATCGCAAGCGGAATCCCTTCTCGTCGATGTCCTAACACAGCTCCTATAGCGAAATCTGAAGCGTCATTCATGATCTCAAAGGGGAGAGACCAGTCAGGAGCTTGTAGGATAGGCGAGGCACAAATCTTCCTTTTCAAGAGCTCAAATGCCTCCAGACACCTGTGATCTACAACGAACTATGTGTCTTTCCCTAAGAGCTCAGTCAGTGGGCGGGCGATCTTTGAAAAATCTTGATCACCTCCACCTTGGCAGGGTCAACCTCCATTCCTCTTTTGGAGATGACATGCCCCAACACGATACCCTCCGTCACCATAAAGTGACTCTTCTCCCAGGAGAGTACCAGATTCACCTCTCTACACCTCGTGAGAACTCGGTCCAAGTGCGCTAAACATGTATCAAAAGAATCACCATGGACCGAGAAGTCATCCATGAACACTTCCAGGAAATCTCCCACCATCTCCGCAAATATGGCTATCATGCACCGCTGAAATGTGCCCGGGGCATTGCAGAGCCCGAATGGCATGCACCTGAAAGCATAAGTGCCGAATGGACATGTGAATGTGGTCTTTTCCTGGTCCTCAGGGGCTATGGCCACCTGGTTGTAGCCTGAGTACCCGTCAAGAAAATAGAAGAACTCTTTCTCTGCAAGTATCTCCAAGATCTGATCAATAAAAGGTAAGGGAAAGTGATCTTTCTTGGTCGCAGCATTCAGGCGCCTGTAGTCAACACAGACACGCCATGACGTGGGTACTCGTGTCGCGATCTCTACCCCCTCCTCGTTGGTGACCATCTGAATTCCCGACTTCTTTGGGACAACATGAAGTGGGGCCACCCACTTGGAGTCAGAAATAGGGTATATGAACCCTGACTTGCACCATTTCTCAATTTCTTTCTTCACTACTTCCCGTAGATTTGGGTTAAGTCTCCTTTGGAACTCACTGGAAGGTCTCACGTTATCTTCAGTAAAAATATGGTGCGAGCAGAGAGCGGGGTTGATGCCCACAAGATCCGACACTGTCCAGCCTATTGCTTTGTGGTTCCTCTTTAAGACCTCTAACAACCTAGACTCATGTTCTAAAGTCAAGTCTGAGCTAATGATGACAGGATATCTCTCTCTGGGTCCCGCAAGAAAGGCATACTTGAGTGTAGGAGGTAGTGATTTCAGTTCCACCAATGTGGTATCATCAAGCAGATCTGGCTGAACTGAATCTGAATCTGGTTCAGTGCTGCATGAAGGTGGGCTAAGCTGAGTAGTACTCGCCACCAAATCAGAAGTATCGGGAGTCGGATCGTCAAAAATATCCAAACAATCGGCAAAAGCCATATCCGACTCGTCATCTATATCCCATGATTGTTCCGAAGAGGATGGAACTGACAGATCCGGATGGATCTCTATGTCATCACGAGAATAGGTTGATGCATCTCTAGCAAGATCAGACAACACCTGGCAAACTGCATCATGCACTATATCCTCTCCAGATGAAAGGGTCTCTCTCTGTCTTGAAGGAATCTGTCCCCAAATCCCAACTGTTCTAATCATACCGCAATCTGCCTCTAAAGATGAGTACTATGTACTACTCTCTGAATCAGGTCACTGACACTTGGTTTGCTTCATCTCAAGGTTCACCTCTCCGCCTGGAGAACGGAACTTCATCATTCCCATACCATAATCGAAAGCCGCGCCTTCGGTCCTAAGGAAGGGTCGCCTGAGAATGATCTGAGATTCTCTCCAATGATTGGGGGTCTCCATGTCCAAGACTGTGAAGTCCACCTGATAGTTCTGCCCCTCAATCGAGATAACGACGTTCTTCACTTCTCCCTTAGGTCTCTTCACTGAACGATCTGAGAATTGGACTAAAGCTCTAGATTTGTGAAGTGGTCCCAACTCCAATTTCTTATATAATGCTAAGGGGAGTAAGTTGATCGAAGAACCGTTATCCAAGAGTGTGCGTGCAAATGCAATGTCGTCAATACGACTCTCCACATAGTGAGCACCCATGTCTCTCTTTTTCTTTGGCAAAGTCTGATTCTTGAGACAATAGGTTGTGGCTAATGATAAGACATGTGTCTTTATATTTCGGTTATCTTTCTTCCTGCTAACCCTTGTAGGTGTGCATCTCACCTTAAGGTATTTTTGGAATGCAGGATGGTTAACACATATTCATCAAATGGCACCTTCACAATGATGTTTTCTTTACAAAACCATGCCATATCGGGGTCATCTTTCTGAATCTTTTTGATGTGCTTTCCTGCCGTAAGAGCACGAGGGAAAGGGATTGAAGATAGGGAAACAGAGGATGAAGAGTCTGAATCATGAACTGAAAGATCATTCTTTGACTTAACGGAAACAGAGTTCTTCATACAAGAATCTTTTTGATGCAACATGGACTCAAAATCTAAACTATCTACTATAGGTTGTGGAATAGAAGATGGAGTGGTATCCGCCACAACCGGAGATGCAAGGTCCTCCGTAGACTCAGAAGAATATCCATGCTGACGATGCTGCATACGTGCTCTCCTCCTCCTCTCGGCTCCCTGAGTAGAAATCCTCGAATGGTGCTGATGGGGCTCTGAAATATGATGCCTCTCCTCCTTGTCCTCTGAAGACTCCTCAGGTAGAGCTCCAGAGATGCCCCTCCTCGTGTCCCTCGCCCGGTCAGGTACGACAACGGTCCTTCCGCTCCTGAGTGGCATGTGGTTATCCTCGTCACACGAAAGAATCTCATGTTCAGATTTAGGAGATGTTGAATAGTATACCTGACCAAAGTGCTGCTGAGAACTAGAACGGTTCAGGCTATTTGGGTTAGCCTGAACTTGGGCTGGGATAGAGGTAGAGGGTACAGTCTACTCGTCTCGCCATCTGGACAGGTGGTTGACATCCACCCGTAAGTCTTGAATCTCATTCCTGTAGGAACGTAGCTCGTCGAGTATCTGCTGCTGAATATCCACGGGACTAGACGATGAAGGAAGTGGATAAGATTGGGAAGAAGAACGGGAAGACTGGCCCTGCTGGCCAGTACACTGCCTCTGCTGTTGCTGCTGGGGTTGCGGGCCCTGCTGGCCCGTCTGGTAATGGCCCTGTCGGCCATACTGCTGGTACTGCTGCTGGGATGGATGGAATCCAGGGCTCTGCTGTGAAGGAGGTTGTGCGGAGGTGAATGCGGTGTTGTGAAAGGTCGGGGGACGCTGATAGGTCTATCGGTCTCCCGTACTTCCCTGCATGGCAGGGTCCTGAGTATACCATATCCCATTCACCTCCCAAACTGGTGGAGGCTCCTCCTGGACTGTCTCTGCTACTGGAGGTGGCTGCTGGAAAGAGTGGGTGTAGGATTGGTCCTGCTCCCACGGCTGGGGTTGCCCTGACACCAACTGCTCCTGAACATGGTGAACTCGGTATACGGGAGCAGAGGGTGCAGTCACGACGGGTATCTGTATCTTAGATACCTTCTCAATCAACTCCCTCATCTATTTTGGAAGTTTGGAGACGCTCCGGTCTAACTCATCAATCCTCCTGTCGATCTTCTCGACTACAGTAAGCTTGTCAGTAAGGAGTCCCATGCTAGGGATCACGTCCTGAGAAAGATCGACTACAGCTGATTTTCCCCCTCCAGATGAGAGTGAACTGGTGGATGGTGTATAGGCCCTGCTGGCCATCTGTGAGCGGCTAGTTTCAGCCATCTGCTCGAACACCCTCCAGATGGTATCCGCTCCTCGTGATGTATAGCTGCCTCCAAAGGCAACGCTCACTAAATCCTGCATCTCAGGGTTGAGACCAGTGAAGAAGGATTGGACCAAGATTTTGTCATCTAATCCATGACAAGGACACTTTTGCAGGATGTCCTTGAATTTTTCCCAAGCATCACAGAAGGCTTCATGGGGTAACTGGGAAAAACTCGTAATTTGCATCCTCATCATGTTAGTTCTACTCAACAAGTAGAACTTCTTTAGGAATAGGTCCTTGAACTGGGCATAAGTGGTGATGATGATTCCAAGATTCTTCACCCAGTAATCGGCTTTTCCACCCAAGGCAAATGGAAGAGCTTTGAGCCTAATATAATCCTGGCTAACATTATTATGTTTGAGGTTAGCACAGATGAGCTCAAAATCCCTTAGGAATGCATATGGCTCCTCATAAGTATTCCCATCAAAATGTGGCAGCAAGTTCAGAAAATGCGGCTTAAATTCAAAGTCAACAGTGGGTTCAGCCGGACTCAAGTAGTTATGAATTTGATATTGCCCGGGGTTATACGCCGCATCCATTGGTAGTAGGACCCCAACATATAACTGTCCTAACTGAGCTCTCAGTAATGCATGTTGCTGCTCAGATGCAGCTAATCGGGCAAGTATCATTCTCATTGGGTCTTCATGGTTCTCTTCTTCCTCTTCTTTCTTCTTTGGCATTTTACTCGAATCTTCTTTATGTCCTGCATCAGCAATGTGTTCTTGATTAGAAGAGGATTTATAAATCATGATATTCTCACCAAGGTGATGGTCTTCCTCGGTGAGGTGGGAAGAGAGAAATGGAATGGTTAGAGGGTAACCATCCCAAGAGTGAGTGATCCTGGGCTCAAGAGGGACATGAGTCCAGGTTGGTCCAAGTTGCGCTTGGACCTTTGAAGACGTACTTTTTGAAGGGTTCAACGAGAGATTCACAAAGTCCGAATAAATATCCCCCCAATCAGTCATCTTCGATGTCAAAAGAACCGATTAGAACACGATATTCAATGAGGCGCTATTTCTACAGTGCACGTAAATGTGCGGAGTGAACTCACACAATATAAACGCAATGCAAACCCTCAATTTCACCAACTCAACACGTGATGGCCGTAAGGGTTCGGCCGAATTATCTGGTCAATTTTAGTTGGTGAGAAAACAATCTTGGAAAGATTAACGAGCTGTTAGGTGCCCGTATTTTCCTACAGACTCGCCCGGTTCTTACGACCAGTTTGACCTACTTTCAGCCAGTATAGGAGTAAGTACGGACCGTATAAATACGGCTACCCGTTCCTTGAGCACTAATACGTCCTCTAAACCTCTCACTCTGCTAAGGAAGTCCGGACCATTTACCGGCTACCCGTAAATCCTCACTGAAAAGTAGCTAATCACCTAAAAATAAAGAACCAGTAGTAAGTAAGAAATCCAGACTTGGCTCTATCCTAGGGTCGTCTCTCTCTCACTTGCAGATAAAACAAATAATGAGGGCTTTATGCACCCGAGAACAAGGGTTCTTTTTATTCCAATTAGTTTAATCGACCTGCTCAATTCAGTCCCAATTTTAGAGTTAGGTTATCACTTGAAATTTATGTGAACACACAAGCACATCTACCGTTACAGTGAATCCAAGCACTCTTCATGTGTTATGCAGAACAGAATTTATAAATATTACACTAAATGCATGCAGATCGAGGAAACCACACCTAAACAGTATACTATTAGCGGGGAAGAACTGATTTAATTTGAGCTAAATAGTACGTGTCTATGTGCATCTCATTATGAATCTTATAAGATAAGTGAATCTTCTAAGATAAGTGTGGCCTAATTTACGATGGGCACAAACAAATTTGATTATATACTACCGTGTGCCTAATCCTAAATTTCGCCACTCAAGTCGAGCCCCACCCTCACCGGAGAGTGAAACAGGCTCGACACACCACAAGTAATGTCCAAGTCTTTTTACACACGCGAGCTCTCAAACAAGGGCCGCTATAAAGAGCAAGCTAAATAATTACAAAAATTTACAAAAGCTCTCTCAAAAATAAATTAATTATCCTTACACTTCAGCAGTCGGCGCTCCTCACCTCCGTCGACCTCCGATGCACTCCAAGTCCATCAGACCCTCGCAAGGAAAATGAGATTTATATTAGAGAGATAAACAACAAGATATATACAAAAATATGAAGAGAAATAATTGCAAAAAATGAAATAAATACAAGTGGCTCGAGGGTCAGACTACCCGAGTAAATGAAAATCTAAATCTAAATTTTTAAACTAATCCCTAAGCCGTTTGCCTCCCCGGCAACGGCGTCATCTGACGAGTCGCTAAATACGATGTTTAATTCGTGTTCGTTGTGGTATGTGTACTTAGCGGTTCGGTCAGAACCGAGAGAATGATCTCCGTAAAGAGTGTCTCGGCTTAATTTATATCCCGGGCAAGTCCGGGGTCGAACTCAGGGAGGCAAAGGAACAACTTCGGGTTTAATTCAAAAACTTAGGTCTAGATATCCAATGCGGTATTTTTTTATATTTTTTTATGCAAATACAAATGCCAAATGTGAATGTGGTTGAATTAAGATACTACGAAAGCATACAACTTAGCCTAATTTAATTTAATGCGAGATTAATTCAATTAAGACAAATTATATTTTTCAGTAAACTTAATCCAATGACGAATGCAAAACATATTTTTTTAGAATTTTCAAGGTTAAAATGCAATAAATAAAAATGTACACTTTTTATCGCTTTTTCGCAATTTCTCACACAAACAGTAAGCAAAAATTATAAAACATTACTGGAATGAAAACATGATGCAAAGAGACTACAGTAATATTTTTGGAATTTTTTGACAACTTATGGATTCTTTATGGATTTTTTAGTGAAAACAGAGTGGCAATGAGTAATTAATTTCTATTAAATCCACAATGTCAAACTAATCAGAATGCGAATTATCTCAGAAAGATATTTAGATAAGCAATCCAGTAGAGTTGAAATTTTGCAAAAAAGATATACGTGGATTTAATTAAAAATCAAATACTAAAAACACTCCACAAATTATTTCAGGCAGAAGACAAGTCCAATAGACGTGCAATTTGGACTGTAACTTTATCACATTTCAAGGCATCATTCGTAATTTTTGTGGAATTTTTAGAGCAACTGTGTGTGAGTTTAAAATTTATGAGCACTGATTGGGTAAAATAGGTCGAATTTCAGTTAAAGATTTTTAGTTAATTACCCACAACTCACAAAAATACAAATAAATACTCAGAATGTAGACAATGAGTTGCTCAACACAATGACATTTTGTATTGAATAAAATGACGCAAGATGGATGTCCAAATTAAAATGATAACACAGGGGTATCTGTGCAAAATGAAAATTGAAAATAAACAACACAAGTATGTACAAGGATGATTTGGTAATTACAGAAACATGATGGACAAACTTGCAATATTTACAATAAAAAATATTAGAGAAAAGAAAAGACCCTCTTCCTTCCTCGTTGCAAGGAGAACCCAACACAGGGGGGTCGGCGGCGTCGGCCCGCGCGCAGCCACATGCGGCCGTGAGGGAGGAGGCGCGGAGGAGGGGTGACGGTGGCCGACGGGCTTCGTGAGGAGGGGCCGAGGAAGTCGTGCACGGGGACCACCGCGGCCTGGAGGGCGGCAGCGCCGCTCGGGCGGAGCTGGAGCTGATGGCGCGTGGCGCGGGGGCGGCGGACGTGCGGCCGGCGAGGGTCGCTGGCGGTGACGATGGGGAGGTGGGGCGGCGGCCATGGAGCTGCTGGTCCACCTGTGATTTTTTTTTGTTTTTTTTCTTTTGTTTTGTGATATTTTTTTTTGTTTCAGTTTTTTATATTCTTAAATTTTTTTAATGTGAACAGGGAATGAAACAAGATGTATGCAAAAGGGAAAGATGATGATTTGGTGGTGATGTGCTAGAGATATAAAAAAATAGAGAAAAATGATGGTGTGATGGTGGTGGTGGAAGGGATGATATGTAGGTGGTAATGTGATGTGCTAAAAAAATGCAAATAAACAAATGATGACAAGAAGATGAAGATAAAATTACCTAAGATGGACGGTCGCCTATGAAGTGCTCACGAGAGCACGGTCTTCGCTCAAATCGCCGGCGTGCGATGAGCTCGAGCAGCGCGCGGTTGCGATTGCGATGTTGGCCAAAAAGCCAATGGATCTCACCGGAGAGAGGGCCGTCGTCGCTCAACCGCGGCTGCATCGCTGTCACTGATTCAACTCTGGAAACTTGGCTCTCTTCACATAAAGATGGATCCAAGGTAAAAATGAGGAGAATGACAAGTATATAAAGATGATGGAATGAGAGGTTATTAAAGTGGTGAAGTTGAATGGGAGGTTGTATTATTAATGGAGTTGAATGGGAAGTTGGGAAAAAATGGTTGAATAATGGAGTTGAATTGGTGGTTATTGTAGAGAATGGAAATTAAATAATAAATAAATAAATAAATAAAGTTAGCTACTTTAAATACAATAAAATAAAAAAAGAAGATAAATAGTGGAGAATTTACAAAGGAAGACAAACAACATGTATACATTTTTTTTACTTTTCTAATATGTAATTTTTTTATCTTTTAATAAGAGATATTTACAACGGAAAAATAGAATAAAATACTACAATTAAAATACAACACAAGTATGATTTTTTTTGTATTTTTAGTAATTAAGAAAGATACAATAACAATTAAAGAAAGAATGAATATATACATGGTATACAATGTACATCTAGGTCCCAAAACCCAACTTTTGCAAACGAGCTCCGATTTTAATGAAACCACTTCCGTTGGATAGATAATTTTCTAACTTGAACTTTAAAAGTGAGTTTGGTGAATTTGGAGTTCATACGGAGCGGGAATCTAGCTTGGAAGTTTGACTTTACGGCTTTTTCTCTTTGGGATCTAGTAGCATTTATTCGAGATGAAATTCATTTTGTATTTTTGTATTTTTATATACATTTTTATAAACAAGTTAGAGAAAGAATTAGGTAAAAAGGAGTTGAAATGAAATTATTAAAAATGCATGAAGTTTTGGGCTTATTACATGTATAAAACTCATTTATTTTTGCGGCTTTTTATGTGTAATTTATTTTGTACAATCTAATATACAATAATTAGTGTGTTTTATTTACAAGAGTTATTTTGTTAGTTTATTGATTTTATGGACATTTATATGGGATTTTAATCGGGGATTTTGCTAAGATCAAGATATTGCGATTATGAATCGCGGATTCATCACAAACCCATGAGGGCTTGGTTGCAAATGTACTAATGTTTGTCGATTGAGTCAGGAGAGGACTATTATACAAATAAAGTAACTATAATGACTAAGTCGCAAATATTACAGAACTATTTCTATGACAGAGGAATGTTCGAGGCTTAAATAATAAAATATGAAAACAACTGGGCCAAAGATGCAAAATACCCCGATGAGGCGGAAGCAGACGGTTGCGATCTCTCCTTTTGCCACGTGTCGTGCATACGAGCTACGTTGACGGTTTGCAGCTACAGCCGGGATTAGATCCAGGCGATGGATCTGACGGTGATGTGGCAACAGGATCCAATGACTGTTATGCTATATGGGGCAGACCTTCAATCTGATAGTGGAGAGAGGATAGGGAAGAACAGGGTGTTGGACATGCGAGCCCACGGTGAGCCATTATGCAATAAATGTTATTTCAATTCACTCCTTAATCTGAAATAAAGAGTACATAGTTTGCATAATAGGTTCCTTAGTGCAATTAGGGTTATGTACCATGGCCATCTTAATGATCATACAGCTGTTGATTCAATTATTGAATCATAGAGGCTGGTGCTTAGATGAATATCTAATGAGTTAGATTGAGGACTCACCAAGCACCGTCAAATGATTATTAAGAGATGATCTCCAGCCTGAGTAGGAGATGGCAATCCTTTCTCAGTTAGGTTGATATTTGACCGACTTCTTGATGCAGGTCCTCTGTATAGGAATAGAGATTTGGAGGTGTCAGGTTAGTTAGGTCAAAGAGTTTACTTAATGAGATCGAGATAACCAAAGTCCTATATCATATGCTGTCATGATATAGGCACACATCCTCTGACCGGAGACAGATGTGTTACTATATGTCTGAGTATGTACATTTGGCAGACCAATAGGTTGATGACCTAATCAAGGTCTATACACCGGCGCGCTGGTGTGCATATAAGGGCATATGAGTAATACAATCTCTCAAAGGGATCATACAGGTTCACTACTGAATGGAAGACATGAGCTCACTCATGAGATATTGGGAAGAATCAAATTCCGTGTGCACGGTCGTCTCGCTTTGGAAGCTTGACTAAATTTGTTGGTTTGATATATACTTTTGGAAAGTATATGATCAAGACCTAGGTATGATATATGCTTTTGGAAAGTATATGATCAATACCGACTCCCAATGATCGAATGAGAAACTTACTGATAAAACCATGAAGTAGACAGTATAAAGTTGATCCAATACTTCGGGTTTAATCTGGGTCTTCCAGTATGCAGGATGTACAGGTATTAGGAATACCTGAGGGTGATGTGATCATAAACGGTTGTATAACCATGACGCTTCCATTCCTAGGGAGTGATGAAACGGGTCTGGATTTTAGTGACTCCTCTCAGTAGAGAAGTAATCTGATCTTAGTCCAAATGTTGGACATTGATCTGAATGTGATTCAGATTCAATGAGAAGATTAGATTTACGGTCTTGATTTAATCAAGCATCTATGGGAGGCCCGAGATCTGGATTTGAGATGTGATCTCAATATCCATGTCACTATATGTGGAACAATACAATCGCCATGTCCTTATCTCCAAGTATTCGCGGAGAAAGCGCATTATCCTTGAAAGAGTTCATGGTAATTCTATTGTTGATATATGTATCCGAGCATTGAGAAAATGGATAATTAAATGTGATTTAATTATCAATATTAATATGAATTTGATTCATATTATAAAGAGAGTTATCTTAGATAATTAAATGTGATTTGATTATCAAAGATGTAAATAATGTGAATGTGATTCATATTATTTGAACACATGAGATAAAGATATCCAAGATGATTAAATATGATTTAATTATCAAGGATAAGAATAATGTGGATAGTAATATCCAATTATTTATAATATATTATAAATGTGATTTATAATGTATTAGAGAGAGTTAAATATAATTTATATTAGTAGATTAATTATTAATGTGTATTGGATACACATTGTCTAATTAATTGAAAATGTAAATTACATTTGGTTTTGGGTTGTGAATATGATTCACAATATTCCAATGTCAAGATTGCAATATTCCCAAAATTAATTGAGAAATATTTTAGTAAATTAAAATACCAACAAATTGTTGTTGGAAAATAAGTAGAGAGAAATTCAAGGAGATGTGCAATCTCATGGAGTGCCATGAGATTGCCCTCCCTTTTGGAAAGAGGGGGGCGGCACCAAATTTCCTTGTGAAATTGGTGGCCGTCCCCCCTTCCAAAGAGGAAGGTTGATCTCTCTTTATTCCTCTCTCCTTATTTGATTGATTCAATATGGTATTAATATTTATTTGATTTATCAAATATATTTTTATCAAACTAAATCACAAGTTGTTGGTTTTTACCAACAACAATCTTGACCATTGGATTGACATAAATCAATCTCATCCATTGATTTTATATGTCACATGGATTGAGATCCATGGATCCCAAAACCCTATAAATAGAGAGGCATACCATGCTCTCTATTTAACACACACAATGCTTGAGAAGCATCTCTCTCTCTCTTTCTCTCAAGGGACGTCAACCCTCTCTCTCCCTCTCATGGCCGTCCACCATGGATGCCATGGAGAGGTTCTCCATGGCCGCGGCATCGTCGTTATGCTGCCCGTTCTTCTGCTCGTGGATCTCCGTCTCCTTCGGTGCGCCTCGCTCGTGAAGAAGATGTCGGATCTCGTGTGTCGAGATCAGGAGATCCGCCACTTGGAGCATCAACAAGGATTGCGAGAAGCATGCGGTTCATCCCCGCACTCGCAAGCGTCTCCTCCGTCGGATCGGACTTGAGACAGGAGGTCTCTTCGTTTAGAGACTCGATCGCAACCACGCTTCAAGAGGTAATCCTATTACTTGTTTGTGGTTTAGACGAAACGATCCGAGAAGTGTTCTTGGATCATGTGGTTTCGTCGTATAAAATTTTTAAATTCCGCTGCATCAAGCAACTAGTGCGACTAGTCGCTCCTCGTCGTATTCGATACGACGCTCACGCTTCCGTGATGCGCTTGAGGATCTAACCATATCCTTCACAGGGAGGAAGCTCCGACAAGGCGAGCTTCCTCAGGCCAAATCTACCTCCTCCATCATGCTTTGATGCACCAAAATAGCCCGAACTCCTCCTGCAAGGTTTCTCTCAATGCCGGAAGCTTCAAAACGGCCAGAGAGGCAGCGTAGCACACCCACGAGGGCGGTTGAGCATAGGTGCTCCAGGTACCTCTGGAGACAGGGCCAAAATTGTTCCAGCTAGTTCGTTAGGCACCAAACCAGCACAGGAAGCCAAGAGGGTCAAGGGCAAAAAGCCTCGACCCTATTAGAAGGGAAGTGGTGGCATGGTAAGTTGGTGCGGCAGATCTCCGGTGGTGCGAAGAGGTGGCAATCCGAGATCTCCTGATTACAGCAAGATCAGGGTGAACGACATGTCATTGGGCGATCGGAGGATGATAGGGGAGAAGATGATGGTGATTAGCAAGGCTGAGGGAGATTGGGGTGATCGAGAATAATGGGCGAAGCGGGAGCTCTGCTAGAGGATGATGTGGGATTTTACGCTAAACTTGACAGAATTAATAGAAATAAAAGATTGCCCTAAGCTACTGCGAGTCTAAAGAACAGAAAGAACTAAGAAAAGGCGAGCTACCTAGCCTGAACCTGAGCAGAATGGCCTCATGGTGGAGCGGGCGACAGCAACTCGGATCTACTCGATTCGGCAACCTTACAAACCCCTGAAGGGCTGAGTCGATTCCTTTTGTCACTAGGAAGACCCTCGAATGCTAAGGTTTAGGGTTTGATGGTGGACGAGTGATCAAACTGGGCAAGGAGACGGAGGGAAGCTTTTGTACCAATTGACGAAGCAATGAGAAGACCGAGACGAATCAGGCGATGCAGCGATCTATAGCCAGAGGTGACACTTGGGCGTGTATCACCCATGAACAAGGAACAAAAGATGCGAAGGGAGAAACCCGAAATAATGTAAGATTCAGCCTACAAAAATCGATAAAAGAAGGGGTCAATCGAGGTGTCAGAGGTGCATGAGGGAAGCCAAAGGAGTTGATTTTATTTTATTTTGTATTTTTGATTTTATTATTTTGTTTTATTAATTTATATAATTGTAACTTATTTTATATGTATGAAGATATTTTTATTATATTTTTCTAATATATTATATACATTGAATTAAATAGGTATGTTTATTATATAGGTATAGGTATAGGTAATTCATCTATGTCATTGATATACATGTTTTATTTTGATGTTTTCTTTATGTTTTTTATTTTAGTTTTAATATGTACATATATTATAAATAATATTTATAAAATTATAAAAATATAAATTTATAAAAATAATAAATAATAAAAAAATGATTATTTTAATCGGGTAAATTGTACAATAGGGGTCCAAAACCTAACTTTCGCACCTTAACTCCAACAAATATGAAATCACTTCATTAAATAGCTTATTAAAAGTTATATACAATTAAACTGATTTTGATATATTTTGAGTTTTTATTTGAGAGATATGGGTCTGAGAAGTTAGGATTTTGGAAATTTATTATGAGTATAACTTTTATATTGTATATCATTTTTGTATGAAATAAATTTTATATTTTTCTATAATTATTATCTACAACTTTCATGTATAAAGTTTCTTTATTTGAGGTGTAAAAGTAGAAAATAAAATGGGTCCCAAAAATAAATAAAATATGAATGAATAAATGTGATTTTTATTGTATGAATGGCCCTTATCTCCCCCTATTTCATTTCTTGTCGACCAAGTCATCAAGATGACTAGGTCTCAAGATTTAGGGTCATAAAGTATCTTTGATATTTTGTTCATTTTCTTTTCTTTTCTTTATTCTATAATTTTGGCATTAAAAACTGTATTATATATACAATTTGTACAATAATGCATGAATGTTAATTTATGCAAATTAGATGTATTTACATGCATTTACTAAGGTTTTTAAGGCCAAAATGATAGAATAAAGGTGATGAAATGGAGATTCATCACCCCCTATACTTGCCTTTGCTAGTCCCTAGCAAACACTTATGCAATAAGTGCAGAAAAAGAAAAAACAAAGAAAAGAAAAAGAAAGAAGATGGATTAAGTATAATCATCAAACTTGTCTTCACAAAATCAAAGTTTGGACCTTAAATCGGACCTTTAGAATTTAAGTGCGGGCAGAACCTTATTGGGAATATGATTTGAAATACAACAGCCTTCGAGAATCCCAAAACTCTGTTCAAGTCTCCTCAGTAGCTAGGTCAGAATACTTCAACTCATACGCAAACCCTTACGGCTATGAATCTGACTTGTACAGTGTATGTGATAGTGGCTCTCCCCAACTGAAATGACAAAGAGACTGACTTCTCCAGCATGATAACCCAGTGATTCCCCAATCCATCAACTCCTTCCTTGAGGAGTGGGGTATTCCCTTCTAAGTTCAACGAAATTTACATAAGGAGTTTTCCTTTTTGCTTTTTGCTATTTTTTAAATACTATATACAACGACATTTACATAAGGAGTTTTTCCTCTTGAGCCAATAGACTATCCCTCTTTTGAAGCATTATTGCAACCCACACTCTCCTGTCTTTAGACATCTACGCCATTGGATGGGTTGGGGGAACTTCCCTCCCTAGAGGAGGACAAATGTTTCCACTTGTGTGCATCTCATACCAGCAAATCCAATCCCCTCACCACTCCCACTGAGTTGAGCCAAGAGAAAGGTGCATGTGTCCAAGTTAGGTCATTATCAACAAGATCCATGTGTGTGCTTCGAAATACTCTACTTAGGCAGTCAAGACTCCATTGAACCAAGTCTCGTGATCCCCAAAGAATTAAGTCAACTAGACCTGAAGTACCTCAATTCCAGCTCCTATAAGGTTCCTGTTATTAGGTAGATTTAAGGTCCAACCAAGCTCCAATATTCAGATTTTACTTAGACTTGTTCAATTATCAAAATTAATCCGAAAAATGCTAATGTTATGCAAATGCTATGTAGAAAATACTTTTTGTGTTGAAATTTGCAAGGATTTTAAACTTTCTATGTATTTTTGAAAAAAATGATGCACATGCATTTTTTGTAATTTTTCAAAAATATTTTGCAAATGTTTTTGTTCTTTTTAGTTTTGCAAATGTTTTTATGATTTTTGAAAATGAAAGATTTTGGATAAAACTTAGGTATAAATATTTACAAGGGTCTCATCTTATATTTACAAGAATTAAGTTTTAAGAATTTACAAGGGATAAGTAATCATTTTTATAGCTAATTATATACAATTAATAAAGAATTTTAGTTTGATTTATATATTCCTCAAACTTATTTGAAAATGATTTTACAAATAATATTGAAAATGATAATTCAAAATAATTTTTACAAACAATTTTTTCAAACATTTGCACACATTTGAAAATCATTTTGCAAAGGTTTTTTAAACAACATAGATAGATTTTTCAAAATATTTTTGCAACCATTTTTCAAACCATTTGCAAATCATTTTTCAAACTTTTTTATTTCACAAAAAGAAAAGAAATTTTTACAAACCAAATATTTTTACAATGGTTCAAAAATATTTAAAAATGTTTTCCAAATAATTTTCCAAAGATTTTCCAAAAAGATTCTCAAACTATTTTTCAAATATTTTACAAAAAATATTTTTACATGATTTATTAATCAGTAAATACGAAAAGAATTTGAGGAATAATATGAATCTTTTATTAAGTGTTTTTATTGAATTTTATAGGTATGCCATATAAGTTTTTTTTAGCCATATTTATTATTAAAAATATGAAAGTACGAGCTATGGCTAAAGTATATATGGAGTATATACGACCCCCCCTATACTTAGCTTGAGTTATGCCCTCATAGATCAGAGAGAAAAAGAGAAGACATACTCGTACTGAGTATAGAAAAAGCCTAAAGAATAAATGAACGAATGAGAATTTGACCCCCCCCCCCCCCCCGTACCTAGGATCAAATAATCCTACGTATAGAAGACTGTACACAAAGTAGGGAGGGTCAAGGGTGGGAATGAACATATGTACTCAGTCTGTCTCCTCTTATACTTAGGGTAAGATATCCCTAAGTATAGAAAAGAAGAGAAGACAATGGAGAGGATCAAAGAACGAAAGAATCTCAGGGTGCACACCCCCTATCATTAGGACAAAGTACATCTTAAGTATAGAATACTGACAAAAAGAAGAGTCACCCTTTCGGTAGAAAAAGAAAAAAGAATAAAAGAAGAAAAGATAAGTGAAGATAGAATTAGAAATTTGAACAACTCGACATGCGCATCCCCTATACTTAGGACAAGGTATACCCTAAGTGTAGCAATGATGAAGGGGATGACACCTTTTCGGCAGAATAAGAAACAAAAGAAGGAAAAGAAGAAAAGTCTTTCAAAAATATTTTGATTCACTTTGTCTTCGACTGCATCTAACAAAGTATTCAGTTCATCATCATAAATCACTTGAATGGAGTCAACAACAAAACATGAATGTGTCATGTTCAAGATAAAGCTTCAGAAGCTATCTATTGACCACAAATGATTGTGTGTCAGCTGACAAACCAGATATCATTACACTTCCATTGTCACACACATGCTACACTGTAAACGGCCCAATCCACTTGCTCTTCAGCTTGCTTGGAAAGAACTTCAATTTCGCATTGAACAACCACACCTTCTGACCCGGCTCAAAGGATTTGCGACGGATATGCTTGTCGTGCCACTTCTTGACCTTCTCCTTGTACATCAGGTTATGTCATATGCATAATCTCTGAATTCCAATAATCTGTTTAGGTCCACTTTTTGGTTCTTCCCAGCTTTCTCAGAATCCAAGTTGCAGATGTTGATGGCCCATAAAGATTTGTGAATTAGTTCAACGGGTAAATGTCATGGTTTGCCATACACAAGGCGGTAGGGAGACATTCCTAGTGGTGACTTCTACACGGTTCTGTAAGCCCAAAGAACTAAATCAAGCAGCTGAGATCAGTTCATGCGATCCGGACACACAAGCTTCTGTAGAATTGTCTTTATCTCCCTATTTGAACATTCAGCTAAGCCATTGGATTGTGGGTGGTACGGTGAAGCGACACGATGTTCTATGCAGAATTCCTGAGTTAGCTTCTTCACCTCTATGTTTATGAAATGATTACCCCGATCTGTTATTAGAATTTTAGAAATATCGAACCATGCAACGATGTGATCTCTCAAGAATCAACAGATAGTCTGACTGTTGACAGTTCGAGCAGAATAGCCTCCACCCATCGACTGACATAGTCGACAGCAAGAAGAATATATTCATAGCCCTTCCTGTTTGAAAATGGGATCGTAAAGTTGATGCCCCAAGCGTCAAAGACGTCTGATATCCGATGAACTTCTGAGGCATCGTTTCTCTCATTCCTATTGTGCAGCCCATCTTCTGGCAATCAATGCAATGCTTGGTGTAATCTTCTGCATCATCGAATAATGTAGGCTACCAAAGGCCACTCTGAAGAACCTTTGTTGTCATTCGTCTACCTGAATGGTGCCCTCTAGATTCTTAATCATGATAAAGTGCAAGGACACTCGGAGCTTCCTTTTGAGGAATACACCTCCCTCCATATGCAATCTGCCTCCTCGTGAAATAGATATGGATCCTCCCACTGGTAGAAATGGATTTTAGATAATACTTGATCTACTTTCAGCTTCGATTAATCTTGTGGAGTTCTCTTGGACACAAGATAATTCACAATATCAACATACCAGGGGGGTGAGGTGACTGACAAAATTACCTCATCTGGAAAGGTTTCTGTGATCGGTTGCAAGTTCAGCTCCGGAGACTCATGCTTGGAAAGTTAAGATAAATGGTCGGCCACCACATTCTTAACTCCAGGTTTATCTCAAATTCAAGGTCAAGTTTCTGGAGGAGAAGGATCCACCAGATGAGATGTGGTTTGGTGTCCTTATTCTACTGTAAGTACAAGATGGCCGAATGATCAGTGTTGGACCCGAGGAAATGGGATCTGAACTTTTCCAAGGCAAAGACTACCGCTAGCAGCTCCTTCTCAGTGACTGTGTAATTTCTTTGAGCTTCATCGAGCGTTCGACTAGCGTGGTGAATAGCAAATGGGATGTTATCTTTCCTCTGTCTGAGCACAGCACTGATGGCATAATCTGACACACGGTCATTATCTCAAAAGGCTATGTCCAAATCGGTGGCTATAAGACAGGGGCCTGAGTGATAAGTTCTTTCAACTGATTAAAGGCAAGGAGCACACGGTCGTCAACAATGAAATCATTCTCCTTTCCTACCAACTCAGTCAATGGTCTGGCCAACTAACTAAAATCTTTGATAAATCACTGGTAAAAACCGACATGGCCCAAGAATGACCTGACATGCTTGATGGTTGTAGGTGGCTCTAGCTTGGAAGTTGCCTCCACCTTTGCTGAGTCAACTTCCATGCCATGTTTAGATACAATGTGACCTAGCACAATTCCCTCAGACACCATGAAGTTGCTCTTCTCCCACGAGAGCACCAGATTTACTTCGCAGTACCTCCATAAGACTCGATCTAAATAATCAAGGCATTGATCAAAGGAATACTCGTAGACCGAGAAATCGTCCATAAAGACCTCAAGAAAATTGCCCACCACGTCAGCGAAAACTGCCAGCATACACCTCTAAAATGTGGTTGGGGCATTGCATAAACTGAACGACATTCGTCTGAAGGTGTATGTACCAAAGGGACAGGTGAACGTGGTCTTCGCTTGGTCCTCAAGGTTATAGCAACTTGATTATATCTAGAGCAAGGGTTTAAATATCTGTTTCAGATATCGTATCGATACCCTGTCGATACAATATTTCATCAAAATTTCGACGATATTTCGACGACATTTCACCCATATCA